>CALNHX010000436.1:0-340356 GCA_940337035.1 Agriotes lineatus | reverse complement strand
AGTGTATTAAACGTTTGAATTGACATTACAAATTAATAGTCAGATTAAAGTTGTCAAAATTATTTAATTAAATGAAATTTCCAATAAATGCGGTTAAATACTTTTTAAAATAACTAGATCAAAATGATAAATTTCTAATTATAAAGATCGAAACCGTCGAGTACTCAAATCACAATATTAATTTAGAAAACTTAATATTCTAATATTCTCTAAATCTAAATACAAGTTTTAAATTCTAAATTTGCCGTATCCAAACTGTTACTATAATACACTAACCTTCAACATCCAAACTCGTACTTCCGATGTGGTTCTAATATCAGTTTCACACTGATCGAAGTCGTCAAACACCTACTTGTAGATGATGAGGACCCATAAAAGCTCGTTGTAGACAGACTTGACCGTTTAATATTTTCTTAGAACGGTATTGCAGCATGCCCAACACACAAACACTCACTAAACTGATGGCTTGTAAACCAATGACCACTTGAAATGGCTTCTATAAATCTCCAACTCACTATGTGAAGAATAATATTGACCCCTTGGTCAGTATTTGATCGTGCAGAAGGCTATTCTTACTAACACGTATCAAATTGCAATTATATTCTCACAATTAAAGGTATTATTAGACCTTTAATGTGACTATTTTGACGGAGATTCTTTTAAATTATAGAAACTTTTTTACTCTTGTCAACAACCTCTTGGTTGCTAATATTTACTGCCACCCGTTATTCTCTTACACTTGTTATCACATGATACCCTTTTGATATCTTGATATTAATTCAAAATAATTAAGCATTCTCACAGCATGCTACATTACAACTCCTGAAGCATATTAGAAACTTTCGTGTTTATTAAGCCATTTGCAATCATATATTCCGAAAAATATAAGAAGAACGACGATCTCTCAGTGTTAAGTCGCCAGCAGGCTACTATAAAATATTCATATTGTATCTAATGGGTACTATAAGTACGGATATAATACAATAGAATGCAGCCAATGGTTCGCGACAGTCATAACATGTCTTACTAAACGCCGTTTTTATTCAAAATGCAGGAATTATTTGGTAGAGAGTGCGGAAATGTGATTCTAATAATTTACTGTAACTTCAAATGCACTCACGAAGCATATTAGAGGCTTTCGGGACGATATGGCAATATGTAAGGAGTTATTATGTAAAATATCAGCTCAGCAACGATCTCTGAACGTTATGTCGCCATTCAGCTACTATAAAATATTCATATTGTGTCTAATGGTTGCTATAATTACGGATAAAATAGAATAAAAAGCAGCGAGTGGTCCGCAATAAACATAACAGGTCTTACTAAACGCTAAATTAATTAAAATGTAGGAGTTCTTTAGTAGGGAGTGCGAAAATGGTTCCTAATAATTTACTGCAACTCGAGCTGCACTCCTGAAGCATATTAGAAACTTTCGTGTTTATT
Source organism: Agriotes lineatus (assembly GCA_940337035.1). NCBI lineage: Eukaryota > Metazoa > Arthropoda > Insecta > Coleoptera > Elateridae > Agriotes > Agriotes lineatus. The sequence continues at coordinate 338,913 of CALNHX010000436.1, read as the reverse complement.
AAGCCATTTGCAATCATATATTCCGAAAAATATAAGCGGAACGACGATCTCTCAGTGTTATGTCGCCAGCAGGCTACTATAAAATATTCATATTGTATCTAATGGGTACTATAAGTACGGATAAAATTCAATAGAATGCAGCCAATGGTCTGCGACAGTCATAACATGTCTTACTAAACGCTCTTTTATTCAAAATGTAGGAATTATTTGGCAGAGAGTGCGGAAATGTGATTCTAATAATTTACTGTAACTTGAAATGCACTCACGAAGCATTTTAGAGGCTTTCGTGACGATATGGTAATATGTAAGTAGTTATTATGTAAAATATTAGCTCAGCAACAATCTCTGAACGTTATGTCGCCATTCAGCTACTATAAAATATTCATATTGTGGCTAATGGGTGCTATAATTACGGATAAAACAGAATAAAAAGCAGCGAATGGTCCGCAGTAAACATAACAGGTCTTACTAAACGCTAAATTAATTAAAATGTAGGAGTTCTTTAGTAGGGAGTGCGAAAATGGTTCCTAATAATTTACTGCAACTCGAGCTGCACTCCTGAAGCATATTAGAAACTTTCCTGTTTATTAAGCCATTTGCAATCAGATATTCCGAAAAATATAAGCGGAACGAGGATCTCTCAGTGTTATGTCGCCAGCAGGCTACTATAAAATATTCATATTGTATATAATGGGTACTATAAGTACGGATAAAATACAATAGAATGCAGCCAATGGTCCGCGACAGTCATAACATGTCTTACTAAACGCCGTTTTATTCAAAATGCAGGAATTTTTTGGTAGAGAGTGCGGAAAAGTGATTCTAATAATTTACTGTAACTTGAAATGCACTCACGAAGCATATTAGAGGCTTTCGTGACGATATGGCAATATGTAAGGAGTTATTATGTAAAATATCAGCTCAGCAACGATCTCTGAACGTTATGTCGCAATTCAGCTACTATAAAATATTCATATTGTGTCTAATGGGTGCTATAATTACGGATAAAATAGAATAAGCAGCGAGTGGTCCGCAATAAACATAACAGGTCTTACTAAACGCTAAATTAATTAAAATGTAGGAGTTCTTTAGTAGGGAGTGCGAAAATGGGTCCTAATAATTTACTGCAACTCGAGCTGCACTCCTAAAGCATATTAGAAATTTTCGTGTTTATTAAGTCATTTTCAATCAGATATTCCGAAAAATATAAGCGGAACGACGATCTCTCAGTGTTATGTCGCCAGCAGGCTATTATAAAATATTCATATTCTATCTAATGGGTACTATAAGTACGGATAAAATACAATAGAATGCAACCAATGGTCCGCGACAGTCATAACATGTCTTACTAATCGCCGTTTTATTCAAAATGCAGGAATTATTTGGTAGAGAGTGCGGAAATGTGATTCTAATAATTTACTGTAACTTGAAATGCATTCCAGAAGCATAAAAGAAGCTTTTGTGACGATATGGCAATATGTAAGGAGTTATTATGTAAAATATCAGCTCAGCAACGTTCTCTGAACGTTATGTCGCCATTCAGCTACTATAAAATATTCATATTGTGTCTAATGGGTGCTATAATTACGGATAAAATAGAATAAAAAGCAGCGAGTGGTCCGCAATAAACATAACAGGTCTTACTAAACGCTAAATTAATTAAAATGTAGGAGTTCTTTAGTAGGGAGTGCGAAAATGGTTCCTAATAATTTACTGCAACTCGAGCTGCACTCCTGAAGCATATTAGATACTTTCGTGTGTATTAAGCCATTTGCAATCAGATATTGCGAAAAATATAAGCGGAACGACGATCTCTCAGTGTTATGTCGCCAGCAGGCTACTATAAAATATTCATATTGTATCTAATGGGTATTATAAGTACGGATAAAATACAATAGAATGCAGCCAATGGTCCGCGACAGTCATAACATGTCATACTAAACGCCGTTTTATTCAAAATGCAGGAATTATTTGGTAGAGAGTGGGGAAATGTGATTCTAATAATTTACTGTAACTTGAAATGCATTCCAGAAGCATAATAGAAGCTTTCGTGACGATATGGCAATATGTAAGGGGTTATTATGTAACATATCAGCTCAGCAACGATCTCTGAACGTTATGTCGCCATTCAGCTACTATAAAATATTCATATTGTGTCTAATGGGTGCTATAATTACGGATAAAATAGAATAAAAAGCAGCGAGTGGTCCGCAATAAACATAACAGGTCTTACTAAACGCTAAATTAATTAAAATGTAGGAGTTCTTTAGTAGGGAGTGCGAAAATGGTTCCTAATAATTTACTGCAACTCGAGCTGCACTCCTGAAGCATATTAGATACTTTCGTGTTTATTAAGCCATTTTCGATCAGATATTCCGAAAAATATAAGCGGAACGACGATCTCTCAGTGGTATGTCGCCAGCAGGCTACTATAAAATATTCATATTGTATCTAAAGGGTACTATAAGTACAGATAAAATACAATAGAATGCAGCCAATTCCCGCGACAGTCATAACATGTCTTACTAAACGCCGTTTTATTCAAAATGCAGAAATTATTTGGTAGAGAGTGCGGAAATGTGATTCTAATAATTTACTGTAACTTGAAATGCATTCCAGAAGCATATTAGAGGCTTTCGTGACGATATGGCAATATGTAAGGAGTTATTATGTAAAATATCAGCTCAGCAACGATCTCTGAACGTTATGTCGCCATTCAGCTACTATAAAATATTCATATTGTGTCTAATGGGTGCTATAATTACGGATAAAATAGAATAAAAAGCAGCGAGTGGTCCGCAATAAACATAACAGGTCTTACTAAACGCTAAATTAATTAAAATGTAGGAGTTCTTTAGTAGGGAGTGCGAAAATGGTTCCTAATAATTTACTGCAACTCGAGCTGCACTCCTGAAGCATATTAGATACTTTCGTGTGTATTAAGCCATTTGCAATCAGATATTCCGAAAAATATAAGCGGAACAACGATCTCTCAGTGTTATGTCACCAGCAGGCTACTATAAAATATTCATATTGTATCTAATGGGTACTATAAGTACGGATAAAATACAATAGAATGCAGCCAATTCCCGCGACAGTCATAACATGTCTTACTAAACGCCGTTTTATTCAAAATGCAGGAATTATTTGGTAGAGAGTACGGAAATGTGATTCTAATAATTTACTGTACCTTGAAATGCACTCACAAAGCATATTAGAGTCTTTCGTGACGATATGGCAATATGAAAGGAGTTATTATGTAAAATATCAGCTCAGCAACAAACTCTGAACGTTATGTCGCCATTCAGCTACTATAAAATATTCACATTGTGTCTAATGGGTGCTATAATTACGGATAAAATAGAATAAAAAGCAGCAAGTGGTCCGTAATAAACATAACAGGTCTTACTAAACGCTAAATTAATTAAAATGTAGGAGTTCTTTAGTAGGGAGTGCGAAAATGGGTCCTAATAATTTACTGCAACTCGTGCTGCACTCCTGAAGCATATTAGAAATTTTCGTGTTTATTAAGCCATTTTCAATCAGATATTCCGAAAAATATAAGCGGAACGACGATCTCTCAGTGTTATGTCGTCATTCAGCTACTATAAAATATTCATATTGTGTCTAATGGATGTTGTAATTACGGATAAAATAGAATAAAAAGCAGCGAATGGTCAGCAATAAACATAACAGGTCTTACTAAACGCTAAATTAATTAAAATGTAAGTGTTATTTAGTAGGGAGTGCGGAAATGTGTTTCTAATAAATTACTGTAACTTGAAATGCATTCTAGAAGCATATTAGAAGCTCTCGTGGTGATATCGCAATTTGTAAGTAGCTATTATGTAAAATATCAGCTCAGCAACGATCTCTGAACGTTATGTCGCCATTCAGCCACTATAAAATATTCATATTGTGTCTAATGGGTGCTATAATTAGGGATAAAATAGAATAAAAAGCTGCGAATGGTCCGCAATAAACATAACAGGTCTTACTAAACGCTAAATTATTAAGATGTAGGAGTTCTTTAGTAGGGAATGCGAACATAATTCCAAATAATTTACTGCAACTCGAGCTGCACTCCTGAAGCATATTAGAAACGTTCGTGTTTATTAAGCCATTTTCAATCAGATATTCCGAAAAATATAAGCGGAACGACGATCTCTCAGTGTTATGTCGCCAGCAGGCTACTATAAAATATTCATATTGTATCTAATGGGTACTATAAGTACGGATAAAATACAATAGAATGCAGCCAATGGTTCGCGACAGTCATAACATGTCTTACTAAACGCCGTTTTATTCAAAATGCAGGAATTATTTGGTAGAGAGTGCGGAAATGTGATTCTAATAATTTACTGTAACTTGAAATGCACTCACGAAGCATATTAGAGGCTTTCGTGACGATATGGTAATATGTAAGTAGTTATTATGTAAAATATTAGCTCAGCAACAATCTCTGAACGTTATGTCGCCATTCAGCTACTATAAAATATTCATATTGTGGCTAATGGGTGCTATAATTACGGATAAAACAGAATAAAAAGCAGCGAATGGTCCGCAGTAAACATAACAGGTCTTACTAAACGCTAAATTAATTAAAATGTAGGAGTTCTTTAGTAGGGAGTGCGAAAATGGTTCCTAATAATTTACTGCAACTCGAGCTGCACTCCTGAAGCATATTAGAAACTTTCCTGTTTATTAAGCCATTTGCAATCAGATATTCCGAAAAATATAAGCGGAACGAGGATCTCTCAGTGTTATGTCGCCAGCAGGCTACTATAAAATATTCATATTGTATATAATGGGTACTATAAGTACGGATAAAATACAATAGAATGCAGCCAATGGTCCGCGACAGTCATAACATGTCTTACTAAACGCCGTTTTATTCAAAATGCAGGAATTTTTTGGTAGAGAGTGCGGAAAAGTGATTCTAATAATTTACTGTAACTTGAAATGCACTCACGAAGCATATTAGAGGCTTTCGTGACGATATGGCAATATGTAAGGAGTTATTATGTAAAATATCAGCTCAGCAACGATCTCTGAACGTTATGTCGCAATTCAGCTACTATAAAATATTCATATTGTGTCTAATGGGTGCTATAATTACGGATAAAATAGAATAAGCAGCGAGTGGTCCGCAATAAACATAACAGGTCTTACTAAACGCTAAATTAATTAAAATGTAGGAGTTCTTTAGTAGGGAGTGCGAAAATGGGTCCTAATAATTTACTGCAACTCGAGCTGCACTCCTAAAGCATATTAGAAATTTTCGTGTTTATTAAGTCATTTTCAATCAGATATTCCGAAAAATATAAGCGGAACGACGATCTCTCAGTGTTATGTCGCCAGCAGGCTATTATAAAATATTCATATTCTATCTAATGGGTACTATAAGTACGGATAAAATACAATAGAATGCAGCCAATGGTCCGCGACAGTCATAACATGTCTTACTAATCGCCGTTTTATTCAAAATGCAGGAATTATTTGGTAGAGAGTGCGGAAATGTGATTCTAATAATTTACTGTAACTTGAAATGCATTCCAGAAGCATAAAAAAAGCTTTTGTGACGATATGGCAATATGTAAGGAGTTATTATGTAAAATATCAGCTCAGCAACGATCTCTGAACGTTATGTCGCCATTCAGCTACTATAAAATATTCATATTGTGTCTAATGGGTGCTATAATTACGGATAAAATAGAATAAAAAGCAGCGAGTGGTCCGCAATAAACATAACAGGTCTTACTAAACGCTAAATTAATTAAAATGTAGGAGTTCTTTAGTAGGGAGTGCGAAAATGGTTCCTAATAATTTACTGCAACTCGAGCTGCACTCCTGAAGCATATTAGATACTTTCGTGTGTATTAAGCCATTTGCAATCAGATATTGCGAAAAATATAAGCGGAACGACGATCTCTCAGTGTTATGTCGCCAGCAGGCTACTATAAAATATTCATATTGTATCTAATGGGTATTATAAGTACGGATAAAATACAATAGAATGCAGCCAATGGTCCGCGACAGTCATAACATGTCATACTAAACGCCGTTTTATTCAAAATGCAGGAATTATTTGGTAGAGAGTGGGGAAATGTGATTCTAATAATTTACTGTAACTTGAAATGCATTCCAGAAGCATAATAGAAGCTTTCGTGACGATATGGCAATATGTAAGGGGTTATTATGTCACATATCAGCTCAGCAACGATCTCTGAACGTTATGTCGCCATTCAGCTACTATAAAATATTCATATTGTGTCTAATGGGTGCTATAATTACGGATAAAATAGAATAAAAAGCAGCGAGTGGTCCGCAATAAACATAACAGGTCTTACTAAACGCTAAATTAATTAAAATGTAGGAGTTCTTTAGTAGGGAGTGCGAAAATGGTTCCTAATAATTTACTGCAACTCGAGCTGCACTCCTGCAGCATATTAGATACTTTCGTGTTTATTAAGCCATTTTCGATCAGATATTCCGAAAAATATAAGCGGAACGACGATCTCTCAGTGTTATGTCGCCAGCAGGCTACTATAAAATATTCATATTGTATCTAAAGGGTACTATAAGTACGGATAAAATACAATAGAATGCAGCCAATTCCCGCGACAGTCATAACATGTCTTACTAAACGCCGTTTTATTCAAAATGCAGGAATTATTTGGTAGAGAGTACGGAAATGTGATTCTAATAATTTACTGTAACTTGAAATGCACTCACAAAGCATATTAGAGTCTTTCGTGACGATATGGCAATATGAAAGGAGTTATTATGTAAAATATCAGCTCAGCAACAATCTCTGAACGTTATGTCGCCATTCAGCTACTATAAAATATACATATTGTGTCTAATGGGTGCTATAATTACGGATAAAATAGAATAAAAAGCAGCGAGTGGTCCGCAATAAACATAACAGGTCTTACTAAACGCTAAATTAATTAAAATGTAGGAGTTCTTTAGTAGGGAGTGCGAAAATGGTTCCTAATAATTTACTGCAACTCGAGCTGCACTCCTGAAGCATATTAGATACTTTCGTGTGTATTAAGCCATTTGCAATCAGATATTCCGAAAAATATAAGCGGAACAACGATCTCTCAGTGTTATGTCACCAGCAGGCTACTATAAAATATTCATATTGTATCTAATGGGTACTATAAGTACGGATAAAATACAATAGAATGCAGCCAATTCCCGCGACAGTCATAACATGTCTTACTAAACGCCGTTTTATTCAAAATGCAGGAATTATTTGGTAGAGAGTACGGAAATGTGATTCTAATAATTTACTGTAACTTGAAATGCACTCACAAAGCATATTAGAGTCTTTCGTGACGATATGGCAATATGAAAGGAGTTATTATGTAAAATATCAGCTCATCAACAATCTCTGAACGTTATGTCGCCATTCAGCTACTATAAAATATTCACATTGTGTCTAATGGGTGCTATAATTACGGATAAAATAGAATAAAAAGCAGCAAGTGGTCCGTAATAAACATAACAGGTCTTACTAAACGCTAAATTAATTAAAATGTAGGAGTTCTTTAGTAGGGAGTGCGAAAATGGGTCCTAATAATTTACTGCAACTCGTGCTGCACTCCTGAAGCATATTAGAAAATTTCGTGGTTATTAAGCCATTTTCAATCAGATATTCCGAAAAATATAAGCGGAACGACGATCTCTCAGTGTTATGTCGTCATTCAGCTACTATAAAATATTCATATTGTGTCTAATGGATGTTGTAATTACGGATAAAATAGAATAAAAAGCAGCGAATGGTCAGCAATAAACATAACAGGTCTTACTAAACACTAAATTAATTAAAATGTAAGTGTTATTTAGTAGGGAGTGCGGAAATGTGTTTCTAATAAATTACTGTAACTTGAAATGCATTCTAGAAGCATATTAGAAGCTCTCGTGGTGATATCGCAATTTGTAAGTAGCTATTATGTAAAATATCAGCTCAGCAACGATCTCTGAACGTTATGTCGCCATTCAGCCACTATAAAATATTCATATTGTGTCTAATGGGTGCTATAATTAGGGATAAAATAGAATAAAAAGCTGCGAATGGTCCGCAATAAACATAACAGGTCTTACTAAACGCTAAATTATTAAGATGTAGGAGTTCTTTAGTCGGGAATGCGAACATAATTCCAAATAATTTACTGCAACTCGAGCTGCACTCCTGAAGCATATTAGAAACGTTCGTGTTTATTAAGCCATTTTCAATCAGATATTCCGAAAAATATAAGCGGAACGACGATCTCTCAGTGTTATGTCGCCAGCACGCTACTATAAAATATTCATATTGTATCTAATGGGTACTATAAGTACGGATAAAATACAATAGAATGCAGCCAATGGTTCGCGACAGTCATAACATGTCTTACTAAACGCCGTTTTATTCAAAATGCAGGAATTATTTGGTAGAGAGTGCGGAAATGTGATTCTAATAATTTACTGTAACTTGAAATGCACTCACGAAGCATATTAGAGGCTTTCGTGACGATATGGCAATATCTAAGGAGTTATTATGTAAAATATCAGCTCAGCAACGGTTTCTGAACGTTATGTCGCCATTCAGCTACTATAAAATATTCATATTGTGGCCAATGGGTGCTGTAATTACGGATAAAATAGAATAAAAAGCAACGAATGGTCCGCAGTAAACATAACAGGTCTTACTAAACGCTAAATTAATTAAAATGTAGGAGTTCTTTAGTAGGAAGTGCGAAAATGGGTCCTAATAATGTACTGCAACTCGAGCTGCACTCCTGAAGCATATTAAAAACTTTCGTGTTTATTAAGCCATTTGCAATCAGATATTCCGAAAAATATAAGCGGAACGACGATCTCTCAGTGTTATGTCGTCATTCAGCTACTATAAAATATTCATATTGTGTCTAATGGATGTTGTAATTACGGATAAAATAGAATAAAAAGCAGCGAATGGTCAGCAATAAACATAACAGGTCTTACTAAACGCTAAATTAATTAAAATGTAAGTGTTATTTAGTAGGGAGTGCGGAAATGTGTTTCTAATAAATTACTGTAACTTGAAATGCATTCTAGAAGCATATTAGAAGCTCTCGTGGTGATATCGCAATTTGTAAGTAGCTATTATGTAAAATATCAGCTCAGCAACGATCTCTGAACGTTATGTCGCCATTCAACCACTATAAAATATTCATATTGTGTCTAATGGGTGCTATAATTACGGATAAAATAGAATAAAAAGCAGCAAGTGGTCCGCAATAAACATAACAGGTCTTACTAAACGCTAAATTAATTAAAATGTAGGAGTTCTTTAGTAGGGAATGCGAACATAATTCCAAATAATTTACTGCAACTCTAGCTGCACTCCTGAAGCATATTAGAAACGTTCGTGTTTATTAAGCCATTTTCAATCAGATATTCCGAAAAATATAAGCGGAACGACGATCTCTCAGTGTTATGTCGCCAGCAGGCTACTATAAAATATTCATATTGTATCTAATGGGTACTATAAGTACGAATAAAATACAATAGAATGCAGCCAATGGTTCGCGACAGTCATAACATGTCTTACTAAACGCCGTTTTATTCAAAATGCAGGAATTATTTGGTAGAGAGTGCGGAAATGTGATTCTAATAATTTACTGTAACTTGAAATGCACTCACGAAGCATATTAGAGGCTTTCGTGACGATATGGCAATATCTAAGGAGTTATTATGTAAAATATCAGCTCAGCAACGGTTTCTGAACGTTATGTCGCCATTCAGCTACTATAAAATATTCATATTGTGGCCAATGGGTGCTGTAATTACGGATAAAATAGAATAAAAAGCAGCGAATGGTCCGCAGTAAACATAACAGGTCTTACTAAACGCTAAATTAATTAAAATGTAGGAGTTCATTAGTAGGAAGTGCGAAAATGGGTCCTAATAATTTACTGCAACTCGAGCTGCACTCCTGAAGCATATTAAAAACTTTCGTGTTTATTAAGCCATTTGCAATCAGATATTCCGAAAAATATAAGCGGAACGACGATCTCTCAGTGTTATGTCGTCATTCAGCTACTATAAAATATTCATATTGTGTCTAATGGATGTTGTAATTACGGATAAAATAGAATAAAAAGCAGCGAATGGTCAGCAATAAACATAACAGGTCTTACTAAACGCTAAATTAATTAAAATGTAAGTGTTATTTAGTAGGGAGTGCGGAGATGTGTTTCTAATAAATTACTGTAACTTGAAATGCATTCTAGAAGCATATTAGAAGCTCTCGTGGTGATATCGCAATTTGTAAGTAGCTATTATGTAAAATATCAGCTCAGCAACGATCTCTGAACGTTATGTCGCCATTCAGCCACTATAAAATATTCATATTGTGTCTAATGGGTGCTATAATTAGGGATAAAATAGAATAAAAAGCTGCGAATGGTCCGCAATAAACATAACAGGTCTTACTAAACGCTAAATTATTAAGATGTAGGAGTTCTTTAGTAGGGAATGCGAACATAATTCCAAATAATTTACTGCAACTCGAGCTGCACTCCTGAAGCATATTAGAAACGTTCGTGTTTATTAAGCCATTTTCAATCAGATATTCCGAAAAATATAAGCGGAACGACGATCTCTCAGTGTTATGTCGCCAGCAGGCTACTATAAAATATTCATATTGTATCTAATGGGTACTATAAGTACGGATAAAATACAATAGAATGCAGCCAATGGTTCGCGACAGTCATAACATGTCTTACTAAACGCCGTTTTATTCAAAATGCAGGAATTATTTGGTAGAGAGTGCGGAAATGTGATTCTAATAATTTACTGTAACTTGAAATGCACTCACGAAGCATATTAGAGGCTTTCGTGACGATATGGCAATATCTAAGGAGTTATTATGTAAAATATCAGCTCAGCAACTGTTTCTGAACGTTATGTCGCCATTCAGCTACTATAAAATATTCATATTGTGGCCAATGGGTGCTGTAATTACGGATAAAATAGAATAAAAAGCAACGAATGGTCCGCAGTAAACATAACAGGTCTTACTAAACGCTAAATTAATTAAAATGTAGGAGTTCTTTAGTAGGAAGTGCGAAAATGGGTCCTAATAATTTACTGCAACTCGAGCTGCACTCCTGAAGCATATTAAAAACTTTCGTGTTTATTAAGCCATTTGCAATCAGATATTCCGAAAAATATAAAGGGAACGACGATCTCTCAGTGTTATGTCGTCATTCAGCTACTATAAAATATTCATATTGTGTCTAATGGATGTTGTAATTACGGATAAAATAGAATAAAAAGCAGCGAATGGTCAGCAATAAACATAACAGGTCTTACTAAACGCTAAATTAATTAAAATGTAAGTGTTATTTAGTAGGGAGTGCGGAAATGTGTTTCTAATAAATTACTGTAACTTGAAATGCATTCTAGAAGCATATTAGAAGCTCTCGTGGTGATATCGCAATTTGTAAGTAGCTATTATGTAAAATATCAGCTCAGCAACGATCTCTGAACGTTATGTCGCCATTCAGCCACTATAAAATATTCATATTGTGTCTAATGGGTGCTATAATTACGGATAAAATAGAATAAAAAGCAGCAAGTGGTCCGCAATAAACATAACAGGTCTTACTAAACGCTAAATTAATTAAAATGTAGGAGTTCTTTAGTAGGGAATGCGAACATAATTCCAAATAATTTACTGCAACTCGAGCTGCACTCCTGAAGCATATTAGAAACGTTCGTGTTTATTAAGCCATTTTCAATCAGATATTCCGAAAAATATAAGCGGAACGACGATCTCTCAGTGTTATGTCGCCAGCAGGCTACTATAAAATATTCATATTGTATCTAATGGGTACTATAAGTACGGATAAAATACAATAGAATGCAGCCAATGGTTCGCGACAGTCATAACATGTCTTACTAAACGCCGTTTTATTCAAAATGCAGGAATTATTTGGTAGAGAGTGCGGAAATGTGATTCTAATAATTTACTGTAACTTGAAATGCACTCACGAAGCATATTAGAGGCTTTCGTGACGATATGGCAATATCTAAGGAGTTATTATGTAAAATATCAGCTCAGCAACGGTTTCTGAACGTTATGTCGCCATTCAGCTACTATAAAATATTCATATTGTGGCCAATGGGTGCTGTAATTACGGATAAAATAGAATAAAAAGCAGCGAATGGTCCGCAGTAAACATAACAGGTCTTACTAAACGCTAAATTAATTAAAATGTAGGAGTTCTTTAGTAGGAAGTGCGAAAATGGGTCCTAATAATTTACTGCAACTCGAGCTGCACTCCTGAAGCATATTAAAAACTTTCGTGTTTATTAAGCCATTTGCAATCAGATATTCCGAAAAATATAAGCGGAACGACGATCTCTCAGTGTTATGTCGTCATTCAGCTACTATAAAATATTCATATTGTGTCTAATGGATGTTGTAATTACGGATAAAATAGAATAAAAAGCAGCGAATGGTCAGCAATAAACATAACAGGTCTTACTAAACGCTAAATTAATTAAAATGTAAGTGTTATTTAGTAGGGAGTGCGGAAATGTGTTTCTAATAAATTACTGTAACTTGAAATGCATTCTAGAAGCATATTAGAAGCTCTCGTGGTGATATCGCAATTTGTAAGTAGCTATTATGTAAAATATCAGCTCAGCAACGATCTCTGAACGTTATGTCGCCATTCAGCCACTATAAAATATTCATATTGTGTCTAATGGGTGCTATAATTAGGGATAAAATAGAATAAAAAGCTGCGAATGGTCCGCAATAAACATAACAGGTCTTACTAAACGCTAAATTATTAAGATGTAGGAGTTCTTTAGTAGAGAATGCGAACATAATTCCAAATAATTTACTGCAACTCGAGCTGCACTCCTGAAGCATATTAGAAACGTTCGTGTTTATTAAGCCATTTTCAATCAGATATTCCGAAAAATATAAGCGGAACGACGATCTCTCAGTGTTATGTCGCCAGCAGGCTACTATAAAATATTCATATTGTATCTAATGGGTACTACAAGTACGGATAAAATACAATAGAATGCAGCCAAAGGTTCGCGACAGTCATAACATGTCTTACTAAACGCCGTTTTATTCAAAATGCAGGAATTATTTGGTAGAGAGTGCGGAAATGTGATTCTAATAATTTACTGTAACTTGAAATGCACTCACGAAGCATATTAGAGGCTTTCGTGACGATATGGCAATATCTAAGGAGTTATTATGTAAAATATCAGCTCAGCAACTGTTTCTGAACGTTATGTCGCCATTCAGCTACTATAAAATATTCATATTGTGGCCAATGGGTGCTGTAATTACGGATAAAATAGAATAAAAAGCAACGAATGGTCCGCAGTAAACATAACAGGTCTTACTAAACGCTAAATTAATTAAAATGTAGGAGTTCTTTAGTAGGAAGTGCGAAAATGGGTCCTAATAATTTACTGCAACTCGAGCTGCACTCCTGAAGCATATTAAAAACTTTCGTGTTTATTAAGCCATTTGCAATCAGATATTCCGAAAAATATAAGCGGAACGACGATCTCTCAGTGTTATGTCGTCATTCAGCTACTATAAAATATTCATATTGTGTCTAATGGATGTTGTATTGTATTGTATTGTATTTTTATTCATCATTAGTTGTTGTAATTACGGATAAAATAGAATAAAAAGCAGCGAATGGTCAGCAATAAACATAACAGGTCTTACTAAACGCTAAATTAATTAAAATGTAAGTGTTATTTAGTAGGGAGTGCGGAAATGTGTTTCTAATAAATTACTGTAACTTGAAATGCATTCTAGAAGCATATTAGAAGCTGTCGTGGTGATATCGCAATTTGTAAGTAGCTATTATGTAAAATATCAGCTCAGCAACGATCTCTGAACGTTATGTCGCCATTCAGCCACTATAAAATATTCATATTGTGTCTAATGGGTGCTATAATTACGGATAAAATAGAATAAAAAGCAGCAAGTGGTCCGCAATAAACATAACAGGTCTTACTAAACGCTAAATTAATTAAAATGTAGGAGTTCTTTAGTAGGGAATGCGAACATAATTCCAAATAATTTACTGCAACTCGAGCTGCACTCCTGAAGCATATTAGAAACGTTCGTGTTTATTAAGCCATTTTCAATCAGATATTCCGAAAAATATAAGCGGAACGACGATCTCTCAGTGTTATGTCGCCAGCAGGCTACTATAAAATATTCATATTGTATCTAATGGGTACTATAAGTACGGATAAAATACAATAGAATGCAGCCAATGGTTCGCGACAGTCATAACATGTCTTACTAAACGCCGTTTTATTCAAAATGCAGGAATTATTTGGTAGAGAGTGCGGAAATGTGATTCTAATAATTTACTGTAACTTGAAATGCACTCACGAAGCATATTAGAGGCTTTCGTGACGATATGGCAATATCTAAGGAGTTATTATGTAAAATATCAGCTCAGCAACGGTTTCTGAACGTTATGTCGCCATTCAGCTACTATAAAATATTCATATTGTGGCCAATGGGTGCTGTAATTACGGATAAAATAGAATAAAAAGCAGCGAATGGTCCGCAGTAAACATAACAGGTCTTACTAAACGCTAAATTAATTAAAATGTAGGAGTTCTTTAGTAGGAAGTGCGAAAATGGGTCCTAATAATTTACTGCAACTCGAGCTGCACTCCTGAAGCATATTAAAAACTTTCGTGTTTATTAAGCCATTTGCAATCAGATATTCCGAAAAATATAAGCGGAACGACGATCTCTCAGTGTTATGTCGTCATTCAGCTACTATAAAATATTCATATTGTGTCTAATGGATGTTGTAATTACGGATAAAATAGAATAAAAAGCAGCGAATGGTCAGCAATAAACATAACAGGTCTTACTAAACGCTAAATTAATTAAAATGTAAGTGTTATTTAGTAGGGAGTGCGGAAATGTGTTTCTAATAAATTACTGTAACTTGAAATGCATTCTAGAAGCATATTAGAAGCTCTCGTGGTGATATCGCAATTTGTAAGTAGCTATTATGTAAAATATCAGCTCAGCAACGATCTCTGAACGTTATGTCGCCATTCAGCCACTATAAAATATTCATATTGTGTCTAATGGGTGCTATAATTAGGGATAAAATAGAATAAAAAGCTGCGAATGGTCCGCAATAAACATAACAGGTCTTACTAAACGCTAAATTATTAAGATGTAGGAGTTCTTTAGTAGGGAATGCGAACATAATTCCAAATAATTTACTGCAACTCGAGCTGCACTCCTGAAGCATATTAGAAACGTTCGTGTTTATTAAGCCATTTTCAATCAGATATTCCGAAAAATATAAGCGGAACGACGATCTCTCAGTGTTATGTCGCCAGCAGGCTACTATAAAATATTCATATTGTATCTAATGGGTACTATAAGTACGGATAAAATACAATAGAATGCAGCCAATGGTTCGCGACAGTCATAACATGTCTTACTAAACGCCGTTTTATTCAAAATGCAGGAATTATTTGGTAGAGAGTGCGGAAATGTGATTCTAATAATTTACTGTAACTTGAAATGCACTCACGAAGCATATTAGAGGCTTTCGTGACGATATGGCAATATCTAAGGAGTTATTATGTAAAATATCAGCTCAGCAACTGTTTCTGAACGTTATGTCGCCATTCAGCTACTATAAAATATTCATATTGTGGCCAATGGGTGCTGTAATTACGGATAAAATAGAATAAAAAGCAACGAATGGTCCGCAGTAAACATAACAGGTCTTACTAAACGCTAAATTAATTAAAATGTAGGAGTTCTTTAGTAGGAAGTGCGAAAATGGGTCCTAATAATTTACTGCAACTCGAGCTGCACTCCTGAAGCATATTAAAAACTTTCGTGTTTATTAAGCCATTTGCAATCAGATATTCCGAAAAATATAAGCGGAACGACGATCTCTCAGTGTTATGTCGTCATTCAGCTACTATAAAATATTCATATTGTGTCTAATGGATGTTGTAATTACGGATAAAATAGAATAAAAAGCAGCGAATGGTCAGCAATAAACATAACAGGTCTTACTAAACGCTAAATTAATTAAAATGTAAGTGTTATTTAGTAGGGAGTGCGGAAATGTGTTTCTAATAAATTACTGTAACTTGAAATGCATTCTAGAAGCATATTAGAAGCTCTCGTGGTGATATCGCAATTTGTAAGTAGCTATTATGTAAAATATCAGCTCAGCAACGATCTCTGAACGTTATGTCGCCATTCAGCCACTATAAAATATTCATATTGTGTCTAATGGGTGCTATAATTAGGGATAAAATAGAATAAAAAGCTGCGAATGGTCCGCAATAAACATAACAGGTCTTACTAAACGCTAAATTATTAAGATGTAGGAGTTCTTTAGTAGGGAATGCGAACATAATTCCAAATAATTTACTGCAACTCGAGCTGCACTCCTGAAGCATATTAGAAACGTTCGTGTTTATTAAGCCATTTTCAATCAGATATTCCGAAAAATATAAGCGGAACGACGATCTCTCAGTGTTATGTCGCCAGCAGGCTACTATAAAATATTCATATTGTATCTAATGGGTACTATAAGTACGGATAAAATACAATAGAATGCAGCCAATGGTTCGCGACAGTCATAACATGTCTTACTAAACGCCGTTTTATTCAAAATGCAGGAATTATTTGGTAGAGAGTGCGGAAATGTGATTCTAATAATTTACTGTAACTTGAAATGCACTCACGAAGCATATTAGAGGCTTTCGTGACGATATGGCAATATCTAAGGAGTTATTATGTAAAATATCAGCTCAGCAACTGTTTCTGAACGTTATGTCGCCATTCAGCTACTATAAAATATTCATATTGTGGCCAATGGGTGCTGTAATTACGGATAAAATAGAATAAAAAGCAACGAATGGTCCGCAGTAAACATAACAGGTCTTACTAAACGCTAAATTAATTAAAATGTAGGAGTTCTTTAGTAGGAAGTGCGAAAATGGGTCCTAATAATTTACTGCAACTCGAGCTGCACTCCTGAAGCATATTAAAAACTTTCGTGTTTATTAAGCCATTTGCAATCAGATATTCCGAAAAATATAAGCGGAACGACGATCTCTCAGTGTTATGTCGTCATTCAGCTACTATAAAATATTCATATTGTGTCTAATGGATGTTGTAATTACGGATAAAATAGAATAAAAAGCAGCGAATGGTCAGCAATAAACATAACAGGTCTTACTAAACGCTAAATTAATTAAAATGTAAGTGTTATTTAGTAGGGAGTGCGGAAATGTGTTTCTAATAAATTACTGTAACTTGAAATGCATTCTAGAAGCATATTAGAAGCTCTCGTGGTGATATCGCAATTTGTAAGTAGCTATTATGTAAAATATCAGCTCAGCAACGATCTCTGAACGTTATGTCGCCATTCAGCCACTATAAAATATTCATATTGTGTCTAATGGGTGCTATAATTACGGATAAAATAGAATAAAAAGCAGCCAGTGGTCCGCAATAAACATAACAGGTCTTACTAAACGCTAAATTAATTAAAATGTAGGAGTTCTTTAGTAGGGAATGCGAACATAATTCCAAATAATTTACTGCAACTCGAGCTGCACTCCTGAAGCATATTAGAAACGTTCGTGTTTATTAAGCCATTTTCAATCAGATATTCCGAAAAATATAAGCGGAACGACGATCTCTCAGTGTTATGTCGCCAGCAGGCTACTATAAAATATTCATATTGTATCTAATGGGTACTATAAGTACGGATAAAATACAATAGAATGCAGCCAATGGTTCGCGACAGTCATAACATGTCTTACTAAACGCCGTTTTATTCAAAATGCAGGAATTATTTGGTAGAGAGTGCGGAAATGTGATTCTAATAATTTACTGTAACTTGAAATGCACTCACGAAGCATATTAGAGGCTTTCGTGACGATATGGCAATATCTAAGGAGTTATTATGTAAAATATCAGCTCAGCAACTGTTTCTGAACGTTATGTCGCCATTCAGCTACTATAAAATATTCATATTGTGGCCAATGGGTGCTGTAATTACGGATAAAATAGAATAAAAAGCAACGAATGGTCCGCAGTAAACATAACAGGTCTTACTAAACGCTAAATTAATTAAAATGTAGGAGTTCTTTAGTAGGAAGTGCGAAAATGGGTCCTAATAATTTACTGCAACTCGAGCTGCACTCCTGAAGCATATTAAAAACTTTCGTGTTTATTAAGCCATTTGCAATCAGATATTCCGAAAAATATAAGCGGAACGACGATCTCTCAGTGTTATGTCGTCATTCAGCTACTATAAAATATTCATATTGTGTCTAATGGATGTTGTAATTACGGATAAAATAGAATAAAAAGCAGCGAATGGTCAGCAATAAACATAACAGGTCTTACTAAACGCTAAATTAATTAAAATGTAAGTGTTATTTAGTAGGGAGTGCGGAAATGTGTTTCTAATAAATTACTGTAACTTGAAATGCATTCTAGAAGCATATTAGAAGCTCTCGTGGTGATATCGCAATTTGTAAGTAGCTATTATGTAAAATATCAGCTCAGCAACGATCTCTGAACGTTATGTCGCCATTCAGCCACTATAAAATATTCATATTGTGTCTAATGGGTGCTATAATTAGGGATAAAATAGAATAAAAAGCTGCGAATGGTCCGCAATAAACATAACAGGTCTTACTAAACGCTAAATTATTAAGATGTAGGAGTTCTTTAGTAGGGAATGCGAACATAATTCCAAATAATTTACTGCAACTCGAGCTGCACTCCTGAAGCATATTAGACACGTTCGTGTTTATTAAGCCATTTTCAATCAGATATTCCGAAAAATATAAGCGGAACGACGATCTCTCAGTGTTATGTCGCCAGCAGGCTACTATAAAATATTCATATTGTATCTAATGGGTACTATAAGTACGGATAAAATACAATAGAATGCAGCCAATGGTTCGCGACAGTCATAACATGTCTTACTAAACGCCGTTTTATTCAAAATGCAGGAATTATTTGGTAGAGAGTGCGGAAATGTGATTCTAATAATTTACTGTAACTTGAAATGCACTCACGAAGCATATTAGAGGCTTTCGTGACGATATGGCAATATCTAAGGAGTTATTATGTAAAATATCAGCTCAGCAACTGTTTCTGAACGTTATGTCGCCATTCAGCTACTATAAAATATTCATATTGTGGCCAATGGGTGCTGTAATTACGGATAAAATAGAATAAAAAGCAACGAATGGTCCGCAGTAAACATAACAGGTCTTACTAAACGCTAAATTAATTAAAATGTAAGTGTTATTTAGTAGGGAGTGCGGAAATGTGTTTCTAATAAATTACTGTAACTTGAAATGCATTCTAGAAGCATATTAGAAGCTCTCGTGGTGATATCGCAATTTGTAAGTAGCTATTATGTAAAATATCAGCTCAGCAACGATCTCTGAACGTTATGTCGCCATTCAGCCACTATAAAATATTCATATTGTGTCTAATGGGTGCTATAATTAGGGATAAAATAGAATAAAAAGCTGCGAATGGTCCGCAATAAACATAACAGGTCTTACTAAACGCTAAATTATTAAGATGTAGGAGTTCTTTAGTAGGGAATGCGAACATAATTCCAAATAATTTACTGCAACTCGAGCTGCACTCCTGAAGCATATTAGACACGTTCGTGTTTATTAAGCCATTTTCAATCAGATATTCCGAAAAATATAAGCGGAACGACGATCTCTCAGTGTTATGTCGCCAGCAGGCTACTATAAAATATTCATATTGTATCTAATGGGTACTATAAGTACGGATAAAATACAATAGAATGCAGCCAATGGTTCGCGACAGTCATAACATGTCTTACTAAACGCCGTTTTATTCAAAATGCAGGAATTATTTGGTAGAGAGTGCGGAAATGTGATTCTAATAATTTACTGTAACTTGAAATGCACTCACGAAGCATATTAGAGGCTTTCGTGACGATATGGCAATATCTAAGGAGTTATTATGTAAAATATCAGCTCAGCAACTGTTTCTGAACGTTATGTCGCCATTCAGCTACTATAAAATATTCATATTGTGGCCAATGGGTGCTGTAATTACGGATAAAATAGAATAAAAAGCAACGAATGGTCCGCAGTAAACATAACAGGTCTTACTAAACGCTAAATTAATTAAAATGTAAGTGTTATTTAGTAGGGAGTGCGGAAATGTGTTTCTAATAAATTACTGTAACTTGAAATGCATTCTAGAAGCATATTAGAAGCTCTCGTGGTGATATCGCAATTTGTAAGTAGCTATTATGTAAAATATCAGCTCAGCAACGATCTCTGAACGTTATGTCGCCATTCAGCCACTATAAAATATTCATATTGTGTCTAATGGGTGCTATAATTAGGGATAAAATAGAATAAAAAGCTGCGAATGGTCCGCAATAAACATAACAGGTCTTACTAAACGCTAAATTATTAAGATGTAGGAGTTCTTTAGTAGGGAATGCGAACATAATTCCAAATAATTTACTGCAACTCGAGCTGCACTCCTGAAGCATATTAGACACGTTCGTGTTTATTAAGCCATTTTCAATCAGATATTCCGAAAAATATAAGCGGAACGACGATCTCTCAGTGTTATGTCGCCAGCAGGCTACTATAAAATATTCATATTGTATCTAATGGGTACTATAAGTACGGATAAAATACAATAGAATGCAGCCAATGGTTCGCGACAGTCATAACATGTCTTACTAAACGCCGTTTTATTCAAAATGCAGGAATTATTTGGTAGAGAGTGCGGAAATGTGATTCTAATAATTTACTGTAACTTGAAATGCACTCACGAAGCATATTAGAGGCTTTCGTGACGATATGGCAATATCTAAGGAGTTATTATGTAAAATATCAGCTCAGCAACTGTTTCTGAACGTTATGTCGCCATTCAGCTACTATAAAATATTCATATTGTGGCCAATGGGTGCTGTAATTACGGATAAAATAGAATAAAAAGCAACGAATGGTCCGCAGTAAACATAACAGGTCTTACTAAACGCTAAATTAATTAAAATGTAAGTGTTATTTAGTAGGGAGTGCGGAAATGTGTTTCTAATAAATTACTGTAACTTGAAATGCATTCTAGAAGCATATTAGAAGCTCTCGTGGTGATATCGCAATTTGTAAGTAGCTATTATGTAAAATATCAGCTCAGCAACGATCTCTGAACGTTATGTCGCCATTCAGCCACTATAAAATATTCATATTGTGTCTAATGGGTGCTATAATTAGGGATAAAATAGAATAAAAAGCTGCGAATGGTCCGCAATAAACATAACAGGTCTTACTAAACGCTAAATTATTAAGATGTAGGAGTTCTTTAGTAGGGAATGCGAACATAATTCCAAATAATTTACTGCAACTCGAGCTGCACTCCTGAAGCATATTAGACACGTTCGTGTTTATTAAGCCATTTTCAATCAGATATTCCGAAAAATATAAGCGGAACGACGATCTCTCAGTGTTATGTCGCCAGCAGGCTACTATAAAATATTCATATTGTATCTAATGGGTACTATAAGTACGGATAAAATACAATAGAATGCAGCCAATGGTTCGCGACAGTCATAACATGTCTTACTAAACGCCGTTTTATTCAAAATGCAGGAATTATTTGGTAGAGAGTGCGGAAATGTGATTCTAATAATTTACTGTAACTTGAAATGCACTCACGAAGCATATTAGAGGCTTTCGTGACGATATGGCAATATCTAAGGAGTTATTATGTAAAATATCAGCTCAGCAACTGTTTCTGAACGTTATGTCGCCATTCAGCTACTATAAAATATTCATATTGTGTCTAATGGATGTTGTAATTACGGATAAAATAGAATAAAAAGCAGCGAATGGTCAGCAATAAACATAACAGGTCTTACTAAACGCTAAATTAATTAAAATGTAAGTGTTATTTAGTAGGGAGTGCGGAAATGTGTTTCTAATAAATTACTGTAACTTGAAATGCATTCTAGAAGCATATTAGAAGCTCTCGTGGTGATATCGCAATTTGTAAGTAGCTATTATGTAAAATATCAGCTCAGCAACGATCTCTGAACGTTATGTCGCCATTCAGCCACTATAAAATATTCATATTGTGTCTAATGGGTGCTATAATTAGGGATAAAATAGAATAAAAAGCTGCGAATGGTCCGCAATAAACATAACAGGTCTTACTAAACGCTAAATTATTAAGATGTAGGAGTTCTTTAGTAGGGAATGCGAACATAATTCCAAATAATTTACTGCAACTCGAGCTGCACTCCTGAAGCATATTAGAAACGTTCGTGTTTATTAAGCCATTTTCAATCAGATATTCCGAAAAATATAAGCGGAACGACGATCTCTCAGTGTTATGTCGCCAGCAGGCTACTATAAAATATTCATATTATATCTAATGGGTACTATAAGTACGGATAAAATACAATAGAATGCAGCCAATGGTTCGCGACAGTCATAACATGTCTTACTAAACGCCGTTTTATTCAAAATGCAGGAATTATTTGGTAGAGAGTGCGGAAATGTGATTCTAATAATTTACTGTAACTTGAAATGCACTCACGAAGCCTATTAGAGGCTTTCGTGACGATATGGCAATATCTAAGGAGTTATTATGTAAAATATCAGCTCAGCAACTGTTTCTGAACGTTATGTCGCCATTCAGCTACTATAAAATATTCATATTGTGGCCAATGGGTGCTGTAATTACGGATAAAATAGAATAAAAAGCAACGAATGGTCCGCAGTAAACATAACAGGTCTTACTAAACGCTAAATTAATTAAAATGTAGGAGTTCTTTAGTAGGAAGTGCGAAAATGGGTCCTAATAATTTACTGCAACTCGAGCTGCACTCCTGAAGCATATTAAAAACTTTCGTGTTTATTAAGCCATTTGCAATCAGATATTCCGAAAAATATAAGCGGAACGACGATCTCTCAGTGTTATGTCGTCATTCAGCTACTATAAAATATTCATATTGTGTCTAATGGATGTTGTAATTACGGATAAAATAGAATAAAAAGCAGCGAATGGTCAGCAATAAACATAACAGGTCTTACTAAACGCTAAATTAATTAAAATGTAAGTGTTATTTAGTAGGGAGTGCGGAAATGTGTTTCTAATAAATTACTGTAACTTGAAATGCATTCTAGAAGCATATTAGAAGCTCTCGTGGTGATATCGCAATTTGTAAGTAGCTATTATGTAAAATATCAGCTCAGCAACGATCTCTGAACGTTATGTCGCCATTCAGCCACTATAAAATATTCATATTGTGTCTAATGGGTGCTATAATTACGGATAAAATAGAATAAAAAGCAGCAAGTGGTCCGCAATAAACATAACAGGTCTTACTAAACGCTAAATTAATTAAAATGTAGGAGTTCTTTAGTAGGGAGTGCGAAAATGGGTCCTAATAATTTACTGCAACTCGTGCTGCACTCCTGAAGCATATTAGAAATTTTCGTGTTTATTAAGCCATTTTCAATCAGATATCCCGAAAAATATAAGCGGAACGACGATCTCTCAGTGTTATGTCGCCAGCAGGCTACTATAAAATATTCATATTGTATCTAATGGGTACTATAAGTACGGATAAAATACAATAGAATGCAGCCAATGGTTCGCGACATTCATAACATGTCTTACTAAACGCCGTTTTATTCAAAATGCAGGAATTATTTGGTAGAGAGTGCGGAAATGTGATTCTAATAATTTACTGTAACTTGAAATGCACTCACGAAGCATATTAGAGGCTTTCGTGACGATATGGCAATATCTAAGGAGTTATTATGTAAAATATCAGCTCAGCAACGGTTTCTGAACGTTATGTCGCCATTCAGCTACTATAAAATATTCATATTGTGGCCAATGGGTGCTGTAATTACGGATAAAATAGAATAAAAAGCAGCGAGTGGTCCGCAATAAACACAACAGGTCTTACGAAACGTTAAATTAATTAAAATGTAGGAGTTCTTTAGTAGGAAGTGCGAAAATGGGTCCTAATAATTTACTGCAACTCGAGCTGCACTCCTGAAGCATATTAAAAACTTTCGTGTTTATTAAGCCATTTGCAATCAGATATTCCGAAAAATATAAGCGGAACGACGATCTCTCAGTGTTATGTCGCCATTCAGCTACTATAAAATATTCATATTGTGTCTAATGGATGTTGTAATTACGGATAAAATAGAATAAAAAGCAGCGAACGGTCAGCAATACACATAACAGGTCTTACTAAACGCTAAATTAATTAAAATGTAAGTGTTATTTAGTAGGGAGTGCGGAAATGTGTTTCTAATAAATTACTGTAACTTGAAATGCATTCTAGAAGCATATTAGAAGCTCTCGTGGTGATATCGCAATTTGTAAGTAGCTATTATGTAAAATATCAGCTCAGCAACGATCTCTGAACGTTATGTCGCCATTCAGCCACTATAAAATATTCATATTGTGTCTAATGGGTGCTATAATTAGGGATAAAATAGAATAAAAAGCTGCGAATGGTCCGCAATAAACATAACAGGTCTTACTAAACGCTAAATTATTAAGATGTAGGAGTTTTTTAGTAGGGAGTGCGAAGATAATTCCAAATAATTTACTGCAACTCGAGCTTCACTCCTGAAGCATATTAGAAACTTTCGTGTTTATTAAGCCATTTGCAATCAGATATTTCGAAAAATATAAGCGGAACGACGATCTCTCAGGGTTATGTCGCCAGCAGGCTACTATAAAATATTCATATTGTATCTAATGGGTACGGATAAAATGCACTCACGAAGCATATTAGAGGTTTTCGTGACGATATGGCAATATGTAAGTAGTTATTATGTAAAATATCAGCTCAACAACGATCTCTGAACGTTATATCGCAGGTCAGCTACTATATAATATTTACATTGTATATACTGGGTGCTATAATTACGGATAAAATAGAATAAAAAAAGCGAATAGACCGAAATAAACATAACAGGTGTTACTAAACGCTAAATTAATTAAAATGTACTAGTAATTTAGTAGGTAGTGCCGAAGTAGGTCTCTAATACATTACTGTAACTTGGAATGATTTCCAGAAGCATATTAGAAGTTTTCGTGTCGATATGGCAATATGTAAGTAGTTATTATGTAAAATATCAGCTCAACAACGATCTCTGAACGTTATATCGCAGGTCAGCTACTATACAATATTTACATTGTGTATACTGGGTGCTATAATTACGGATAAAATAGAATAAAAAGAAGCGAATGGACCAAAATAAACATAACAGGTCTTACTAAACGCTAAATTAATTAAAATGTAGGAGTTATTTAGTAGGGAGTGCGCAAATGTAATTCTAATAAATTAGTGTAACTTAAAATGCATCCC
Source organism: Agriotes lineatus (assembly GCA_940337035.1). Lineage (NCBI taxonomy): Eukaryota > Metazoa > Arthropoda > Insecta > Coleoptera > Elateridae > Agriotes > Agriotes lineatus. Next base: position 313,441 of record CALNHX010000436.1, on the reverse strand, counting down.
AGAAGCATATTAGAAGTTTTCGTGTCGATATGGCAATATGTAAGTAGTTATTATGTAAAATATCAGCTCAGCAACGATCTCTGAACGTTATATCGCCAGTCAGCTACTATACAATATTTACATTGTGTATACTGGGTGTTATAATTACGGATAAAATAGAATAAAAAGAAGCAAATGGACCGAAATAAACATAACAGGCCATACTAAACGCTAAATTAATTAAAATGTACTAGTTATTTAGTAGGTAGTGCTGAAGTGGGTCTCTCATACATTACTGTAACTTGGAATGGATTCCAGAAGCATATTAGAAGCTTTCGTGTCGATATGACCATATGTAAAATATCAGCTCAGCAACAATCTCTGAACGTTATATCGCCAGTCAGCTACTATATAATATTTACATTGTGTATACTGGGTGCTATAATTACGGATAAAATAGATTAAAAAGAAGCAAATGGACCGAAATAAACATAACAGGTCTTACTAAACGCTAAATTAATTAAAATGTAGGACTTATTTAGTAGGGAGCGCGGAAATGTTTTTCTAATAAATTACTGTAACTTGAAATGCATTCCAGAAGCATACTAGAAGCTCTAGTGGTGATATGGCAATATGTAAGTAGTTATTATGTAAAATATCAGCTCAGCAACGATCTCTGAACGTTATATCGTCAGTCAGCTACTATATAATATTTACATTGTGTATAGTGGGTGCTATAAATACGGATAAAATAGAATAAAAATTAGCGAATGGACCGAAATAAACATAACAGGTCTTACTAAACGCTAAATTAATTAAAATGTAGGAGATATTTAGTAGGGAGTGCGGAATTGGGATTCTAATACATTACTGTAACTTGGAATGGATTCCAGAAGCATATTAGAAGCGTTCGTGTCGATATGGCAATATGTAAGTAGTTATTATGTAAAATATCAGATCAGCACCGATCTCTGAACGTTATGTCGCCAGTCAGCTACTATAAAATATTCATATTGTGTCTAATGTGTGCTATAATTTCGGATAAAATAGAATAAAAAGCAGCGAATGTTCCGGAATAAACATAACAGGTCTTACTAAACGCTAAATTAATTAAAATGTAGGAATTATTTGGTAGGGAGTGCGGAAATGTAAATCTAATTATTTACTGTAGCATGAAATGCACTCACGAAGCACATTATAGGCTTTCTTGACGATATGGCAATATGTAAGGGGTTATTATGTAAAATATCAGTTCAGCAACGATCTGTGAACGTTATGTCGCCAGTCACCTACTATAAAATTTTCATATTGCATCTAATGGGTGCTATAATTACGGATAAAATAGAATACAAACAGCTAGCTGTCCGCAATAAACATTACAGGTCTTACTAAACGCTAAATTAATTTAAATGTAGAAGTTATTTAGTCGGGAGTGCGGAAATGTGTTTCTAATAAATTACTGTAATTTGAAATGCATTCTAGAAGCATTTTAGAAGCTTTCGTGACGATAAGGGAATATGTAAGTAGTCCGCAATAAACATAACGCGTCTTACTAAACGCTAAATTAAGTAAAATGTAGGAGTTATTTAGTAGGGAGTGAGGAAATGTGTTTCTAATAAATTACTGTAAGTTGAAATGCATTCCAGCAGCATATTGGAAGCTTTTGTTACAATATGGCAATATGTATGTAGTTATTATGTAAAATATGAGCTCAGCAACAATCTCTGAACGTTATGTCACCATTTAGCTACTATAAAATATTATATTGTGTCTAGTGGGTACTATAATTACGGATAAAATAGAATAAAAAGCTGCGAATGGTCCGCAATAAACACAACGCGTCTTACTAAACGCTAAATTAATTAAAATGTAGGAGTTATTTAGTAGGGAGTGCTGAAATGCGTTTCTAATAAATTACTGTAATTTGAAATGCATTCCAGAAGCATTTTAGAAGCTTTCGTGACGATAAAGGAATATGTAAGTAGTCCGCAATAAACATAACGCGTCTTACTAAACGCTAAATTAAGTAAAATGTAGGAGTTATTTAGTAGGGAGTGCGGAAATGTGTTTCTAATAAATTACTGTAATTTGAAATGCATTCCAGAAGCATTTTAGAAGCTTTCGTGACGATAAAGGAATATGTAAGTAGTCCGCAATAAACATAATGCGTCTTACTAAACGCTAAATTAATTAAAATGTAGGAGTTATTTAGTAGGGAGTGCTGAAATGCGTTTCTAATAAATTACTGTAATTTGAAATGCATTCCAGAAGCGTTTTAGAAGCTTTCGTGACGATAAAGGAATATGTAAGTAGTCCGCAATAAACATAACGCGTCTTACTAAACGCTAAATTAAGTAAAATGTAGGAGTTATTTAGTAGGGAGTGCGGAAATGTGTTTCTAATAAATTACTGTAATTTGAAATGCATTCCAGAAGCATTTTAGAAGCTTTCGTGACGATAAAGGAATATGTAAGTAGTCCGCAATAAACATAACGCGTCTTACTAAACGCTAAATTAAGTAAAATGTAGGAGTTATTTAGTAGGGAGTGAGGAAATGTGTTTCTAATAAATTACTGTAAGTTGAAATGCATTCCAGCAGCATATTGGAAGCTTTTGTTACAATATGGCAATATTTATGTAGTTATTATGTAAAATATCAGCTCAGCAACAATCTCTGAACGTTATGTCACCATTCAGCTACTATAAAATATCATATTGTGTCGAGTGGGTACTATAATTACGGATAAAATAGAATAAAAAACAGCGAATGGTCCGCAATAAACTTAACGCGTCTTACTAAACGCTAAATTAATTAAAATGTAGGAGTTATTTAGTAGGCAGTGCTGAAATGCGTTTCTAATAAATTACTGTAACTTGAAATGCATTCCAGAAGCATATTAGAAGCTTTTGTGACAATATGACAATATGTATGTAGTTATTATGTAAAATATCAGCTCAGCAACAATCTCTGAACGTTATGTCACCATTCAGCTACTATAAAATATTATATTGTGTCTAGTGGGTACTATAATTACGGATAAAATAGAATAAAAAGCTGCGAATGGTCCGCAATAAACATAACGCGTCTTACTAAACGCTAAATTAATTAAAATGTAGGAGTTATTTAGTAGGGAGTGAGGAAATGTGTTCTAATAAATTACTGTAACTTGAATGAATTTCAGAAGAATATTAGAAGCTTTTGTTACAATATGGCAAAATGTATGTAGTTATTATGTAAAATATCAGCTCAGCAACAATCTCTGAACGTTATGTCACCAGTCAGCTACTATAAAATATTCATATTGTGTCTAATGTGTGCTATAATTTCGGATAAAATAGAATAAAAAGCAGCGAATGTTCCGGAATAAACATAACAGGTCTTACTAAACGCTAAATTAATTAAAATGTAGGAGTTATTTAGTAGGGTGTGCGGAGATGTGTTCTAATAAATTACTGTAACTTGAGATGCACTCACGAAGTATATTAGAGGCTTTGGTGACGATATGGCAATATGTAAGTAGTTATTATGTAAAATATCAGCTAAGCAACGAACTCTGAACGTTATGTCGCCATTCACCTACTATAAAATATTCATATTGCGTCTAACGGGTGCTATAATTACGGATAAAATAGAATACAAACAGCTAGCGGTCCGCAATAAACAAAACAGGTCTTACTAAACGCTAAATTAATTAAATGTAGAAATTATTTAGTCGGGAGTGCGGAAATGTGTTTCTAATAAATTACTGTAATTTTAAATGCATTCCAGAAGCATATTAGAAGCTTTCGTGACGATAAGGCAATATGTAAGTACGTATTATGTAAAATATAATCTTAGCGACGATCTCTGAACGTTATGTCGCCAGTCAGCTACTATAAAATATTCATATTGTGTCTAATGGGTGCTATAATTTCGGATAAAATAGAATAAAAAGCAGCGAATGTTCCGGAATAAACATAACAGGTCTTACTAAACGCTAAATTAATTAAAATGTAGCAATTATTTGGTAGGGAGTGCGGAAATGTAAATCTAATTATTTACTGTAGCATGAAATGCACTCACGAAGCACATTATAGGCTTTCTTGACGATATGGCAATATGTAAGGAGTTATTATGTAAAATATCAGCTCAGCAACGATCTGTGAACGTTATGTCGCCAGTCACCTACTATAAAATTTTCATATTGCATTTAATGGGTGCTATAATTACGGATAAAATAGAATACAAACAGCTAGCGGCTCGCAATAAACATTACAGCTCTTACTAAACGTTAAATTAATTTAAATGTAGAAGTTATTTAGTTGGGAGTGCGGAAATGTGTTTCTAATAAATTACTGTAATTTGAAATGCATTCCAGAAGCATTTTAGAAGCTTTCGTGACGATAAGGCAATATGTAAGTAGTCCGCAATAAACATAACGCGTCTTACTAAACGCTAAATTAAGTAAAATGTAGGAGTTATTTAGTAGGGAGTGAGGAAATGTGTTTCTAATAAATTACTGTAAGTTGAAATGCATTCCAGCAGCATATTGGAAGCTTTTGTTACAATATGGCAATATGTATGTAGTTATTATGTAAAATATTAGCTCAGCAACAATCTCTGAACGTTATGTCACCATTCAGCTACTATAAAATATCATATTGTGTCGAGTGGGTACTATAATTACGGATAAAATAGAATAAAAAACAGCGAATGGTCCGCAATAAACTTAACGCTTCTTACTAAACGCTAAATTAATTAAAATGTAGGAGTTATTTAGTAGTTAGTGCGGAAATGTGTTTCTAATAAATTACTGTAAGTTGAAATGCATTCCAGCAGCATATTAGAAGCTTTTGTTACAATATGGCAATATGTATGTAGTTATTATGTAAAATATTAGCCCAGCAACAATCTCTGAACGTTATGTCACCATTCAGCTACTATAAAATATCATATTGTGTCGAGTGGGTACTATAATTACGGATAAAATAGAATAAAAAACAGCGAATGGTCCGCAATAAACTTAACGCGTCTTACTAAACGCTAAATTAATTAAAATGTAGGAGTTATTTAGTAGTTAGTGCGGAAATGTGTTTCTAATAAATTACTGTAAGTTGAAATGCATTCCAGCAGCATATTAGAAGCTTTTGTTACAATATGGCAATATGTATGTGGTTATTATGTAAAATATCAGCTCAGCAACAATCTCTGAACGTTATGTCACCATTCAGCTGATATAAAATATCATATTGTGTCTAATGGGTACTATAATTACGGATAAAATAGAATAAAAAGCAGCGAATGGCACGCAATAAACATAACGCGTCTTACTAAACGCTAAATTAATATAAATATAGGAGTTATTTAGTAGGGAGTGCTGAAATGTGTTTCTAACAAATTACTGTAAGTTGAAATGAATTCCAGCAGCATATTGGAAGCTTTTGTTACAATATGGCAATATGTATGTAGTTATTATGTAAAATATTAGCTCAGCAACAATCTCTGAACGTTATGTCACCATTCAGCTACTATAAAATATCATATTGTGTCGAGTGGGTACTATAATTACGGATAAAATAGAATAAAAAACAGCGATTGGTCCGCAATAAACTTAACGCGTCTTACTAAACGCTAAATTAATTAAAATGTAGGAGTTATTTAGTAGTTAGTGTGGAAATGTGTTTCTAATAAATTACTGTAAGTTGAAATGCATTCCAGCAGCATATTAGAAGCTTTTGTTACAATATGGCAATATGTATGTAGTTATTATGTAAAATATCAGCTCAGCAACAATCTCTGAACATTATGTCACCATTCAGCTGATATAAAATATCATATTGTGTCTAATGGGTACTATAATTACGGATAAAATAGAATAAAAAGCAGCGAATGGCCCGCAATAAACATAACGCGTCTTACTAAACGCTTATTAATTAAAATGGAGGAGTTATTTAGTAGGAAGAGCGGAAATGTGATTCTAATACATTACTGTAACTTGAAATGCATTCCAGAAGCATATTAGAAGCTTTCGTGTCTATTAAGTCATTTGTAATCAGATATTCCGAAAAATATAAGAGGAACGACGATCTCTGAGTGTTATGTCGCCAGCTGCTATAAGTACAGATAAAATACAATAGAATGCAGCCAATGGTCCGCGACAGTAATAAAATGTTTTACTAAACGCCGTTTTAATCAAAAACGTTGTCGCCAGTCAGCTACTATAAAATAATCATATTGTATCTAGTGGGTGCTATAATTACGGATAAAATAGAATAAAAAGCAGCGAATGGTCCGCAATAAACATAACGCGTCTTACTAAACGCTTATTAATTAAAATGGAGGAGTTATTTAGTGGGAAGAGCGGAAATGTGATTCTAATACAATACTGTAACTTGAAATGCATTCCAGAAGCATATTAGAAGCTTTCGTGACAATATGGCAATCTGTAAGTAGTTATTATGTAAAATATCAGCTCAGCAACGATCTCTGAACGGTATGTCGCAAGCTACTATAAAATATTCATATTGTGTCTAATGGGTGCTATAATTACTGATAAAATAGTATAAAAAGCCGCGAATATTCCAGAATAAACATAACTCGTCTTACTAAATGCTTATTAATTAAAATGTAGGAGTTATTTAGTAGGAAGTGCGGAAATGTAATTCTAAACATTACTGTAACTTGAAATGCATTCCAGAAGCATATTAGAAGCTTTCGTGACGATATGACAATATGTAAGTAGTTATTATGTAAAATATCAGCTCAGCAACGGTCTCTGAAGGTCGTGTCGCCAGTAACCTACTATAAATATTCATATTGTGTCTAATTGGTGCTATAATTACGGATAAAATAGAATAAAAAGCAGCGAATAATCCGAAATAAACATAACAGGTCTTACTAAACGTCCTTTTAATCAAAATTCAGAAACTATTTAGTAGGGTGGGGATATGTAATTCTAACAAATTACTGTAACTTTAAAAGCATTCCAGAAGCATATTAGAAGCTTTCTTGACGATATGGCAATATGTAAGTAGTTATTACGTGAAAGAGCAGCTCAGCAACGATCTCTGAACGTTATGTCGCCAGTCAGCTACTATAAAATATTTATATTGTGTCTAATGGGTGCTCTAATTACGGATAAAATAGAATAAAAGGAAGGTTAACTAAAATGGAGGAGTTATTTAGTAGTAAGTGCGGAAATGTGATTCTAATACATTACTGTAACTTGAAATGCATTCCAGAAGCATATTAGAAGCTTTCGTGACAATATGGCAATCTGTAAGTAGTTATTATGTAAAATATCAGCTCAGCAACGATCTCTGAACGATATGTCGCCAGCTACTATAAAATATTCATATTGTGTCTAATGGGTGCTATAATTACTGATAAAATAGAATAAAAAGCCGCGAATATTCCGGAATAAACATAACTCGTCTTACTAAATGCTTATTAATTAAAATGTAGGAGTTATTTAGTAGGAAGTGCGGAAATGTGATTCTAATACATTACTGTAACTTGAAATGCATTCCAGAAGAATATTAGAAGCTTTCGTGACGATATGACAATATGTAAGTAGTTATTATGTAAAATATCAGCTCAGCAACGATCTCTGAAGGTCATGTCGCCAGTCACCTACTATAAATATTCATATTGTGTCTAATTGGTGCTATATTAAGGATAAAATAGAATAAAAAGCAGCGAATAATCAGAAATAAACATAACAGGTCTTACTAAACGTCCTTTTAATCAAAATTCAGAAACTATTTAGTAGGGAGTGGGGATATGTGATTCTAACATATTACTGTAACTTTAAATGCATTCCAGAAGCATATTAGAAGCTTTCTTGACGATATGGCAATATGTAAGTAGTTATTATGTGAAAGAGCAGCTCAGCAACGATCTCTGAACGTTATGTCGCCAGTCAGCTACTATAAAATATTTATATTGTGTGTAATGGGTGCTCTAATTACGGATAAAATAGAATAAAAGGAAGGTTAATTAAAATGGAGGAGTTATTTAGTAGGAAGTGCGGAAATGTGATTCTAATACATTACTATAACTTGAAATGCATTCCAGAAGCATATTAGAAGCTTTCGTGACAATATGGCAATCTGTAAGTAGTTATTATGTAAAATATCAGCTCAGCAACGATCTCTGAACGGTATGTCGCGAGGTACTATAAAATATTCATATTGTGTCTAATGGGTGCTATAATTACTGATAAAATAGAATAAAAAGCCGCGAATATTCCGGAATAAACATAACTCGTCTTACTAAATGCTTATTAATTAAAATGTAGGAGTTATTTAGTAGGAAGTGCGGAAATGTGTTTCTAATACATTACTGTAACTTAAAATGCATTCCAGAAGCATATTAAAAGCTTTCGTGACGATATGACAATATGTAAGTAGTTATTATGTAAAATATCAGCTCAGCAACGATCTCTGAAGGTCATGTCGCCAGTCACCTACTATAAATATTCATATTGTGTCTAATTGGTGCTATAATTACGGATAAAATAGGATAAAAAACAGCGAATAATCCGAAATAAATATAACAGGTCTTACTAAACGTCCTTTTAATCAAAATTCAGAAACTATTTAGTAGGGAGTGGGGATATGTGATTCTAACAAATTACTGTAACTTTAAATGCATTCCAGAAGCATATTAGAAGCTTTCTTGACGATATGGCAATATGTAAGTAGTTATTATGTGAAAGAGCAGCTCAGCAACGATCTCTGAACGTTATGTCGCCAGTCAGCTACTATAAAATATTTATATTGTGTCTAATGGGTGCTCTAATTACAGATAAAATAGAATAAAAGGAAGGTTAATTAAAATGGAGGAGTTATTTAGTAGGAAGTGCGGAAATGTGATTCTAATACATTACTGTAACTTGAAATTCATTCCAGAAGCATATTAGAAGCTTTCGTGACAATATGGCAATATGTAAATAGTTATTATGTAAAATATCAGCTCAGCAACGATCTCTGAATGTCATGTTCATATTGTGTCTAGTGGGTGCTATAATTACGGATAAAATAGAATAAAATGCAGCGAATGGTCCGCGATAGTCATAACAGGAATTACTAAACGCTATATTATTTAAAATGCAAGAGTTATAAGTAGGAAGTGCGAAAATGGTTCCTAATAATTTACTGCAACTCGAGCTGTACTCCTAAAGCATATTAGAAGCTTTCGTGTCTATTAAGTCACCGAGCTCCGTGGCATAGTGCGTAGCACGTCCACTTAGCATTCGGGAGGTCGTGGGTTCGATTCCTGCGGCCGCCTGCCTTGATTCAGGTTTTTAGGTGGTTTTCCTGAGTCAACAGAGTACCTTCTCTGAGGCGAATGCCGGGGCAGTACTTCTCCACCTTTCCTGGCCTCTCTTCCATTCTCCACCCCTCCTTTCTCTCACCCATCCTATAATTCCCGTTCTTGGCTGAAGAGGGACGGAGGGTCCCTATAGCAGCCCGCCCTCAGTTGGGGGAATTGAAATAACCCTGAATCTTTACCTTACTTTTTCTATTAAGTCATTTTTAATCAGTATCCCGAAAAATATAAGAGGAACGACGATCTCTGAGTGTTATGTCGCCAGCTGCTATAAGTACGGATAAAATACAATAGAATGCAGCCAATGGTCCGCGACAGTCATAAAATGTCTTACTAAACGCCATTTTAATCAAAATGCAGGAATTATTTGGTAGGGAGTGCGGAAATGTGATTCTAATAATTTACTGTAGCTTGACATGCACTCACGAAGCATATTAGATGCTTTTGTGACGATATGTCAATATGTAAATAGTTATTATGTAAAATATCAGCTCAGCAACGATCTCTGAACGTTATATCACCAGTCAGCTATTATGAAATATTCATATTGTGTCAAATGGGTGCTAAAAGTACGGACAAAATAGAATAAAATGCAGCGAATGGTCCGCAATAGCCATAAGAGGTTGTATTAAACGCTATATTAATTAAAATGCAAAAATTTTTTAGTAGTTAGTGCGTAAATGTGTGTGTTCCTAATAATTTACTGTACCTCGAAAAGAACTCCAGTAGCTCATTAAATTTTTTCATGTCGATACCGCCGGTTGTATGTAGTCATTCTGAAAAATATAAGCTCTACAATCATCTTTGAATGTTATGTCGCAAGCTAGCTACTATATAATATTCGTATAGTGTCCAATGGGTGCTATAAGTACGCATAAAATAAAATAAAACGCATAGTTGTAACAGGTCTTACTAAACGCTATATTAATCAAAATGCAGTAAATATTTAGTAGGGAGTTCGAAAATGGATATATTCCGTAATCTCCTATCTGGAGCATAGAGCTTCTACAAAGTTGCGCCGGAGTTCCGTCCGGACAGTGACCGTGAACGGATGTTTGTGCGAGCATTTTGTATAGCAAGTGATCTAGTGTACGAGTGTTCGATCCGATTGCCCAGCGCTGTGCAGATGGGTCTACACCTTATCTGCCCACCTCAGCCAAAATGATGCCAACTGGTAAAACTTCTGTGTACAGGGGTTCCTTTTCCTCCACTGATTTCTCCAATCCACTCGATACATCCACCTATTCCGATGCAGTAAATCATAACATTTTGCCCAAAAAAGATCAAGCAATTGTTATAAATACTGTAGACGGTCTTAAACAAGTTGAATATGTTAAAGCAATAGGAAATATCACTGATCCAAGAAATATCCGCTTTGTTTCGAGAATATCGAATAATCGCCTATGTATTTATTTTTCAAGTAAAAGTATAGTCGACACAATTATAGCTGAACACGATACTGTAATAATCAACAATGTTGAATTACAAATTCGTAGACTAATTACTCCTGCTCAAAGAGTTGTTATGTCAAATGTATCCCCTACCATACCGCATAATATACTAGAAAGTACCTTAAAAGAATACGGATTAAAAATGGTTTCACCAATAACTTTTCTAAGAGCTGGGATTGCAGACGCTGGATATTCACATATTATGAGTTTTCGCCGACAAGTTTATGTATCAGATTCTACCACAAAAATACCTGAGTCCATCCTTATCAGTTTCGAAGATACCTCTTATAGGATATTCCTCTCGACTGACACAATTTCATGTTTTTTGTGTAAACAACTGGGACACATAGCAAGTAAGTGTTTCACAAAAAACCATCTACCCGAATATGAAACTTCTGAGGTTCAACCTAATAAGGAAAATCCGCAAAATGTCATCACTTTAAAGCGGCAAATTTCCAATAACGACACCATCTCCTCTGACTTTACTGGCCCTAAAGTATTACCATCAGCAGCCCAAGATGCGAAAGCCACAGATGTAGATTTCTTTGTAGATCCTCCTCCCCCCAAAACATCTAAACCACCAAAGAAAAAAACTAAGAAGAGCAATTCACAAACAGAATTAAGCGAAACTATTACTGAACAACTGAAGCCAGCTTACAACGTGATTCAAGAAAACTCAGAAAAATTCGTACTATCATATCAGCAATTTAAAGACTTCCTAGAAAACGCTTATGGTTCCCCAGATCCTCTAAGTATAGCTAAATCATACACATCTAAGATAGATGAGCTTATCTCAATGATAAAGGACATCTACCCTCACCTCACTGAAAGAAGCATAAAAAACAGATGCAGCCGTATTCAAAGAAAACTAAAGGAGCTTTTACGTTCAGAAATAGACGATGCCGCATCAGTCTCCAGTATACACAGTATAGCCTCATCAGATGCAGACTCCCTTCCCCTCTCAACATATTAAATGGATTCATCAATTCTACAATGGAATGTTAACGGTTACTACAGTCGCTTAGAACAAATAAAGTTAATTATTGCCAAGTTATCCCCTGTAGCCATATGCATACAAGAAACCAACTTTAAAGAAGACTCAGCTGCCAACCTTCGAGGATATACAACCTTCCACAAAAACAGAATTAACCAGCGAATCGCCAGCGGAGGGGTAGCAACTTACATTAAAAATACATACGTTTGCAAAAAAGTTAAGCTAAACACGCAGTTTGAAGCAGTAGCAGTTACAGTATTTCTACCTACAAAAATTACTATCTGTAACATATACATACCTAACAGCTATAAACTTCATGACGACGATATCCTTGAACTGATAAAACAACTACCTAAGCCCTACATATTGCTAGGAGACTTCAATAGTCACGGTCAACAATGGGGTTCCCAGCACACGGACCATAGAGGGAAAATAATAGAAACATTAATTTTTGATTCTGAACACGTCCTACTAAATAGAGGAATGCCTACATACCTCAGCCCTAGTACTGGCAAATTTTCTCATATTGACCTTACCATTTGCACCAGTAAACTTGCTCCGATATTACAGTGGGAAGTCCAACCTTATTTGCACGGGAGTGATCACTTTCCAATTAAAGTAACAATAGAAAACCACCAACAAGTTATCAAAATCCAATTTCCACAATGGTCTTTCAAGAAAGCAGACTGGGTTGCGTACTCAAATTATATCACAAAATCAATTGACAAACTCTACGAACACCGTGATATCAATATACTGGTAGACAATTTTCAAAATCTGTTGAAAGCAGCAGCAGACATGTCTATCCCTAAGACCAAAAAACCAAAAAACCACTCCCCCGTACCATGGTGGAATAAAGCATGCCAAGAAGCCATTCAAAATAAGAATAAAGCTCTACTAAAATATAAAAGACAAGCCACCTTAGATAATTTTTTGCATTTCAAAAAGTGCCGAGCGAAAGCAAGATATGTCATTAAACAAAGCAAGAAAAAGAGTTGGGAAGATTTCACATCAAAAATAAACGCCTCTACTCCAATACCCGAAATGTGGGAAAAAATAAGATGCATAAAAGTAACCAACCGTACCCACTCAGTAACTACTTTAATGTACAACAATTCCATAATATCCACTGCAGCCGATATTGCTGAACTTTTTGCCACATACTTTTACAACAACTCCAGTAACTGTAACTACGATACCAATTTTCAACAGAAAAAGAAAGAAATAGAAAAGCAAAATGTCCTGGTACACGATGATGAATACAGTCCACTTAATATACCTATAAACGACGCCGAACTTCGTTATGCTTTGAAATCATGCAAAAATACAAGCCCTGGGCCCGACGATATTCATTTCTGCTTTCTTCAAAACCTACCGCCTGCTGGTCAAAAATATTTGCTTCAAATATACCATAAAATATGGACCAAACAAGTTTTTCCGAATAAATGGAACGAGGCTATAACCATACCATTACTTAAACCAGGAAAAGAGAATTCAAAAGTTGAAAGTTACAGACCAATCTCCTTAACGTGTACTATGTGCAAATTGCTAGAAAAAATTGTTAACAATAGATTAGTGTGGTTTCTAGAAGATAAGAATTTTTTAAGTACTCACCAGTTTGGTTTCCGGCGAAACCGTTCCACGACAGACTACTTAGTTTTCTTAGAAGGTGAAATATGTTACGCTTTTACCAACGGACAAGATCTTATAGCAGTTAGTTTCGATATTGAAAAAGCATACGATATGGTGTGGCGACGTAGAATAATGCAACAACTCTACAATTGGAAAATAGGAGGAAACATCTACCAATTTATTCAAAATTTTCTTAAAAACAGATCATTTAAAGTAAAAATAAATGGCACCCTCTCAACATCGAGAATACTAGAAAATGGCGTCCCACAAGGATCTGTTTTAAGCACTACTTTGTTTTTAATTGCCATAAATGGAATTACCAGCAATATAACATCACCAGTCAATGCTGTGCAATACGCCGACGATTTAATCGTTCTTTGCAAAGGAAAGAATAACAACTCTACTCAAATCCTTCTGCAGGAGTCTATAGATAAAATATGCGAATGGACCAACACTTCCGGTTTCAAGTTTTCAGAATCTAAAACTAAATGTATACATTTCAGCAACAAAAGACATGTTGAGCCAAGTCCTATTTTGAAACTCAATAACAAAGATTTAGAATACGTGGATAGTATAAACTTACTCGGAATGGTATTTGACCAAAAGTTAACATGGATACCTCACCTAAAACAACTCAAGAAGGAGTGTCAGACCAGATTAAATATAATCAAAGTGTTATCACATCAAAATTGGGGAGCACAAAAAGAAAGCTTGATAACAATTTACAAATCTCTGATTAGATCGAAACTAGACTATGGTGCCATAGTATATTCTTCAGCTAAAAAGACCGTTTTGAGAATGCTTAATTGTATTCATCACACAGCGATAAGGCTTGCTTCAGGCGCTTTCAAAACCAGTCCAACGGAAAGCTTACTTTGTGAATCCGGCGAACCTTCATTGGAATATAGAAGACAACTAATACTATCTTACGCTGCAAAACTATTAGCAGATTCGAAAAATCCTCTTCAAAATAAAATAACGAGCAGACAATTCCATCATACTTACCACAAAAAACCAAAAAACAAATTTCCCTTTCACTATCGCTTATATTCTATACTGAACCAAACAAACATTCCTTTTCCACATATCCAAACAACCCGTTCTGATAAAAAATCCTCCCTGGACATACCCCACATTAGTAGTAAATACCGAACTGACACAGTTTAATAAGCAAGAAGTAAATCCACAACTTATAATCAATCTTTTTAACACCATTGTCGAAACCTACCCAACTCACATCCAACTATATACTGACGCCTCAAAAACAAGCACTGGCGTGGGAGCTGCCTTAATTATGCCAACAGGACAACAAACCTTTAAACTTCACCCCGACTGCAGTGTCTACACGGGGGAAGCTTACGCTATTAAACAAGCACTGGAATATGTTCGACGTTCCGAAAACACCGATTTCATCATATGTACCGACTCCTTTAGTACGCTACAGTCACTGAATACCACATACACAAACAATCCACTACTGCAACGCATAAAGGAATTACATTTAGATATCTCTAACTCCAATCAAAATCTCGTTATTATGTGGGTACCATCACATATTGGCATCATTGGCAATGACACAGCTGATAAAGCAGCGCGCGAAGCAACCACATCTTATACAAACATCAATTTTTTGTTGCATAATGATTTTAAGAGTTCCATGAAAGTTAAACTCCAAAATATGCAGCAAACGGTATGGACTAATACAACAAACAACAAACTCAGAGAAATTAAGACCACCATAGATCCATGGCCATCGTCTCAATGGTTAAACAGAAGATCAAACATAGTGTTAACGCGCTTAAGAATAGGTCACACCAAACTTACACACGCCCACATCTTTAACAAAGAAGACAAACCCAAGTGTGAAACCTGCATCACATTTCTCACAGTCAAGCACATCATCGTGAGTTGTACCAAATACACCGCATACAGGAGCAAACATCATATCCGAAACAACTTAACGGAAGCTCTAAGTAACGACCCTTACGAAGAGAAGAAAATTATCACCTTCCTGAAAGACATCCAACTGTATGAGTCAATATAGTAAATAGTCTTAGTTCATCTTTCATTACATGTTTTGTATTACCGTACCGAGCGCTAATAGCTTGCGATGCTGATGCGCTCTAATCTTACTAAATAAAAAAAAAAAAAAAAAAAAAAAGTTGCGCCATCGGACTCGATTTCGTGATAAGGCTTTTATTTCGTTGCAAGTTTTTCCGTTGGTTTGTCTTCTTTCAGTACTGTGCGCCTCCAGGTTGTCTGAGGTCTGCCTTGTTTTCGCCTTCCTTGAGGGTTCCAATCTAGCACCATCCTACTGATCGTATGCTCTTGTTTTCTCAGAGAGTAGCCAATCCAACCCTATTTTAGTTTCTGGATTTCGCTTGCTATTTCCGGTTGGTTATTAATTCGCCATAGTTCTTCGTTGGAGATAAGGGCTGGCCAAAATATGTGACAGATTCTGCGGAGGCATTTGATTACAAATACCTGGAGTTTATTAGAAATTGCTTTAGTGATCTTTCAGGTTTCGCAGCCGTATAGTAAAACCAACTTTACGTTGCTGTTGAATATGCGTAACTTGGTTTTTCTGGAGATGTAGGTCGATGACCAAGTTTTGTGGAGCATTCCAAACGTCTGTCTTGCTTTTCGGATACGGCTTTGGACATCTTCTTCAGTTCCCCCTTTTTTTGAAATAATAGAGCACAGGTAAAAAAAGCTTTCTACCTCCTTTATTTCTTGATCATTAGTGTAGAATTTATTTAGATTGTGCGTTTCAATTCTCAATGCTTTTGTTTTAGGAACATTGATTTTAAGTCCTACTAGGGCTGCTTGTGTGGTTAAGCGTTGAAGTTTGGTTACCATATCTGCATGTATGTGGGATAAGAGGCAGATGTCGTCGGCATAGTCTAAGTCATCCAATCGACGTTGAAAGTCCTACGTTATACCTCTACTATCGTTGTCGACAGCTTTAATGATCCAATCTAAAGTTAGGTTGAATAAAAGTGGGGATAGGGGACAGCCTTGCCTGACCCCATTTTTAATTTCAATCTTTTCGCTAACTTTACCTTTGTGTAGTATTTGACAGTAGTCGTTTTTGTAGAGATCTTTCATAATATTTACTAGCTTTTGTGGGATGCCTATGTGTGTCAGTATGTTCCAGATGGCTGTTTGATTTATACTGTCAAACGCTCTTTTAAAATCGACAAACACTAGATAAAGTTGTGACTTCCATTCCAGGGACTGTTCAGTTATTATTCTTAGAGTGTTTATGTGATTTATGCAGGACCTCTCTGGTCCAAATCCGGCTTGCTCTTTCCTAATTGTTGGTTCGATGGTATCTATCATTCTGTTAAGCAAAATTGTTGTCAGTATTTTGTTGACAGTATTGAGAAGGGTTATACCTTTCCAGTTACTACTATGACTCAAATTTCCTCTCTTCGGTACTTTAATAATGATCCCATCTTTACATTTTTCTGGAATTTGCTCATTTTCCCAAACTTCCTTAATAATAGGGTGCAAAAGTTTTGCAATGAGATTCTTATTTACTTTGAGAATATCTGGCGGGAGGTTATCACGGCCGGCTGCCTTGCCTGAATGTAAGTGATTGATAGCGCTTTTAATTTCATTTTCTGCAGGTGCGTTTGTGTTTATTCTTACAGGTTGGATGTCCCCGTTTACGATAATATTTCTTATCCCTTCATCATCCTTCTCAGGTTCCATTCCGATGATCTCGGTATAATATTCTTCCCATCTACTTATTTGTTCATCTTCACATGTTAATAGTTTACCATTTCTATCCCGTATGTTCGTATTTGTCGCTTTTCCTTTGTTAGTTAGCCTATTTGTCAGCTGGTATAGTTCCTTCATGTTATTATGTTTAGCCGCTTTCTCTGCCTTAACGGCAATGTCCTCGTACCATTTTCGTTTATCTTGTCTGGCGCTTCTCTTGGCATCTTTGTTCAGGTTGTTATATTCCTCTATTAGTTCTTTCCTCCTGGTTTACGTTGTGCATCTGTTAAGCTTTGCTTTAGTTTTCTTTCTTTTAGTGATTAAATCCCAGGTTGTGTCTGTTATCCATTGTTTTTTGTTGATGTTCTTTGTTCCCAATGTTTCGTCACTCTTCTCCAGTAAGAAGTCTGTAGTTTTATCCCACCTTGACTCAACCATCTCATTTTGAATTGAGTTTAAGTCTTCCCTGTTGTTTAAACTGGACTTGAGTTCAGTATATATCGTGGAGTTTTTAAGCTTTTGTAAGTCAAATACCTTGCGTTTAAAGTGCAGATAGCGACTTTTAACCGAGGCGAGTTTTATTCTTATTGTGGTTGTTATAAGGTGGTGATCGCTGGCCACACCAGCGCCTCGTCGGTTTTTCACATCCAAAAAGGAGCTGCGCCATTTTCTGCTATAGGCAATGTGATCTATTTGATTTCTAGTTCTATTGTCTGGTGAGATCCATGTAACCTTGTGTGTCTCTTTATGTGGGAAAACGGTTTCATTAATTATTAGATCAAAGTTTGTGCATAGCTCCACAAATAGGTCGCCGTTCTCATTTCGTTGTCCTATTCCAAATTTTCCATCGCTTGTTTCATTGAGACATTACATGGGCGTTGAGGTCGCCCATCACTATTATTATGTCTCTACGGTTTATTTTGCTGACACTACTTGTAAGTTGTTGATAAAACCTATCTTTCATTTCTTTTGTGGCGCTTTTCGTTGGTGCATAGCATTGTACAAGAGACAAATTTCTAGCACTAATGCGAAATTTTGCAATTATTATTCGGTCTGAGATAGGATTCCAACTTATCAGTAATTTTCTGGTTTCTTTATTAATCAGTACTCCTACTCCACTTTCTCTGTTTTCATACTCTTCTTTACAAGAGTACAGCAGGCTATCTCCATTTGCCAGCTTGAATTCTCCGTTACCAATCCATCTAATTTAACTAAGGCCCAGTACAAGCAGATTGTAATTCCGCATTTCTTTTGAAACTTGGCCTAGTTTGCTGGGTTCTTGCATCGTGCGAATATTCCACGTTCCAATTCGTACAGCCATTTTTATGCCAAAATTCCTCATCGTTTGGTCCGTCCGGCTAGTCTTTGATCAGTTTCTTTGATAATTTTAGTTTAGGGTGCAAATTGCGATTGCAAAGGTGGATATAAGCCTACCGATTCTGGTGGTGAGGCTGCCACCTTTTTGCAACCAGACCTACAGTATTTTAGTGAACATCATTTGCTATGCCTAGTTATTTAGGTTATCCCGCCTATGCTCGGTGGTCAGAGCCTCGTTAGTATAAACAGGGTGTACCTCGTAAAGGTGAGGTTGACTTTTGGGTAGGCTAGGTCTTCGAACGCCTTCACGCGCCGTTCGCCGTTCGAAAATGTGCTTCTAATAATTTTTTCGACGACTGACATCGAAAGTAGATTTTTCTCACTGTCATTTGACAACAGAAAGTTGACATTTGCCGCTGAGCGTGCGTTTTCATCTTTTTGCCGCTCGCCGAGCGTTTTGGGTTTCCGCGTGAACAAAATAGCTAGCCACGTCCGAATGTTTCCTTGATAACGCCCGTCATTTGTGGAAATAATCTCGTCACATGTCACATAGACTGTGCGTGTAATGTTAACTTGATTGTCAATTAATTTTTGCGATAAAACGAATTTTGATATTTTCCTTTAATAATGTGCTCAGTCGTCAAAAAAATAGTATGTATGTTTCGAGCTAAAAGTGCGCTTGCCGCTTTTGCATGATTGCTGGTTTCGACTTCGTCTCAACCAGCAATATTCATGCGTAAGCGGCAAGAATGCACTTTCAGCTCTTAACATACAATATACTATTCTGTAACTTGAAATGCACACCTGAAGCATATTAGAAACTTCCGTGTCTATTAAGCCATTTGTAAGCAGTTATTCTGAAAAATATAAGAGCCACGACGATCCCTGAGTGTTCTGTCGCAAGACAGCTACTATAAAATATTCATTTTGTGTCTAATTGTTGCTATAACTGCGGATTAAATAGAATTAAATGCAGCGAATGGTCCCCGATAGTCATAACGCTATATTAGTTAAAATGCAGGAGTTATTTAGTAGGAAGTGCGGAAATGTGATTCTAATAAATTACTGTAACTTGAAATGCACCCACGAAGCATATTAGAAACTTTCGTGTCGACATGGCTATATGTAAGTAGTAATATAAGCTTAGCAGCTATGTCTGAGCGTTATGTTGCAAGCCAGCTAATTCAAAATTTTCATATTGTGTCTAATTGGTGCTAAAAGTACGGATAAAATAAAATAAAATGCGGCGAATGTACGCAATAGCCATACCCGGTTGTTTAAAACGCTATATTAATTAAAATGCAGAAATTATCTAGTAGGGAGTGCGTAAATGTGTGTATTCCTAATAATTTACTGTACCTCGAAAAAAACTCCAGAAGCACATAAGATTTTTTAGTGTCGATACGGCCGGTTGTATGTATTCATACTGAAAAAATATGCGCCACAACGATCTCTAAGTGTTATGTCTTCAGCCAGTTACTATAAAGTATTCATATTGTGTCTATTGGATGCTATAAGTACTGATCAAATAGAATAAAATGCAGCAAATGGTTCGCGAAAGTCATAACAGATCTTACTAATCGCTATATTAATAAAAATGCAGGAGTTGTTCTATAAAAAACTCATATTGTGTCTAAGTGCGGATACAATAGAACAAAATGCGACGACTGGTCCGCGATAGTCATAACTGGTCTTACTAAACGTAGTATTAATAAAATGCAGGGGTTGTTTAGTAGGGTTTGCGATAATGTGATTCTAATATTTTACTGTAACTTGAAATGCACTCTCGAAGCATATAAGAAGCTTTTGTGTGTCGATATCGCCATTTGTAAGTAGTAATTCTCAAAAATATAAGCTCCATGACGATCTCACAGTGGTATATCGGCATCCAGCTACTATAAAATATACATATTGTGTCTGATGGGTCCTTTAGGTACGGATCAAATAGAATAAAATGCAACGAATAGTCAGCCATAGCCATAACAAGTCTTACTAAACCCTGGATTAATTAAAATGCAGGAAATATTCAGTTGGAAGTGGGCAAATGTGAACCTAATAATTTTCTGTGACTTGAAATGCACTCCAGAGGCATATTAGAAGCTTTCGTGTCGATATGGCCATATGTAAGTTGTAATTTTGTAAAATATAAGATCAGCGTCAATCTGTGAGAGTTACGTCGCCAGCTGGCTATTCATATTGTGTCTAATGGATTCTTTAAGTAAAGAGAAAATAGAATAAAATGTAACGCATGGTCAGCGATGTAATGGCTATCGCTTTACTAAACCCTGTATTAATTAAAATGAATACAATATTAAGTAGGAAGTGCGCAAGTGTGATCCTAATAATTTTCTGTGGCTTGAAATGCACCCCAGAATCATAATAAAAACTTTCGTGTTGATATGGCCATTCGTAATTCGTTATTCTGAAAAATATAAGCTTCACGACGATCTATATGCGTTAATTCGGCAGTCAGCTACTGTAAAATTTTCATATTTTGTCTAATGGGGTTTAAGGGTACGAAGAAAATAGAATAAAATGCAGGGAATGGTCTGCGATAGTCATAACAGGTCCTACTAAACGCTATATTAATTGTAATGCAAAAGTTATTTCGTGAAGAGTGCGGAACTGTGTTCCTCTTAATTTACTGGAACTTGCAACGCACTCCAGAAGCATATTAGAAGCTTTCGTGTAGATATGGTCATTTGTAAATAGTTATTCTGAAAAATATAAACTTTACGGCAATCTCTGAGCGTTATTTCGGTAGCCAGGTACTATAAACGCTATATTAAGTAAAATGCAGGAATTATTTACTAGGGAGGGCGGAAATGTGATTCTAATAATTTACTGTAACTTGAAAAGTACCCCAGAAACATATTAGAACCTTTCGTGTCGATATGGCCATTTGTAAGTAGTGATTCTGAAAAATATAAGCTCCACGACGATTTCTGAGCGTTATTTCGGCAGCCGGCTATTATAAAATATCCATATTGTGTAAAATGGGTGCTATAAGTACGGATACAATAGAATAAAATGCAACAAATTGTCCGCAATAGTCATAACTGCTATTACTAAATGCTATATTAATTGAAATGGAAGAGTTATTTAGTAAAGATTGCGGAACTGTGTTTTTAATTATTTACTGTAACTTGAAACCACCCCAGACACATATTAGAAGCTTTCGTGTCGATATGGCCATTTGTAAGTATTTATTCTGAAAACTATAATGGCCTCGAAGATCTCTGGGCCTGATTTCAGCAGCCATATTAGTCTAATGGATCATTTAGGTACGGATAAAATAGAATAAAATGCAACGAATGGTCAGTGATAGCCAAAACAGCTCTTACTAAACGCTGTATTAATTAAAATGCAGGCAATATTATGTAGGAAGTGAGCAAATGCGATCCTTATAATTCTCTATGGCTTGAAATGCACTCCAGAACCATATTAAAATTTATCGTGTCTATATGGCCATTCCTAATTTCTTATTCTGAAAAATATAATCTTCCCGGCGATCTATGTGCGTTATTTCGGCAGTCAGGTAATGTAAAATATTCATATTGTATCTAATGGGCTCTACAGGTATGGAAAAAAATTAAAAAATGCAGCGAATGGTCTGCGATAGTCATAACAGGTTTTACTAAACGCTATATTAATTGTAATGCAAGAGTTATTTAGTGAAGAGTGCGGAACTGTGTTCCTAATAATTTACTGTAATTTGAAACGCACTCCAGAAGCATATTAGAAGCATTCTTGTCGATATTGTCATTTGTAAACAGTTATTCAGGAAAATATAAGTTTGACGACAATCTCTGAGCGTTATTTCGGTAGCAAGCTACTATAAACGCTATATTAATTAAAAATCCGGAATTATTTACTAGGGAGGGCGGAAATGTGATTCTAATAATATTTACTGTAACTTGAAATGCACTCCAGATGCATATTAGAAGCTTTCGTGTAGGTATGGCCATATATAAGTTGTTATTCTGTAAAATATAATATCAGCGTCGATCTCTAAATGTTAAGTCGCCAGCCAGCTACTACAAAATATTTATATTGTGTTTAGTGGGTCCTTTAGCTACGGAGAAAATAGAATAAAATGCAACGAATGGTCAGCGATAGCCATAATAGGTCTTACTAAACCCTTTATTAATTAAAATGCCCACAATATTAAGTAGGAAGTGCGCAAATGTGATCTTAATAATTTTCTGTGACTTGAAATGCACTCCAGAAGCATAATAAAAACTTTCGTGTCGATATGGCCAATCGTAATTCGTTAATCTGAAAAGTATAAGCTTCACAACGATCTATGTGAGTTATTTCGGCAGTCAGCTACTGTAAAATTTTGATATTTTGTCTAATGGGCTCTAAGGGTACGGAGAAATAGAATAAAATGCAGGGAACGGTATGCGAAAGTCATAACAGGTCTTACTAAAAGCTGTATTAATTGAAATGCAATAGTTATTTAGTGAAGAATGCGGAACTGTGTTCCTAATAATTTACAGTAACTTGAAACCCGCTCTAGAACCATATTCGAAGCTTTCTTGTCGATATGGTCATTTGTAAACAGTTATTCTGGAAAATATAAGTTTCACGACAATCTCTGAACGATATTTCTTTAGCCAGCTACTATAAACGCTATATTAATTAAAATGCAGGAATTATTTACTAGGGAGGGCGGAAATTTGATCCTAATAATTTACTGTAACTTGAAATGCACTCCAGAAGCATATTAGAAGCTTTCGTGTCAATATGGCCATATGTGAGTTGTTATTCTGTAAGATATAAGATCAGCGTCGATCTCTGAGTGTTACGTCGCCAGCCTACTACTACAAAATGTTCATATTGTGTCTAATGGGTCCTTTAGGTACGGAGAATATAGAATAAAAAGCAACGAATGGTCAGCGATAGCCATAATAGGTCTTACTAAACCCTGTACTAATTAAAATTAAGGCAATATTAAGTAGGACGTGCGCAAATGTGATCCTAATAATTTTCTGTGCACTCCAGAAGCATAATAAAAACTTACATGTCGATGTGGCCATTTGTAATTTGTTATTCTGGAAAATATAAGCTTCACGACGATCTATGTGCGTTATTTTGGCAGACAGCTACTGTAAAATATTCATATTGTGTCTAATGAGCTCTACAGGTACAGAGAAAATAGAATAAAATGCAGCAGATGGTCCGCGATTTTTATATCCGGTCTTACTAAACGCCATATTAATTGGAATACAAGATTTATTTAGTGAAAAGTGCGGAACCGTGTTTCTAATAATATAGTGTAACTTGAAACGCACTGCAGAAGCATATTAGAAGCTTTCGTGTCGATATGGCCATTTGTAAGTAGTTATTCTGAAAATTATAAGTTCCACGACGATCTCTGAGCGTTATTTCGGCAGCCACCTCTTATAAATTTTCATATTGCGTCTAATGGGTGGTATTACTACGGATACAATAAAACAAATACAAGGAATGGTCCGCGACAGCTTTAATAAGTTTTACTAAACGCTATATTAATTGAAATGATATAGTTATTTAGTAAATAGTGCGAAACTGTGTTGTAAGTAGTAATTCTGATACTATAAGCTCTACGACAATATCTGGGCATTATCTCTGTAGCCAACTATTATAAAATATCCATATTGTGTCTAATGGGTCTTTTAGGTACGGATAAAATAGAATAAAATAGTCAAAACAGGCCTTACTAAACGCTATAAAATTAAAAAGCAAGAAATATCTAGTAGGAAGTGTGGAAATGTGATTCTAATAATTTACTGTAACTTGAAACGAATACCAGATGCAGATTAGAAACTTTCGTGTCGATATGGCCATTTGTAGGTAGTTATTCTAAAAACTATAAGTTGCACGACAGTCCCTGAGCATTATCTCGCCAGCCAGCTATTATAAAATATTCATTAGGTGTCTAATGGGTGGTATAAGTACGGATAGAATAGAACGAAATGTAAGGTATTGTCCGCGATAGTCATAACGGGTGTTACTAAACGCTATATTAATTGAAATGCAATAGCTACTTAGTAAAGAGTGCCGAAATGTAATCCCAATAAATTACTGCAACTTGAAATGCATTCCAGAAGCAGATTAGAAGATTTCATGTCGATATGGCCATTTGTAAGTAGATAATCTGGCAAATATAAGCTCCACTACTATCACTGAGCGTTATTTCGGCAGCCAGCTACTATAATATATACATATTGTGTTTAATGTTTTTTTTAGTTACGGATAAAATAGAATAAAATGCAACGAATGATCCGCGATAGTCATAACAGGTCCTACTAAACGCTATATTAATTGAAATGCAATAGTTAGTTAGTAAAGAGTGCCAAAATGTGACCCTAATAACTTACCGCCACTTTTTTTTTTTTTATTAACACGCACTTGGCGTATACATTGCAACTAGTAAATACTATCTAGCAATTTAATTTTAATAATTTCTTACTTAAATCTAAAGTCTTAGATCTTAAATCTAGGTAAGTCTGAGCGGTTGATGGATGTACTCCCATTGGCGCACTCCACATATGTTTTAAAACACTTCTTTCACATGTTTTAATTGGCCTTGATTCACTTAACTTAACTTACACTAGTTCGAAAGGTTTTTGCCTTTTCAATCTACGGGTAAGTCCACTGTTGTCGAGTAATTGTAGCATTTCGATATTTACGTGTTCATGTAATCTTGATTCATGTTTTTTCGCAAACCGTTTAATCTCCTCACTGACCGTAGGCACTTTTAGGTCCTTGTGGATGTCTTCATTTCTGATGTACCGTGGAGCGTTGACAATGCTGCGCAGTACTTTGTTTTGAAAAGTTTGAATAATTTTTACATTAGATTTCTTTGTGCGTTTTTTCTTTATATGTTCTTTCCACCTGAGCTTGGCATCTAGTGTCATGCCCAGGTATTTAGCTGTGTTAGCGTGAGGAATTATTTGCTGATTGATCACTACAGGCAAGTAATCAATTCTTTTATTGGTGAAGTTTATATGGGTAGACTTCGCCTCATTTAATTTAATTCGCCACTTCTTGGTGCACCTGGTGACGTTGTTGACGGCTGTTTGTAGTTTATTAGTAGCTACTTCTATTTCGCTGCTTGTGGCTAGTAATGCAGTGTCGTCAGCAAATGTGGCTGTCGTCACTTCATCGCTTATGGGAATGTCACTAGTGTAAAGCAAGTATAAAACTGGCCCAAGGACGCTTCCTTGCGGTACACCTGCGGCTATAGCTTTTAGTTCGGAGTATTCTTCGCCATATCGCACCCTGAACTGGCGGTCAGAGATGTATGATTTCAGAATGTGGCTCATCTGCCTAGGCAGGCTTTTAGTTATTTTGTATTCGAGGCCCTCGTGCCATACTTTATCAAAAGCTTGGGCCACGTCTAGAAATATTGTTGCGCATATTTCTTTTTCTTCTAGGGTTCTTTCAATTACATCGGTGATTCGATGCACTTGGTCAATGGTCGAATGTTTCTTCCGAAAGCCAAACTGGTGATTTGGAATGAACTGCTTTTCCTCAATAATTGGCTTAAGGCGTTTCAGGAGCAGTTTTTCGAACAGTTTGGATATGGTTGGTAGTAGTGAAATTGGGCGGTAGGATGCTTTCTCATTGGGTGGCTTTCCTGGTATAGGGATCATAATAACTTCCGCAACTTTCCACTGCATAGGTACGTATTGTAGTCGTAACGCTGCATTAAACAGATGCGTAAGCTTCATTATGCCTTTTTTTGGTAGTTTCTTGAGCAGTTGTCCACTTATTAAATCATAGCCGGGGGCTTTTTTGGCACTGAGATTCTTTTGTATCTCATTGTAAATTTCTTTTGGAGTTACTGGCAGTATGTCCCTGTCCTCCCTGTTGTTTATCTCTGGTAGGTTTTCATTGTCGTCAGCTGGATGTGGTTGGAAAGTATTCGCTAGGTGTTCAGCAAATATTTATGCTTTTTCTTCTTCTTTTCTTGCCCATCCGCCATCATTTTTACGAATGGGTGGATTATGATTATAAGGCCGTTTTAATTTCCTTGTGGCTTTCCAGAGAGAGTATTCGGTATCTTTATCGTCTGTTAGTCCCTTTAGGAATTCAGTGAACGTTTCGTTTTTAACAGAGCGGATCTCTTCTTTGAGTTGTTGGCTTAACCGGTTTAGCAGTTGTTTGTCTGCCGGTGCCCTGGTTTGTTGCCATTTCTTCCGTGCTTTTCGTTTCACTGAGACAAGCTCTCTGATCTCTCGAGGGTAGTTCACGCCAATTGTTTTTCTTTTTGGATCAGGGGTATTGCTCCATGCGGCTTGCTGCAGGTCGATTACAAATCGCTCTGCTTCTTCGTCTAGCTGCTCAATTGTTCTTAGTGGAACGTTTAATACGCTCTTCTGATTCTGCTCTAAATCCATCCCAGTCAGTCCACTTGTTTGTTAGTGATGGTGAAGATGATTAATTGATTATTGTTTCGCTTAGAGTCAGCATAATGGGGGAATGGTCTGATGACAGGTCATAGTTATCTTTAATGCCAATGTAGTTGGAAGATACGCTTTTCAGTATGAAGAAGTCGATCAGATCTGGTAATTTGTTGCTATCTGACGGCCAGTAGGTTGGTTTTCCATTAGAATGACATACGCATTTAGCTTGCTTGATCGCTTCATATAGCTGTTTTCCTTTAGTAGTGACAAGTCTGGATCCCCAGTGAGTATGTTTGGCATTGAAGTCTCCTCCTAATAGGAAGTGATCTCCTAGGGCTTGGAAAAGCCTTATGTAGTCATCTTTTCCTAGTGTGTACCTTGGTGAGCAGTATATTGCAGCAAGTGTATAATACTTGGACTTTGTGAGGAGTTTTACAGCTGTTGCTTGTATTTCGCGAGTGTTGTAGTTCACTTCTTCATAGTGTTTGACATTATCTTTTATTAATACCGCCGATCCTCTCCTTGCTGTATTATCTGGATGGGGGGTGTGGTATAGTTTATACCCTTTTATATTTAGGAAGCTTTCCTTAGTAAAATGGGTTTCAGAAATTAGACAGATGTCTATTTTTTGATCCCAGAGGAATAGTTCTAATTCATGGGCGTGCTGGAGGAACCCATTTGCATTTCAGGCTGCTATTCTAATTGGCGTAGCCATTTTTATTTCCTAGTTGTGGGCGCGGCCCTGTTGCTATTTTTAAGTTTTGTCACTCTAGTTAAGATCGATTTTATGGAATTTTCTTGTTTTTCAAGTTTACCTAGAATTGCTTGCAATGTTTTATTAATTGCATCCAGGTTGACTTCTTCCTTCTTGCCTTGTTGAATTTTACCTTTTGTCATTTGTGCATAGCTGGCACTTGCTACGCTATTTTGCACAGCCGAACTAGCCTTAGATAAGGTTGGAAAATTCTGCTGTGTTTTTTTGTAGATGCCGTTTTTTTGGGCATTAGTTGTTCTTAGGTTGTTTCGTTTGTTTTCTTGTAGGGTTTTTTCTCTACGTTTTTGGAGTTCCTTAGCGACCACACACCCGCGATAGTTTGCCGGGTGAGCTTCACCACAGTTTGCCACTTGGCTTTGTCAAGTCTGGCTGGCTTGCACTCTTTAGTGTGGTGCCGTCCTGCACACTTGACACATCTCGCTTCTTTGTGGCAGAAGGATTGAGTGTGTCCGTACGCTTGACATTTTTTAGATTGCGGAATAAGGGTTGTTTTCTTACGCAGAGGTTCAATTTTTACCCTCAATCCTGCAATCATACTAATTTTGTGAATCTCTTTGATATCTTCAGATTTTTCAAAAGCTAACATATGTAGCGGCAGTGGCTTTGTGATAATTTAGTTGTCTTTTTTCTCTTTTTTAATTATGTTAGTAACACTACCAATTTTAAATCTTTTTTTTTTAGGTCTTCTGTGATCAAGTTTATTGAACACGTTGGGTGTATTCCCCTGACCATTACTTTTATGGGTCGGTTTTGTTTATCTTCATAAGTATAATATTCAATACTATGTTCCCTTAAGGTAGCGATCAGGCCTCGGTATTGGTTTTCGTCTGGCACATTGATCTTGAATACGTTATTATTCATAGCAGTTACTTTATATAAAACTTTTGCTACTTGCAATATTTCATGCACAGTTGCATATTCTGTTACGTTCACCACATATACTGGTGGCGGTAATGGAATTTTTTTCTCTTTCGACTTATTGTCTGATTGTTTAGAAGTTTCTGGTTACTGCTGTGGAGAGGTCTCTGGGGACGCAGTTGCTTTCCGTTTTTTGTTTTTTGATTTCTGAACTATCCAGTTTGTTTCTCTGGCTAATTCTTCTTCGTCGGTGTGATATTCGACTTTTTCCTCAGTTACCTGCTCTGCTTTGGGTTCCACCGCTGTTTTTTCTAGGCTTTCTACCCTTATCATTAGCTGGTTAATGTTTTCTTAGAGCGTGTTATTAGCAGTGACTGCTTGTTGCCATGCATTCCAAAGATTAATCTCATTTTGAGTTTTTAATTGATTCTCCTGAAGGAAATTCAGATTTTGCTGTGCTAATAAAGCCTCAGCTGGTGTTGGAGGTCGTTAAATTGGCATGAAGTTATCTATTATGCTGCTGTGTGCATATTTGCACTGCAACTGAAAATGCATTCCAGAAGCAGATTAGAAGCTTTCACGTCGATACGACCATTTCTAAGCAGATTTTCTGACAAATATAAGCTCCAGGACTATCTCTGAGCGTTATATTGGCAGCCAGCTACTATAAAATATCCATATTGTGTCTAATTGGTGGTAAAAGTACGGATACAATAGAACAAAATGCAAGGAATGGTCCGCGATAACCTTAACAAGTCTTACTAATCGCTACATTAATTGAAATGATACAGTTATTTAGTAAAGAGTGCGAAACTGAGTTCCTAATAATTTATTGTAACTCGAAATGTATTCCAAAAGCAGATTTGTAAGTAGTTGTTCTAAAACTATAAGCTCCACGACAATATCTAGGCATTATGTCGGCAGCCAGCTATTATAAAATATCGATATTGTGTCTAATGTATCTTTTAAGTACGGAAAAAATAGAATAGCATGCAACAAATGTTTAGCGATAATCAAAACAGGCATTGCTAAACGCTATAAAATTAAAATGCAAGAAATATCTAATAGGAAGTGCGGAAATGTGATCATAATAATTTGCTGTAACTTGAAACGCACTTCAGAAGCATATTAGAAGCTTTCGTGACGATATGGCCATTTGTAAGTAGTTATTTTGAAAACTATAAGCTTCACGACAACCTCTGGGCATTATCCCGGCAGCCAGCTACTATTAATATCTATATTGTGTCTAATGGGTCACTCAGTTGCGGATAAAATAGAATAAATTGCAACGAATAGTCAACGATAGTTATAACAGGTCTTATTAAACGCTATAAAATTAAAATGCGCTTAGGAACTATTTAGTAGAAAGTGATCCTAATAATTTACTGTAACTTGAAACGAACTTCAGAAGCATATTAGAAGCTTTCAGGTCGATATGGCCATTTGTTATTCTGCAAAATATAAACTTTACGACAATATATGAGCATTATCTGGGCAGCCAGCTATTTAAAAATATTCATATTGTGTCTAATGGGTGGCATAAGTACGGATACTATAGAAAAATATGCAAGGAATGGTCCGCGATAGTCATAAGAAGTCTTACTAAACGCTATATTAATTGAAATGCAATAGTTATTTAGTAATGAGTGCGAAACTGTGTTCCTAATAATTTACTGTAACTTGAAATGAATTCCAGAAGCAGATTAAAAGCTATCGTGTTGATATGGCCATTTGTAAGTAGATATTCTGAAACTATAAGCTCCACGACAATCTCTGGGCATTCTCTCGGCAGACAGCTATTATAAAATATCCATATTGTGTCTAATGGGTCTTTTAGTTACGGATAAAATAGAATAAAATGCAACGAATTGTCCGCGATAGTTATAACAGGTCCTACTAAACGCTGTGTCAATTAAATAGCGAGAGTTATTTAGTAAAGAGTGCGAAACTGTGTTCCTAATAATTTACTGTAACTTGAAACGAATTCCAGAAGCAGATTAGAAGAATTCCTATGGATATGGCCATTTATACGTATTTATTTAATAACTATAAGTTCCACGACAGTCCTTGAGCATTATCTACCGAGCCAGCTGTTATAAAATATTCATATTGTGGTTAAAGAATGGTATAAGTGCAGATACAATTGAACAAAATTCAAGCTAACGTTGGCGATATTCATAACAGGTCTTACTAAACGCTATATTAATTGAAATGCAATAGCTATTTAGTAAAGAGTGCCGAAATATAATCCCAATAACTTACTGGAACTTTAAATGCATTCCAGAAGCAGATTAGAAGCTTTCATGTCGATGTGACCATTTGTAAGTAGATAATCTGACAAATATAAGCTACACAACTATTCCTGAGCGTTATTTTGGCAGCCAGCTACTATCAAATATTCATATTGTGTTTAATGGATCTTTTAAGTACCGATAAAATAGAATAAAATGCAACGAATGGTTTGCGATAGTCATCACATGTCCTACTAAACGCTATATTAATTGAAATGTAATAGTTAGTTAGTAAAGAGTGCCGAAATGCGATCCTAATAACTTGCTGTAACTTGAAATGCATTCCAGAAGCAGATTAAAAGCTTTCATGTCGATATGGCCATTTGTAAGTAGATATTTTGACAAATATTAGTTCAAGGACTATGTCTATGCGTTATTTCGGCAGATAGCTACTATTAAATAGCCATATTGTGTCTAATGGGTGGTATAAGTACGGATACAATAGAGCAAAATGAAAGGAATGGTCCGCGATAGCTATAACACGTCTTACTATTCGCTATATTAATTGAAATGAAATAGTTATTTAGTAAAGAGTGCCGAAATGTAATCCTAATAACTTATTGCAACTTGAAATGCATTCCAGAAGCTCTTATGTCGATACGACCATTTCTAAGCAGATATTCTGACAAATATAAGCTCCAGGACTATCTCTGAGCGTTATTTTGGCAGCCAGGCACTAAAAAATATCCATATTGTGTCTAGTGGGTATTTTAGGTACGGTTAAAGTAGAATAAAATGCAACGAATAGACCGCGATAGTCATAACTGGTTCTAC
Source organism: Agriotes lineatus (assembly GCA_940337035.1). Taxonomy (NCBI): domain Eukaryota; kingdom Metazoa; phylum Arthropoda; class Insecta; order Coleoptera; family Elateridae; genus Agriotes; species Agriotes lineatus. The sequence goes on along the minus strand of CALNHX010000436.1, from coordinate 281,935 downwards.
TAAACGCTATGTTAATTAAAATGCTAGAGTTATGTAGTTAAAAGTGCCAAACTGTAATCCTCATAATTTACTGTAACTTGAAATGTATTCCAGAAGCAGATTAGCAGCTTTCTTGTCGATATGGCTATTTGTAAGTAATTATTCTGAAACTATAAGCTTCACGACAATCTCTAGGCATTATCTCGGCAGCCAGCTATTATAAATTATCCATATTGTGTCTACTGGGTTCTTTAGGTAGGGATAAAGTAGAATAAAATGCAACGAATGTTCAGCGATAGTCATAACAGGCCTTACCAAACGCTATAAAATTAAAATGCAAGAAATATCTAGTAGGAAGTGCGTAATAATTTACTGTAACTTGAAGAGCACTTCAGAAGCACATTAGAAGCTTTCGTGTAGATATGGACATTTGTAAGTAGTTATTCTGAAAAATATAAGCTCCACGTCAATATCTGAGCATTATCTGGGCAGCCAGCTATTTAAAGATATTCATATTGTGTCTAATGGGTGGCATAAGTACGGATGCAATAGAAAAATATGCAAGGAATGGTCCGCGATAGTCATAAGAAGTCTTACTAAACGCTATATTAATTGAAATGAAATAGTTATTTAGTAATGAGTGCGAAACTGTGTTCCTAATAATTTACTGTAACTTGAAATGAATTCCAGAAGCAGATTAAAAGCTATCGTGTTGATATGGCCATTTGTAAGTAGATATTCTGAAACTATAAGCTCCACGACAATCTCTGGGCATTCTCTCGGCAGACAGCTATTATAAAATATCCATATTGTGTCTAATGGGTCTTTTAGTTACGGATAAAATAGAATAAAATGCAACGAATTGTCCGCGATAGTTATAACAGGTCCTACTAAACGCTGTGTCAATTAAATAGCGAATTCCAGAAGCAGATTAGAAGAATTCCTATGGATATGGCCATTTATACGTATTTATTTAATAACTATAAGTTCCACGACAGTCCTTGAGCATTATCTACCGAGCCAGCTGTTATAAAATATTCATATTGTGGTTAAAGAATGGTATAAGTGCAGATACAATTGAACAAAATTCAAGCTAACGTTGGCGATATTCATAACAGGTCTTACTAAACGCTATATTAATTGAAATGCAATAGCTATTTAGTAAAGAGTGCCGAAATATAATCCCAATAACTTACTGGAACTTTAAATGCATTCCAGAAGCAGATTAGAAGCTTTCATGTCGATGTGACCATTTGTAAGTAGATAATCTGACAAATATAAGCTACACAACTATTCCTGAGCGTTATTTTGGCAGCCAGCTACTATCAAATATTCATATTGTGTTTAATGGATCTTTTAAGTACCGATAAAATAGAATAAAATGCAACGAATGGTCTGCGATAGTCATCACATGTCCTACTAAACGCTATATTAATTGAAATGTAATAGTTAGTTAGTAAAGAGTGCCGAAATGCGATCCTAATAACTTGCTGTAACTTGAAATGCATTCCAGAAGCAGATTAAAAGCTTTCATGTCGATATGGCCATTTGTAAGTAGATATTTTGACAAATATTAGTTCAAGGACTATGTCTATGCGTTATTTCGGCAGATAGCTACTATTAAATAGCCATATTGTGTCTAATGGGTGGTATAAGTACGGATACAATAGAGCAAAATGAAAGGAATGGTCCGCGATAGCTATAACAGGTCTTACTATTCGCTATATTAATTGAAATGAAATAGTTATTTAGTAAAGAGTGCCGAAATGTAATCCTAATAACTTATTGCAACTTGAAATGCATTCCAGAAGCTCTTATGTCGATACGACCATTTCTAAGCAGATATTCTGACAAATATAAGCTCCAGGACTATCTCTGAGCGTTATTTTGGCAGCCAGGCACTAAAAAATATCCATATTGTGTCTAGTGGGTATTTTAGGTACGGTTAAAGTAGAATAAAATGCAACGAATAGACCGCGATAGTCATAACTGGTTCTACTAAACGCTATGTTAATTAAAATGCTAGAGTTATGTAGTTAAAAGTGCCAAACTGTAATCCTCATAATTTACTGTAACTTGAAATGTATTCCAGAAGCAGATTAGCAGCTTTCTTGTCGATATGGCTATTTGTAAGTAATTATTCTGAAACTATAAGCTTCACGACAATCTCTAGGCATTATCTCGGCAGCCAGCTATTATAAATTATCCATATTGTGTCTACTGGGTTCTTTAGGTAGGGATAAAGTAGAATAAAATGCAACGAATGTTCAGCGATAGTCATAACAGGCCTTACCAAACGCTATAAAATTAAAATGCAAGAAATATCTAGTAGGAAGTGCGTAATAATTTACTGTAACTTGAAATGAATTCCAGAAGCAGATTAAAAGCTATCGTGTTGATATGGCCATTTGTAAGTAGATATTCTGAAACTATAAGCTCCACGACAATCTCTGGGCATTCTCTCGGCAGACAGCTATTATAAAATATCCATATTGTGTCTAATGGGTCTTTTAGTTACGGATAAAATAGAATAAAATGCAACGAATTGTCCGCGATAGTTATAACAGGTCCTACTAAACGCTGTGTCAATTAAATAGCGAGAGTTATTTAGTAAAGAGTGCGAAACTGTGTTCCTAATAATTTACTGTAACTTGAAACGAATTCCAGAAGCAGATTAGAAGAATTCTTATGGATATGGCCATTTATACGTATTTATTTAATAACTATAAGTTCCACGACAGTCCTTGAGCATTATCTACCGAGCCAGCTGTTATAAAATATTCATATTGTGGTTAAAGAATGGTATAAGTGCAGATACAATTGAACAAAATTCAAGGTAACGTTGGCGATATTCATAACAGGTCTTACTAAACGCTATATTAATTGAAATGCAATAGCTATTTAGTAAAGAGTGCCGAAATATAATCCCAATAACTTACTGGAACTTTAAATGCATTCCAGAAGCAGATTAGAAGCTTTCATGTCGATGTGACCATTTGTAAGTAGATAATCTGACAAATATAAGCTACACAACTATTCCTGAGCGTTATTTTGGCAGCCAGCTACTATCAAATATTCATATTGTGTTTAATGGATCTTTTAAGTACCGATAAAATAGAATAAAATGCAACGAATGGTCTGCGATAGTCATCACATGTCCTACTAAACGCTATATTAATTGAAATGTAATAGTTAGTTAGTAAAGAGTGCCGAAATGCGATCCTAATAACTTGCTGTAACTTGAAATGCATTCCAGAAGCAGATTAAAAGCTTTCATGTCGATATGGCCATTTGTAAGTAGATATTTTGACAAATATTAGTTCAAGGACTATGTCTATGCGTTATTTCGGCAGATAGCTACTATTAAATAGCCATATTGTGTCTAATGGGTGGTATAAGTACGGATACAATAGAGCAAAATGAAAGGAATGGTCCGCGATAGCTATAACACGTCTTACTATTCGCTATATTAATTGAAATGAAATAGTTATTTAGTAAAGAGTGCCGAAATGTAATCCTAATAACTTATTGCAACTTGAAATGCATTCCAGAAGCTCTTATGTCGATACGACCATTTCTAAGCAGATATTCTGACAAATATAAGCTCCAGGACTATCTCTGAGCGTTATTTTGGCAGCCAGGCACTAAAAAATATCCATATTGTGTCTAGTGGGTATTTTAGGTACGGTTAAAGTAGAATAAAATGCAACGAATAGACCGCGATAGTCATAACTGGTTCTACTAAACGCTATGTTAATTAAAATGCTAGAGTTATGTAGTTAAAAGTGCCAAACTGTAATCCTCATAATTTACTGTAACTTGAAATGTATTCCAGAAGCAGATTAGCAGCTTTCTTGTCGATATGGCTATTTGTAAGTAATTATTCTGAAACTATAAGCTTCACGACAATCTCTAGGCATTATCTCGGCAGCCAGCTATTATAAATTATCCATATTGTGTCTACTGGGTTCTTTAGGTAGGGATAAAGTAGAATAAAATGCAACGAATGTTCAGCGATAGTCATAACAGGCCTTACCAAACGCTATAAAATTAAAATGCAAGAAATATCTAGTAGGAAGTGCGTAATAATTTACTGTAACTTGAAGAGCACTTCAGAAGCACATTAGAAGCTTTCGTGTAGATATGGACATTTGTAAGTAGTTATTCTGAAAAATATAAGCTCCACGTCAATATCTGAGCATTATCTGGGCAGCCAGCTATTTAAAAATATTCATATTGTGTCTAATGGGTGGCATAAGTACGGATGCAATAGAAAAATATGCAAGGAATGGTCCGCGATAGTCATAACAAGTCATACTAAACGCTATATTAATTGAAATTAAATAGTTATTTTGTAAAGAGTGCAAAACTGTGTTCGTAATAATTTACTGTAACTTCGAATGAGTTCCAGAAGCAGATTAAAAGCTATCGTGTTGATATGGCCATTTATAATTAGTTATTCTGAAACTATAAGCTCCACGACAATCTCTGGGCATTATCTCGTCAGCCAGCTATAATAAAATATCCATATTGTGTCTAATGGGTCTTTTAAGTAGTACGCATAAAATAGAATAAAATACAACGAATGGTCAGCGATAGTCATAACAGGTTTTAGTAAACGCTATAAAATTAAAATGCAGGAAATGTTTAGTTGGAAGTTCGGAAATGTGATCCTAATATTTACTGTAAGTTGAAACGAGCTTCAGAAGCTTATTATAAGTTTTTGTGTCGATATGGCCATTTGTAAGTAGTTATTCTAAAAACTATAATCTTCACGACAATCTCTGGGCATTATTCCAGCAGCGAGCTACTATAAAATATCCGTATTGTGGCTAATGGGTCTTTTAGGTACGGATAAAATAGAATAAAATACAATGAATGGTCCGCGATAGTCATAACAGGTCCTAGTAAACGCTATGATAATATAAATGCAAAAGTTATTTTGTAAAAAGAGTTTAATATTAGCCGTTCTCGGGATCGGACGTTCGTGTACTGTGCGGATAGAATCGTTCTGTGAAAAGTGCCCGGCTGCTTAAATTTGATAATATCGTATCACGTCGACACAAGTATCCTAAAGTAGCAATTTCTTTAACCGATATCCTTTGTTTCCCGGCTTGCCGGGGAACGACATTTTAATATTTGTATTGCAAAACCATACAGTAACAATGGAAAACTTACTTAATCTAACTCCCAGCCACAGGAGTTTAAATGAATCCTCAATTAATAATGAACATACTGCCAAGCCATCCTACACAACTGTTACAAAAATGGGCCCCACAATAACTTACCCTCGCAAAGATCAGGCAATAGTTTTGGAAGCAATATATGGCATACAGCTTAAAGATTACATTTACACGGTTGGAAAACTAGTACAACCAAAAAATATTCTATCAGCCTCAAGGTTATCAAACGGGCGCATTTGTGTGTATTTGAATTCTAAAGAACTTGCAGACGATTTTATAAATAATCAACGTACATTAAAAATATTAGATACAGATGTAGGATGCAAAAAACTAATAACCCCAACTAAAAAATTAATCATCTCAAATATTTGCCCATCAATATCTAACGAATACTTGGAAAATCTGCTCAGAGATAAGGGAATCAAAATAGTTTCACCAATGTACTTCATAAGAGCAGGGTTAACTAATGCGGAATACTCGCACATTTTGAGTTTCCGCAGGTTTGTTTATATAGTACCTGAAGAAAATAATCCAATTCCTAATTCATTATTGATCAACTTCGGTGGAGATGAATATCGTATCTTTTTACAAACAGATGAAATGAAATGTTTCAAATGTCAGCAAATAGGACATAACTCGTTAAATTGTAAGTCACCACTTCAACTAAGCATAATGACAAGTAATGCAAACAAACGTCCTCTGAAAAGTACGCAAGATAAAAACAACGAAACCACTCCTATGGAGCCGAGTAACGACAGTCAAAATCAAATACACACGCGGGTAGAGCCAGTCACTATTAATATCCCCATTAAGCGGAAAAAATCAAAGAAAACAAAGACGGAAGAAGAAAATCAACTAACCTGGGAAGATATGTTACAACTAATCCAACAGAAGCTACTGAATGAACCCACTCAGTATAAGTTTAATTACGATTAATTCAATTTTTTTTTAAAAAGTAAGCAAATCTGAAAATTCACTGGAAACCGCTAAAACATTTTCAGATGACGTCGACGATCTTGTAACAACTCTGAAAGATTTATATAGTCTTCTGAGACACCGCAGGGCAAAGTACAGGCTTACTAGAATTATATCAAACATCAGAAAGATACAATACTTATAAAGAAAACTTTCCCGACGATTACATGACCAGCACATCGACTACCTCACGCAAAGAAGATCCTAACATTACAAACTAAGATACATGACTAAAATCCAATTCAATTGCAAAGGGTTTTATAGGCACCTACCAGAAATTCAGTTACTTATATCTAATTATCAACCTAATATAATATGTTTACAAGAGACGCATTTCAAACCAACAATTTTGGGGGTTTCAACACTTATAGTAAATGATGACAACACTATCACCATGCCAGTGGTGGAGTAACTATACATGTTAAAGAAGACATTCACAAAACTTTCCCATAAACACAACTTTAGAAGCAATCGCAGTACAAATGTTTCTACCGAAAAAATTACAATTTGCAACGTCTACCTGCCACCAGATAGTGCAATTGAATTAAAAGGGTTAGAAGATCTACTAGCACAGCTGCCTGAACTATATATTTTAGTTGGAGATTTTAACGCTCACTATACTATTTGGGGAAGTAAAAGCACTGACCGAAGGAAAAAAATCCTTGAGAAGATGCTGGATATAGACACAGTTTCCTTACTAAACGATGGTAGTTATACGCATTGGTGTAACAGATCCAATAGTTTCTTAGCTCTTGATTTATCTATTTGCCATCCAAGACTACAACCAGATCTTCAGTGGGAAGAGATAAAGGACCTACATCGAAGTGATCACTTCCCAATTGTTATAAGTACTGCGTATACTCGTAACTTTGTTACCTACCCTGAGAAATGGAACATGACAGAGGCGAACTGGAACCATTTTGAAAAATACGTTCTAACACACGGCTTAACTTTTTCTAAAAACACGAGCATCGATTTATCAACGAATGATATCACAGCTTCGATAATAAATGCCGCAAATGTGTCTATACCTGTTAAACAAAATATAAATTCTTCAGGGAGGAAGGTACCAAAGTGGAATAATGCTTGCAAGGTAGCTATAAGAAATAAAAAAGAGCTTTCAACAGATATCGCCGAGAACCTAATATAGACAACTTAATACAATTCAAAAAATTGAGAGCCATAGCCAGAATAACCATCAGAAATAGCAAAACAGAATCATTGAAACATTACATAGATTCCATAAGCGCTTCCACAACCAACAAAGAAATGTGGGAAAAAAATTAAAAATCTCAGGAAAAGAAAATAGCTTTAGAATACCTGCACTAAATATTGGTAATAGCATAAGTACCGAACACCGTCAGATAGTAAATCACTTATTTGACACATTCGCTAATATTTCAAGTACATCAAATTACAAGGATAATTGTCCAAAATATAAGCAGCAACTCGAAGCTCAAGGCATTACTATCCCACCTGGTGACAACGAATCATACAATATAGAGTTTAACATGAAGGAATTGGATCATGCACTAGCCCAGTGCAACGATAGTAGTCCCGGGCCCGATACAATTTATTACGAAATGCTACAACACTTGCGTAATCCATCCAAAGTCATCCAGTTGTGTTTTTATAACCATATATGGGTATCTAAACAATTTCCTCATTCCTGGAAAACATGCATTGTTGAAACAAGGTAAAGATAAGCTTCTTACCGAAAGCTACCGTCCTATTTCCTTAACAAGTACCGCATGTAAAATATTAGAACGCATGGTAAGCAACTGTTTACGGTGGCACCTTGAAACGCAGAAATGCATATCACCCCTCCAGAGCGGATTCCGACAAGGTAGATCAACCTTAGACAATATTGCACGTTTGAAGTTGACATAAAGAATGGATTGGTCATTAAAGACACTGTTGCAATATTCTTGGACATTCACAAGGCCTATGACACTGTATGGACAAGAAAGATCGTTCTAACTCTTCTTAATTGGGGATTACGAGGTGAAATAGTTCACTTTATATTGAACTTTCTTACAGGTAGAAAGTTTTTCGAGAGGATAGGTAGTACAGACTCTGTAAAAAAAGAAGAAGAAAATGGCATTCTTTAGGGGTCCGTGCTTAGTGTACTTCTATTTACTACTGCTATAAACGACATTACCACCAATGTAAAAACTCCTGTGAGATGTCTCCAGTATGGAGATGATTTAGTCATATACTGTACAGACCAAGACAATAAAAATATACAACAACAGCTACAGATAGCACTAAACCAACTACAGAAATGGAGTGAACTGAACGGCTCTAAATTTTCAACTCAACAAACAAGATGTCTTTAATTTTCAAGTAAGCGAACACCAGAAAATCCGGATCTGGAACTAAATGGCCAACAACTGCAGTATACAGAATAGTTCCGTTACCTAGGAATTATCTTTGACAAGGAGTTAAATTGAGTATCGCATATTCAAAATCTTAGAAACAAATGTAGAAAATCATTGGATCTTATGAAAACGGTTTTCTGTAATAACTGTGGTAGAAATCAGGATGTTCTCCTGAAGATGTTCGATGCCTTGATCAGATCTAAACTCGAATACTGTAGTTGTATTATCGGTGGTGCAAACCCGAACTTACTTAAAACTCTAAATACAGTATATAATAATGGTCTAAGAATTGCATCGGGGGCTCATCGAACAAGCCCAGTACTGAGCATCTACAGTATCACCGGCCACCCTCCTCTCGACATAAGAAGAGACCAACAACCATTGAACTATGTTACATCAGTTTTGGCAAAGAAAGACCATTTAAACTACCAAATAACGATCAACCCGCAATACCAGAATGCTTACAATAAAGAACCCAAATTTATTCCTCCCTTTAATGTCCGTGCAAAGAAATCCCTAGATAATATCCACCAAAACGTGAATATTTATTCAAACCAAGAGTTAAGAACCCCTTGGACAATCCGAACCCCCGACATATATTTGGACCTTGGAAAATTCCCTAAACAAAACACACCTAGAATACAATGCAAGACATTGTTAGCTGAGATACTGTCAGGATTTCCCGATTACCTTCCAATATATACAGACGGATCAAAAACAGGTAACGGTATTGGGTGTGCAATAGTGTTTGTGAACTTTCAAAAAACCTTTAAACTTAGCAACTACTCGTCAGTGTTTAGTGCAGAACTATACGCGATTACCAAGGCACTTGATTTTATAAAAACCACTGACCAACTAAAGTTCGTGATACTCTCCGATTCTTTAAGTGCAGTGCTATTCCTGAAAGAACTGTATTCTAGTAATCCATACTTACAAAAAATACACGATGTGCTGTTCGAGATACAAAACAAAAAATATATAAATTTCATCTGGATACCTTCACATATAGGCATAATTTGGAATCAAATGGCTGATACAAAGGCTAAAGAAGCTACCACAAACATAGTACTACATGATCCGACAGTTAGTGCTCCAGATATGAAATGCCTAAATAAACGCAATCTTCTACTTAAATGGAACAACTATTGGATGTCCCGAACGGATAATAAACTCCGGATGATTAAAGACAACACCCAGGCCTGATCCTCCCCATACCTGAGTCAAAAACTGGAAGTGGGTCTATCAAGACTGAGGATAGGACATACGAGAACTACTCACGACTATCTTTTACAACGTGATGACCGCCCCGTTTGTGACGTTTGTCAAACCAACCTAACCGTTTCACAAATTATCCTATATTGTACCACATATTCAAGAGAAAGAAATGCAGTTCAACTTAGCGAAGATCTAAAATCAATATTGGGAATAGACAATAATGAAATAAAAAAACTGATCTTGTTCTTAAAATCAACTAACATAGGAAATAGATTGTAAACTTTAATTAGTGCCAAAGACCTTAGTTGTTAAGGCACTATAAAACTAAATTAAAAAATTTAAAAAATTGTAAAGAGTGCGAAACTGTATTCCTAATAATTTTATGTAACTTGAAATGAATTTCAGAAGCAGATTAGAAGCTTTCGTGTCGATATGGCCATTTGTAAGTAGTTATTCTGAAAAACATAAGATCCACCACAATCTCTGAGCATTATCTATACGACAAGCTCTGGGTTATTATCTCGGCGGCCAGCTATTATAAAATATCCTTATTGTGTCTAATGGGTACTATAGTACGGATACAATAGAATAAAATCTAACGAATGGTTTGCCATTGTCATAACAGGTATTACTAAACGCTATATTAATTGAAATGCAAGAGTTATTTAGCAAAGAGTGCCCAAATGTCATCCTAATAATTTACTGTAACTTGAAATGCATTCCAGAAGCAGATTAGAAGCCTTCGTGTCGATATGGCCATTTGTAAGTAGTTGTTTTAAAAAATATAATGACCGCGACGATCTCTGCGCGATATTTCGGCATCCAGCTGTTATAAAATATTCATATTGCGTCTAATGGGTCCTCTAGGTACGGATAAAATAGAATCAAATGAAACTAATGGTCCACGATAGTCATAACAGGTCTTACTAAACGCTATAAAATTAAAATGCAGGAATTATTTAATAGGGAGGGCGGAACTGTGTTCCTAATAATTTACTTTAACCTGAAATGTACTCCAGAAGCAGAGAAGAAGCTTTCGTGTCGATATGGCCATTTGTAAGTAGTTATTCTAAAAAATATAATGGCCGCGACGATCTCTGCGCGTTATTTCGGCAGCAGCTATTATAAAATATTCATATTGTGTCTAATGGATGCTATAAGTACTGATACAATGGAATAAAATGCAACGAATGGTCCGCGATAGTCATAACAGGGCTTACTAAACGCTATAAAATTAAAATGCAGGAAATATTTAGTATGAAGTGCGGAAATGTGATCCTAATAATTTACTGTAACTTGAAATGCATTCCAAAAGCATATTAAAAGCTTTCGTATCAATATGGCCATTTGTAAGTAGTTATTCTGAAAAATATAAGCTACACGACGATCTCTAAGCGTTATTTCGGCAGCCAGCCACTATAAAATATCCATATTGTGTGTAATGGGTCCTTTAGGTACAGACAAAATAGAACAAAATGCATCGAGTGGTTCGCGATAGTCATAACTAAACTCTATGTTAGTTAAAATGCACGAAATATTTAGTAGGAAGTGGGAAAATGTGATCTTAATAATTTTCTGTAACTTGATATGCACTCCAGAAGCATATTAGAAGCTTTCGTGTCGATAAGGCCATTTGTAATTCGTTATTCTGAAATATATAAGCTCCACGACGATCTATGTGCGCTTACTTCAGCAGCCAGATACATTAAAATATTCATATTGTGTCTAATGGATCCTACATGTACCTAGAAAATAGATCAAAATGCAACTAATGGACCGCAATAACTATAACAGGTCGTATTAAACACTATATTATTTAAAATTCAGGAATTATTTAGTAAAGAGTGCCGAAATGTGTTCCTAATAATTTAATGTATTCGCAAAGCACTCCAGAAAGTTATAAGTTTTTCTGTCGAAATGGCTCTATGTAAGTAATTATTCTGTAAAATATAAGCTCAACGACGATGTATGGACGTTATTTTGCCAGCCAGCTGCTATAAAATATTTTTATAGTGTCTAATGGGTCCTATAAGTACGGATAAATTAGAATAAAATACAACCAATGGTCCGCGATGGTCATAACGGTCGCATTAAACACTATATAAGTTAAAATGCAGGTACCATTTATTAAGGAGTGCGGAAATGTGTCCCTAATAGTTTACTGTAACTTGAAATGAACTCCAGAGGCAGATTAGAAACTTTCGTGTCGATATGGCCATATGTAAGTAGTTATTCTGTAAAATATAAGCTCAACGACGATGTTTGAGCGTTATTCCGCTAGCCAGCTACTATAAAATATTTATTTTGTGTGTAATGGGTCCTATAAGTACGGATAAAATAGAATAAAATGCAACCAATACGACCTGTTATGTAGTAAACGCCATATTAATTAAAATGCAGAAGTTATTTTGTAGGGGGTGCCTAAATATGTTTCTAATAATTTACTATACTCAAAAAGCACCTCAGAAGAGCACACATTTGTGAAGCTAGACTCACCAAGCAATTAAGCATATCGTCCCCCGCCCTCCATACCTTTCGGTCTTTCAGGCGGCACGCTACCAATGCCGCAAGTCCGGCACCGGTCCGGTCGAGGCCTATCTAACCTCTAACGACTTGTGGGGTCGACACCCGTTAGCTCCCACCTAAACGGAAGCCCCTTTCCCAGCATATTGGGTACCATTGACACTACGAGTCCATCCTCAACTAGTCAACTACGCTCGCGGTACCCGACACCGAGGTGCTGGCTATCTCGATGCGCGGGGCTTGGTGCTGACCGCCCGTAGTACCCGTGTGAACGTTTGACGGGTCACCGTTCGAGAGCAAGCCCTCTACCGCACATATCGCTGTCCAGCGGCTAGCATTGCTGCCGTACCGCCGCACTTCATCCTTCGAACATCCATACCCACCGTTGCGGTGCCTTGCGGCTCGCAGTTGTGGGATTGGGTAGTCTCCGGAAGTTTCTTTAAGGGTTGACGACCGTGCGGTCTGCTTCGGAATAGAGATCTCGTCTCAGATAACAGGCCCATTAAGAACTCCCGGGACACCACACCTCATTGACCGCTTCTTAAACTTACCTCGGCGTGGGGTACCCCCTTGCCATCATCGGTAAGTCCCGCGTCTCCCGACCTCAGAAGAACATTAGATTTTTTAGTGTCGATACGGCCATTTGTAAATATTTATTCTGAAAAATATAAGCTCCGCGTCGATCTCTGAGTGATATGTCGCCAGCCAGCCACTATAAAATATTCATATTGTGTCTAATGGTTGTTATAAGTACGGATAAAATAGAATAAAATGCAACGAATGGTCCGCGATAATAATAACAGATCTTACTAAACGCTATATTAATTAAAATGCAGGAATTATATAGTGCGGAAATGTGAGCATAATAATTTGCTGTAACTTGAAATGCACTTCAGAAGCATATTAGAAGCTTTCGTGTCGATATGGCCATTTGTAACTAGTTATCCTGAAAAATATATGCTCCACGACGATCTCTTAGCGTTATTTCGGGAACCAACTATTATAAAACATATATTGAGATGGTATTTAGCCCGTTACTCAACTCTGCTTGCAGCATATATAAATAAAGCAAGTCAATAAAGCACAGAGCTGTGGTAAGTCAGGCAACTGCCAGAAGTTACTTTAGAAATTTTCATTCATAACTACATTGGTAAAGCATTGCAGATATTAAATGAAATTACTTCAGAATAAATGGCAATAAGGCAGAGATCAATTCGTAAATTAGAGTCACAGAAATCTCAATTAGCAAAAATTAAGAGGTTGGTGGGTTGGTGCAAAGTAAAGCCAATCAAAATTCAACAAATCTATCACCAAAGGGTTTATTACATGCGTGTTAAATAAATTTACATGTCAGTATAATTGAATAAGTACAGTTCTATGAACTTTTTAAATAAAGGTAAGAAGGACAGAATGTTCTCAATACAGTGCAAAGAGAGCACAATACTAGATCAAATAAGGCTATCAAAAATAAAAAGGTAATATTTGAAGAATGGTGAAAATCAGACAATTACTATAAAATACAAGAAATTCACACAACAGAAAATAAACGAGATTTGTGTTTAAAAAAATGAGTCAGTGAAATGACATAAGTGAACAGACAATCCAAATAATACATAGTGAGTGGTGCTATAGCTTAGTTTAAATGCGAACGTAAACAAACAATAATTTTAGAATTAAGATTTTGTACAGTTTTATAATATAAGTTAAAATTTAGTTTATAAGTAACTGATTTGTACTTGGTTAACATCCACAATTATAAATTTAGATAAGCAATTGTTGTTAACTACCACGAGGAGAAACAATTGAATGCAAATTATTTCATGACAGTCTAATTTGTCTCTCCAGATTAATTGAGTTTTAAGCCATTTACAATTGAAATAAATTAAAAATAATTATACCATCGTGATCAGGAGTTCGTAGTGCACATATGAGAATGTGGGTGTGAAAATCCATCACCTAAAAATTATTTTCATCGGCGACCACCTTCCGAACCACTTCGCCAACGACGAGAAGTTTACGATGATCAGATTTTGAGCACAATTGAGGTCAGGCGTCTGAAATTTTGGTAGCACCACGTTTGCACGCTGTGTAGGAGTACACCGCAGCAGTTCCAGTATCCTAGGGTTCCGCTTCCAACACCGAGCATCAGGAGAAGCTGTTCCGAGCCAGTTCCCGCAGCCTATAAAGAGGTAAGGTTAGTGTTGCAAAGCAAATATCCGTGCTAGAGTTTCGAAACTTACCATGAGGAACGAGTCCTATAAGAGGAAGCCGATTCCAGTCTTACAATACTTCAAAATAAAGCATGAGGTCCAGAAATTGTAAAAATATAAGTTGAGGTTATATTTTTCACATAAAAGGACGCGTTCAAAACAATCGAATTCCAAGAAAGCCGCAAACAATCTAAAACAAAACACCTCTAGTGACGCTTAATAAAGCGCGAGATTTGCCTTTGAATTAACTTGTAAATACACAGAAACGAACCGCACGAAAATTCAATTTGTTGATAGATAAATTGACATAGTAGTGAGTCTGCGCGTTGCTGTTTTTTAATTTCACAGCCCAGTGACGTAACACGGGAGCTTAAATATAAACATGTCAGTGAACCTAACTTGCAGATTTGAGTCTTCATGCCTACTGAAAGCTAGCCATAAATAACTGCACTTGCAGATGTGCGAATTACTATAAAAAGCAAAACACTATAATCAATGAACCCATTATACAATTATTTATTTACTTTTAATCAGTCAAAATGTCATTCAAATAAAACAAAAGTATGTGTAGTGAGTTTATTTATTAATTATCATATCAATTAAAATTACACCGAGCATTTTCTTTCACTACAATATATTGTGTCTAATGGGTGTTATAAGTGCGGATAAAAAGGAATAAAATGCAGCGAATGGCCGCCGATAGTCATAACAGGCATTGCTAAACGCTATATTAATTAAAATGCAGGAATTATTTAGTAGGGAGTGCAGAAATGTATTCCTAATAATTTACTGTAACTTGAAATGCACTCCAGAAGCACTTTAGAAGTTTTCGTGTCGATATGGCCATATGCAAGTAGTTATTCTGAAAAATATAGGCTCCACAACGATCTCTGAGCATTAGTTCGGTAGCCAGCTACTATAAAATATTCACATTGTGTCTAATGATTCCTATAAGTACGGATAAAATAAAATAAAATGCAATGAATGGTGACTTACTTATTTAGAACAAAAGAGGGTCTTTAACGGAATTTTAAAAAATTCTACCGCGATTGAGAGTGCATAAAGATAAATAAAACATTTTTGTATTAATAATTTCTATCTCAGGACTCTCCAAAGCATAACGCTATCGTGTGTTCCAAGAAAACTAACTTAGGGTAGGCCTTGGAAAGAAATATAGAAAATCTAGGCATGTCTTAAATTAAGTCTGTAGGTGAATGTCAGATTGCATTTTGTTTATGAAAACATCTGTCACTGTGACAGGCAAAAGTTTACACTGCATTAAGTTTACTTATATCAAGCAAAATGGAAAATAAGATGCATTTACACAACAACAACGAGTGTATTAATTATAACAGTCATTAGTGACAAATATGTTTCTGTAAACCAGTTCCTTACACGTTTTTTTTCATTTTATCAACATAAAAATCATACAGTCGACGTACAGTCAGCTATGAATCAATATATTGTTTGCTATTGCTATTTTTAGAAACATAGTTTAAGATTAAGATGTAATTTAGTTCCCTCTGACTTATGGTGGTTCGTTTGCTTCAATGCATATCTATCAAGTTATGGCAAACTTGAATTTCATCGTGGCATGCTGCGAATGAGTTTTTCTAACACACGATACGTAGTAATTTAACACTAAGCCCTGTATACTGTCTAAGGTTTAATATATAGATTCAAGCCTTTTTTTAAGTGTAAAATCAAACTTATGTCTAACATTTGTGTTAGACATTTTTAGATCCACCGGCCGAAATTTCAAATTTTGCAGGCTTGGGTTATTTAACGTGTGTACTTCCACTCCCTCATCCGGTCCTCGCTATTGAGTCTTAGAAATTTAGAATTTCGGCAAACAGCAACATTTATCGGGGGGCGGAGTACTAATTAATTTCGAACTGACGTCGCCTGGGAAAAGCCGTTGGAAGTACAGAAATATCCAAATGGCATGATTGGTTGGATATTCAAAAATTAGGGTATGCGATTGGTAGTTTTGAATGTGAGAGAGGCAAATGGACAGTTTTAGCTATGCGAATGTTTGAAAATATGAGTTAGTCTTAAGCAACATTTCAACCTGTACAGACGTTACTATTTTAACTTATATATATTTTATTAGCAAGTTGTGTTTTATTCCTGACGACAGTAATCAGAACTGAGATTATTGTAACATTTGTTAAGTGATTTTGACGTCATTAAGCTATCCTTGTCATCAATTCTACGATTGGGTGTTATTAGTGCATTGAAGCTGAAATTATTCTATTTAAAATTTTTTTGGTACGGCCCTGTATTGTAATTTTAAAATGCTGCAGCCAATTCATTCAGTTCAAGCTCAAATATGCCCGCGGTTCTCGGAATTCTCACTAATAAGCATTTTCTCGGAGCCATATGTAATCACTTGCAGTCACTTCAGTCTAAATCATATTTCTTCGAATTGGGAACATAAGGCATCCTTTGTTTACGTCCCAGCTTAAATCGCTTTGAGTCCCAACCTTCAATTTATTTAAATACTGCCCGACGTAGTTAAGCTTCTAGGAATATAACAGCTTAATGTCCCTCTTATAAATTATCGTTTAAAGTTCGGCAGGATTGACCTTGTAACTTAATATTTTTGGGATCCGCTGTATAGCCAGAACATTCTTTGATAACCAAGCTTTGTGAAAAGGAAATAAAAATTGCTAACTCCTTAGGGAATGATGCATTTAAAATTAGTGGTTTCGGAGTTCGAAGTTTTCTTCCGTTGTGCTTCTTCGCGCGGAATTCGAATTAAGTTTAAATCTGTACCCAGCTCTTGAGTGAACTAAACGTTTGTGATTTTTGCTACCCCGGTTCGTAGCTTGCGCTGCGAATCGGGGTAACTTTTGCTAACTTGTGGTGATTAAGTTGTGAATCCTTTTTGACTTTTTGCGCGGTGGGCGGTGCAAGTGTATTTAACTCGCCGATTTTCGTTTCATACAGCTGGTCTCCGGGGATACTTTTGGCACTCTTTGCCGATTCGATTAGAAACGATATCTGAAGAGCCTCAACTAAATTTTTTCCCTGTTAAGTCGGGAAAAAGAAAGCTATTGCGTAATGCATATCTGTGTTAACGTCGGGTTTAATCGAAGGAAGGCCGCCTCGCGATATTGTTGTATTGCACTGGTTGCACATTTGGGTGAAGACACGGTCATAGTGCCTTAGTGATTTCTCGCTTGAGGGAGAAAACCCTGCAGTTTATTGCAAATCCTGTCGCGTCGTGCCTTTGTGGGAAACCTTCTGCTCGCTGCCAAACAGAAACCATCGCCCTTGTGCTTAGCTCCCAGTCACCGTTTGGTTCCGGCCGCAATTTCAACGGCTCTCTCTATTAACCCGGGGGGGTACAAAACTTGCCGTGCCACTAGGGTGACCACCTCTCAGGGTTTCACCCGGAGTCTCAGGGTTTAGACACCGCGTCTCCGGGCTCCGGGTTTTGTAATCATTTCTCCGGGTTGCACTAATTTTGCAATAATGTTTAAAATTAACTTCACCGTTAGTTATATCAATGAAAATAAAATACGTTTCATATAATAGCTGCAAATAAGAAGAAAAATTTGGAAATTTCATATAATTAGGTACAGAATTTTTGAGTATTCGTTTTATTTTTAATCTACTTTCATTTGGTTCTAGAGGTAATTTACTTTTGCATTTCTCCTTCTTTCGTGATTCCTATCTCTTGAGTCAAGAATGGTGAAATTATTCTTTTCAAATCTCGTTGTTTGCTCTATTCGGAGTATTCATTTTAAATGTGTTTATTTATTATCCTTTTAAAAAGGCAACTCAAGAGAGACTAAAATTGTTTTTTATGTTTTAACTATATACTAATCCGTAGAATTTAGCAATATGATTTAAGATATTAGAGGAACACTCATTACAAGGGATTTTAAATAATACAGAGGTATAAATCCATAATTATTAAATTTGAAAATTTTGAGCACCCTATACAGCATTAACGCCAAAAAGCATTATTTCTCACTCGTAAACTAATTCAGAAAAAAACATAATTGTTAGGTAACGTTGAGTTTGTTTTTTTTTAAATAAAATCGTTATTATTTCCAAAACCGTTAACTTTAGAACAGCGGTTCTGTACCCTTTTTCTTGACGCATCTCTTAGCATGTTAGTTGTTTCTCAAGTACCCTCGAAGACCATTGTGTACATAATATTAGCATAAGCTTTATTATTACAAAATAAAAAAACTTCATTAATGATTGAGAGAGTATTTTATAAAAATTACAACAAAAATGCAAAGAATGCATGTACTATTTATATTTTTAGTAATTTAAATCACAAAAATACTAACAATACTCGTATTTAAACAAAAAACAAACACAATAGAAAAATATTTATAAAACAGATAAATCAAGCTAACAATTTAGGAAATTAATAGTACGTACTATGTATACTATAGTTTTTGGTACATTAAATTAGAAAATATATTGATAAAAGCAATAAATTTAATAAGACACTTGTCAAGTTATCAGCAATTTTTTAAAATTTCGTTGTCACGAAGTAAACTGGCACTTAATGCAAACTGAAGTGTAAATGATTACGGCTTATGTGTAGCAATATATTTGGCAAAGCCACACTCGCATAAGTCCGTATTTAATTAGAAATGACAAAGCCTTCTCATTGCTTTATCGGTTATATTTTTCTTTGTATGTCATATCACAAGAAACATCGATCAGTCCCATTTTTTCGTTTGTGAATACCACAGAATTGTATTGTATTGTATTGTATTGTATTGTAGAAAAAGGGTTAATTATCCACATATAATTTTCTATAATTTAAATATTGTTTTGAAAGCAAAACAAATGAAGTCCGTCATTTTGTATAAACAACCAGGCGTACCCCTTGGAACCACCCCGTGTAGCTCCACACGTCCGCCTACCCCTGGTTGAGAATCCCCATACAACTGTATATTATACCTAACTATAGGGCATTCTATTTAAAAAAAAAGAGTAGGTTTGGTCCGCCACACTTTTGTGAGCCACCTTGTAGAATAAAGACATTTCATTAATGTGCATCATTTTAGTACCTTCAACTTAAGCGATTTTCATATAAATCTCATAGTTTTAGAAATACCTTCCACCCCCGCATCTTTTCGAGACCGTGTATGTATATGGTGTAACTGAAATGTTTGGCATTATTTTAAAAACGTTATTAATAGTTCCGCGGTATTTGTGACAAAAAAACGTATTAATAGAAGTAAAAATTGAATAAAAATAAAAAAACAACAAAAAACACCAGTTCCTTCGACAGATAAGTAAAAAAAAAGAAAATTGTCTCTTGTAACAGCATCTATGACATTACGCATTCAGACAGAGAGATATTTTCTACCAATAGAAAACTTCCTTAAGATTTAAAAAAATGTATATGGCTTTATGGTGTTGAAATTGGCAACCCATAATGTATTTGTTTTGTAAAGAAGTATTGGTATTAAGAAAAAAAAACTAAAACGAGTTAAAACGTTTTCAAGTAAAACAGGTTTTCCAAATCATTTTACCCAAAATTTTTTACGTTAAGAATTTTTAATAAAAACATTTATACGAGTTGCTAATTTGAATCTCTTAAAGGCGGACGGAAAAAATAAAAACCATTTCATAAATAAGCCTCCCCCTCCCCCATTAGTGTCACTGTAAAGATTGAGAATTGAAACTATGCTTATATGAACTTTTTTGGCCAATTTGTGACGTACGATATGGGCAAGTGTTTGAGTTACCTAATGTATTATAATTGCTAACCATTAATAGCAGTGGATATCAATATAGGCTGGAGAAGAAGAAGAAGAAGAAGAAGAATAGTAAGGAATGAAAACGTTGTTTTTATTTGCTTGCTTTTTGTTTTCTATAAACATTCTGTATTTCTCATTGAAGAAAACCTTTTTTTTATTCACGAAGGATCTCAGGGTTTATATAAATTGAAAGGTGGTCACTCTACTTGCCACTCCTGTTCGCCACTGGACCTCCTTAAGCCCGGGTTGGCACCGACCACCATCAACGCGGCAGGTGTTCTAGCTACGAAAGGTAACCTACCTATGTATTATGTTTAATGGTTTATTGTGACGCGGAAGTGCTTTCGAAATGAATGTATAGAGTGCGCCGTATTTTATGGAACTCTGCGCCGATACTTTACGTTATTAGGTTATTAATGTACGTTGGGAAATTATCCCGATCATTTCTGTGTAAAACCTTTTGTTTTGTGTGTTGATTTTTTGCATTTTAAGTTAACTTTGGCAGGGATCCCGAAATGTTCAGTTAGGATTAATCTTTTCGTTTTCATGGTCAACTTGTGGCCCTGATTGTGCATATTTCCAAGTCATTAAATGGCTCTATTGTCATAATTTGTTTGTTTAATTGACTCAAACCTAGAATCTGTGGATCTTCAATCCAAAAGTGGCAAAAAAGCCAAGTGTAAAGACGTGTAAAGCTGGAACACGTGCTTTTGCTGAATAATCCCGACGATTATCGGCTTGAGTAAATGTTTTTAAACCCCTTTAGGGAAGTGGTCATAAAGTAAGTCAATAGGACCACCTGGTGCTCACCGCCCGGCTGGAGGGGAACCTAGTGAACAACACTGGAGCGGCTTGTAAGCAACCCCGGCGAATTTCTGGCATATTTAGAGTGATTCTTCTAGCTTCAGCCCCGCTTTCATTTCATATCAGAAGCAAGTGGCGTCCTTTGGCAATTCTTTTAAGCAGGCCATAGAGTAAGTACCCCGTCGGTTTTTCCTTTTGAGTATTCGAATCCCGTCTAACCGATTAAGCTAGCCTGAGGGTAACTGGAGAGCCGTCATCTGCTCCGACACCTTAAGATCTGTGATTTCTAGGAAAAGCCGGCGAACTCTGTAGTTTGTACCCGATTTTTGACAGTGCTCATGAGCAATGTCGATCTGATGATTTAAAACCGTAACACATTGGCCAAATACATTCAATATTTCATTGGGGTCCTTCAAGGGCCCCATGCAGTACTTTATGGAATTTTTCAGGCGTGGCAGTTTAAGGGTTAAATGAATTTGGAAACAGTAAGGATAATGCTGTACAGAATTTAGAAATAGTGAATCTCATATTGACATTTGTAATTTATTTATCAACAACAAAATCTTGCATCTTCAACTGCTTGTGGCTCAAATTATTTGGTTTTGTAAAACTGGGGAGATATAAACTTTGCTGTTAGCATTCGGCTTCGTTTCATAATTTTCATGTCTCGTGCATAGACGGCCACTTTTAGCACGTTTTGCACAAATAGCTATTATCTACTTCTGCTGTATAATGGCTATGAATTATGATTCATAATTCACGGTTTGCAGCCAATCATAAAATTCTATTTTTATAATTCAATACTTTTCAAGTTGCAAGCAATCAATAAATTCTATTTTCATTATTCAATAGGCTAATCACAAAATTAATTCTTATTATTAAATGACTTTTGAGGTTAACAGCTGTCACAAATGCCATAATTCGGAAATATGAACACAAAACTTCTATTGCATAGGAGTAGATAAAATATCGTTTTACATTCGCGATTATGGCCATTATTCACGTAGATGACTTGCGTCACGCGCCTTCGGCTTATGGCAAATGTCATCTTCGTAAATAACGGCTGTCATAATCGCTCATATAATAATATACTATAAAACTACACCTTTAACTTCAACAAATAATTCTCATTTATAGAAAATTATGTGCCACACTTGTATTAAAAGGACTTGCCGTTTAATAGAATTAAAACCTTTATTTAACTGGAAGTACCTAACCTTTGAATTAATGACATTACATTTATTCCAACATTTCTCTTATTTAATCAAAATACAAGATTTGCTGGATTCAAAAATTATACTGTTTATTGCAAACAATTTTCTTCTTGGAAAGAGAAGCTCGTATTTGATACAAATACACTGTCTTTTGTTGAATGTAAAAAAATTATTTAAAACAATAGAATACTACATTACAGTTAAACAAATTGTCTTTAAGTTAATGAAAATAATAATTAGAATAAAAAATGATACCGCTTATACCAAATACAAAGCAAATGTCAGTTAAAGAAAGACATTTCTTTGATTTTACTAATAATGTATGTGAAATAAAAAATGTATATCTTTGAAAATTTATTTATTTACACGTTCTACATCAACCTATAAATTAAAATAACACATGCACGTAACACTTAACAAATGAACCAATATTTTCTTAACTTAATCGACATTTTTTTTAAATCGAAGCAGTTACCTAGGGTTACCAGATAATGGCAATAAGACAAAATTCTTATACTCCTCTACATCTACATGTTTAACATTAGAAGTTTGCTACTAAACGACTATAGTTGTTTGTGTTTCAACATTGCACAGAACAAATGAAGGGCTCGCTGGAAGAGGGTAACAAGCCACTCCAAGTTAGTTTGGAATAATTCATGTTTTAATATTTCATTTAAATCGTGAAATCGCATTTACAAAGAAAACAATAAGTAAATTTTATATCAGTTTAATACTAAAATTATAGCATCCTTTACAGTCTAATAACTCAAAAACGCATTAACAAAAAAATGTATAAAATGTAACAAAAATGTTCTCATTTTAAACTTAAATTTTAATTCAATTTATTAACTTGTTCTCTTAAAATCTCGACATCTTCAACGTCGAAATGTTCTATATTGCCTTCATCTATATCTACATCGCTGAGTTGTACGTTCTGTACTCCAAGTTCTCTATACAATCCGTGACAGACTGAGGGAATATAAGGAAGGAGTACATTGAGATTTGCAAGTTTCCTTGAATTGAATGTTAAGAAATTTTTATACTGCAAGGAACGCTCATTAAACGTTGGGTGTTTTGAATTTTGTATACCTCTCTTTCCAATATTAACGGCTTTAAAAAGTTCATTCAAATAGTGTTTAACGAAAATTGTATAATGATGTTCTGCTTTGAAACGGAAACATCTTACTTGACTAAAATTTAAACTTTCTTTGGTATCTATTGCATTCTTTTTGTTAATAAAATTTAGTAAATTACAAAAACATGTTACGCTCATTTTGTCATTTTCCTTAGAATAATTGAAATAATTAATCAGATTTGGCAATTTACATTTATTTACTAAAAATACAATAATTTTTACTGAATGGTTAGGCAACCCTACTAGCATCAGTTTCAAATTCAAATAAAGTACAGCACTGTCTTTATCAGTTCAAAGCACACTCTGCATTCTTTGGTTTTCTGTTGGCCAACTTTTGAATTTTTAGAACTTTGATAAGCTGAACTGGGCTGGTTTTCGAGCATTTTTCTGGACATTTCCTGGCAAGTCTTGCGTCGTGTAAGTGTGAATCGCTTCCTTTTGGGGACCTAGTCTCACGGCTTTGATAGCCATCTTCATTGTTGGAAGGATATGGAGGCTTCTTAACCCCTGTTGGAATGCTCCGTAATCTCTCTGAAAAACTTGTATTTTTAGCCATTTTATTCCACCCTGGAAATGAATTGTTACATGGAATGGGTTCTTTGACCTCGATTGGTGCTATGTGTATTGAGACAATGAGTACTTGCATCGCCTGCCTACGGCCTACTCGCTGTCTTCCCTGCGATGTTCGCTATGTTGTTGGAAGCCCGCGCCTTTGCTACTCCCTCGGCATTGACGCACTAAGTATTCCGGAAAATCTGGTGGCTCGAGTTCGGCCCTGGTCAGCCGCATCTGTGTGAATCGTACGAAACATGATTTGGGTGTGTGTTTATGCTAGCGAACTAACCGCCTAGTTCATTGTAGGCATTTCAGTCAGTGTTTGTTATAGTAAATTAATTGTATAGGTAGCACTAGGGCATACCGTTCAACTCGTTTTGCGCCTCATATAATTGTAGATTAAATTTTTGCGGCAGCTATATTAGCCACGCTCGTCGTATGAGATTTTAGATATTCGTGGTATTGAGTGCTACGTTTAAGTTTGCTTGCCCT
The DNA here is from genome assembly GCA_940337035.1 of Agriotes lineatus. Taxonomy (NCBI): domain Eukaryota; kingdom Metazoa; phylum Arthropoda; class Insecta; order Coleoptera; family Elateridae; genus Agriotes; species Agriotes lineatus. The sequence continues at coordinate 257,528 of CALNHX010000436.1, read as the reverse complement.
TGGCCTGCCGCAAATGTGATGAAGGTCGTTTTGAATTGGACCCCTGTAACGTAATGAAACATTCAGTTATGCTATTAAGCTCTTTTAGGACAGTTAAACTTACCCTGATTACAGGCTAGCTGTATTTCACAAAACAATAACTACTATATTTAATAAATTTAGCTGCAGAGGTTAGATTTATAAACGTCATTCAGCGATAAGTTGTAACTAGCGGACCGTCAGCGGTAATTTAATTCTCAAATATTAGATATTCATAAAGCGATTTTGCAACTTGTTATTTTAACTTTGTCAGGAGCAAATTCAAACCGTAGTTTTGAGTAGTCATAAAAAGTATGATGAATTTATGACAGAAATCGCCTCGACCTGTATATTCATACAATGGTAAGGGGGTTTCGACCCTTCAAAATCTTGACGCTGTCACATTTAAGCCCAAGCTAACATTCGGGGTTGTAGTTAGCCCCTTTGCTTTCATATCTCTGGTTTTGCCGCATTCTTCCTCACAGGGTGCGTGCGAATTCTTGTACCTGCGTTGCGAAATGAGTAGCAACTTGTTTTCTTTGTTCGCGATAGCATACAGCTTAGGTTGTTTTATTATTAGTTCATGAATAAAATAGTTTTACAGATTTTGATGCAGTGCCCTTTGTCAATTGTAATGTGTTTTAGGTTGTTTATTGGTTTGTGTGGATATTTGATTATTTCTGTGTTATTGATTTGTTTCTATATTTCTAATGGCTTTTGCTTGTCGATTTGCCTGTCCGTGTTCGACTAGTTATTGTTATTGCGTTGCATTATAGTACCAATTATTTAAATAAACGTTGTTAAAAATTATTTGGTCTTCGCTAATTTGTTTTGCTGGATTTATCTTTTATCTTGAGAAGGTCCGACTCAAGGATTAGTCAACGTCGAGGACCTGGCGCCCTCTCCCTTAGTTCTGTTGCAGCTTTGCTGGAACCCTGACCCTCTCGACTAGTTAGCCAAATTAGGCCGATATTTACCAGCCGGCCAAATATCTCATACAACTTTCGCCAACAGGTAAGTCCAAACCCTTTAACCTTCCTCACAAGCAATAAAAATCTGCCTGAGTCATTGGCACCACATTAAACGGATTTTTCTTTTTTGCATCTCTAACAGCTTCATACCATTAATCTGGACTGTATACCTGCTTTCAATATTTCTTATGCTTTTCTATTGCCGCAAAATCTCTATCTGGTGGTAAATGAGTATGGGCCGGTATGAGGAATCGATGTTCAACGCTCTTAAACCTTTTTTCTCGTATCATCTGCAACCAAAGAGACCTTATTGTCCAATTTTTATTTTGTCCCCAGCAATTATCAGTAATACTAAAAGCTCTTCTGTTTGAGGTAAAGTGTCATTAATATGTTTCAAAATAGCACTAACAATTTCGTCACTACCACGTTTTGCCACATGCTCTGGTTACATGTACAGAAATGCTTAGCCTGTGTTGCAGTTGTGCACATCAAGATTATACATCCAAGCTTTTCTCAGATAAAAAGCTTTACATACAGTTAGGTTTGGGGTTGGAAGTGCCTGCTGAAGATCAAACGATATTACTAGCTTCTTGTTTTCTCTTCTAGCCTCGTCTATTTCCTTTTTCATGTTAGCTATCATTGCTTCCGCTCTTCTTTGATGTTACTCTAATTCCAGTTGTATTTCTTTTAGCTTTGACTCATTACCTTTATTTGACTCAATCTGAATCTTACTCTGGTCACATGTATCGCAGGTATCGCTTTTTGGAATCTTGAATCCAATGTTCTATTGGCTACAGAAAATTTGCTGATAAGTGTCTTCTGTGACAGGCACAGTAGGTACCATGCTCTGTACACCACGGTTTATAATATTTCTCATAAAGGGAGGAAACTGAAAGATGATGATCAATGTACACTCGATTAGGATTACATTTCCTACTGTAATGGCTTGTATACTTGGGAATGGATTTTATATGGTCATGTACACCCTTAATCATTTCTTCAGGTATGCGATTCTTTCGATTAGAGACTTTTCTAGCTGGTCACTATTCGGAATTGCATTACCTTCTCGAATTTGCTTACATATATTGTAAATACGCTCCTTGCTATTTTGTAGACCGTGTACCGACAAAAATTCTTCCTTGCAATCCACTTTCAAATAACTTTGAAACATTGTTTACTATTTGTTGAACTACATTTCTAGGTATCAAGAGAGCTATCATACAATTTTGATATAAATTCTACACAATTACATTTTAAAGCGTAATTGAAATTTTGAGAACCGTTTAACGGTTGAAAATCTAAATGCTCACACTCAGTGTTACTTTGGATAGTTGCAGAGTTATCATTAAAACTCTCAATTTTAGTACTGACAGCTCGTGCTCGGTTTGTTTGACTATATAGCTTTGTATTTTTAAGAAAGCGATTTAAAGTAAGGTTCTTTTTGTACATGTTTAAATTTTGAAATTTCCTATTGCAGTTCAATACTGTGCAATCAAAACCATTTGCATTCGAATATTTGACTCTTATATGTAACACCAACGGTTTGGTGATCCAAAACATTCATGGCAAAAAGGACACTTCATTGTCATTCTGTCCTGTTAGTTGTGTTATAAAGATCATATAGAAACATAAACGAAAAATAACTGTTAAGTAACAAATTGGATGGACAGGAATTATATTAGTTATTTATGTTTTGTGTAAGTTCACAAGCTGCCACAATCTCCATTATATATGGTATGGGATTATCCCAGATTGTCTTTATTTTAAATAAGTCCCACTGTATTAAACATCAAATGTGTTTAGCTTCAGGGGGTATGAAGCATGTACAACATAAAATATTTTATCTACTTTACGTTCATACTGAGGCTATTACGATACTCGTTTGCGTATCGTAATAGACATTAATATATTAAATTATCAAACTCATATGTTATATCATTTACAATTACGTATACCTTATTAATGCTGTTAATTGTCTCCTCTTCGATAACTATATATGGTTGAACAGTTTGATTTAATGCTAATTTAGTGTTTTTTCTTCACAAATTTTTCGATATCTCAAAGAATTTTTTTAAAATTAAATTATTCAGATAAAGATTAAGCATATCTTACAGTAGCATGTATTAGAATTCCTTCTTGGCATTCTATTATGGATGGTTTCCAATGTTCCTTCCCACGTCGAGCTCGACCTCTTGGTGGAACTAAGTGCGGAAGCGGAACCGCCACTCTTGCATCTAAAACGAAACAATTAAATTAAAAATCGCATTAACTTATTATAATTTAAATTTTCCGCCAAGGCGCTGATTCTGGTGACGTGCACAACCACCTTTTTCCGGAACTCCGGCCGAGCTTGGCGCTGATCGTGTGACTAGCTCAAACCACTTTCGCTCCCGGCCCAGTTAGCGAGCATTTGCCTGGTGGCCATCTTCCACGTAAATTTCCCCAGACACCCAGCTTGGTATAACTCGAAACCCGCCGGCGAAGTTATAAATTTGGGGCATCCTACACGACGTAAACTCTTCGACTTTCTGACGGCACCCCGTATAAGTCCGGAATTTCGCTGTAAAACGAATTTCCGGATCAGCTGTCAGAGTAAACAGAATCCGGGGTCGTTCCATTGCAACGTATAGTAAAATAACTCAAACAGAGAGAAACTTACCGTTTAAAGTCACCAGCACTGAGTCACTCAGATTCACCATTTAAGGTCAATTTAATCCCCACACAACACAGGCCTTATTAGCGCGAATTAGATTTGTTTGTTTGCAGAGCTAGCAGACATATTGCGAGAGGCGGCCCCGAAACCGAACCGTTTACATCCTCTAGACGGCGGTAGCGAAACTCGACCAGTCGCTAGAGTCAGAAGGGTTACACCCGTTGTTAGTCGTCTATTTGCCCAAAGGAAGATCATAAACTTGGTTCATAGATATTTTATTGCATTTTATTAAGAACAATATTTTATTTTGTATTTATGACTGACAATACACGTTTTTTTTCGACTACTTCCTTTGAATGTGTTAGTAGGCTATGGCCCACGCATAAAGGTATCCGGGGCATTGTAACACCACAGCAGGACGTTACATTACTATATTATCACTGAATTTATTATTATTTCTGAATAATAAATTACAATGTATATAATACTGATAAAGCTTACGCTAGGTGGATTCGAAGTATTACAAGAATTATTTGGTGACTAAGTGTCAGTCGTATCTGATCCATCATCACTGAAAATTACTGTGCTGTTTAAAACTTTTATATATTCATTAAATTTGGATTCAAATTTAATTATGTTTCCAAATTTAGGGATAAGTTCTTTTATTAATTTCGGTGTTAACTTGAGGACGGTATCCATATCCATCTCGTTTTCTGAAATATTTAGATATAGGTATATTTACTAATGATAATAATATTTTAAGTAAAATAATCAATCACATAGTCTGTATAATTAAAGATTTTCTAATAATTTTCTAAATAGTGCGATTTTTTAGTTTTTTTCTTCTAAAGTAGCTTGGAAATATTGTTTGCTCTATTTACCTTATATCTAATGAATACACTTAGTTGATAGTTACCAAATATTTTAGAAAAGAATAATTTCTCGAACTTTAAATGCTTGTATTACCTGAAATTAAGAAAAAAAAAATAAGTTTATATTTTTAGTTGTTCTTTTCATTCTCAAGATATTGTTGAGCTTCGTCGTGTCATCCTAAGTAAAATTTTCTCAAAAAATCAAATATTGAGTCTAAACATGTTTGAAAACCGTTAAAACGCTGAGAATATTTTCAGAATTCAATAAATGTCAAAATATACTACAGTGTGTTCCATTTAAAATTTAAATTCTTAAGTAATTTCCGAAAAAGTTGTATACATAATTAAAAATGGGTAAAATAAGCATATTTCCCATTTATTACGTATACCGACTTTTGTTATAATACTCAAAGATTTCTAGGGGAGAAGGGTTGTACCATAATTTCGTAAATACTCTGTATATACAACAATGGTATCATTTCAGTAAGGTGTCCCCTAACTACCAACGATTATCGAATCAAATATTAAAGTAAAATCCAAACAATAAAATTAAAACTAAAGACAGTGGAAAAAGTCCGATAGAGCATATGATAATAGACCACTGCTACAAAATGACATTCAGAGAACAACTTAATAAGAATCATCCGTTCAAACGTCATTCAAGAAGGACACGAAGTTGGCGAGACCGCGGACCAATCAGAGCCCGGCATTCCCAGCCCGCGCAGTGGCATCGAGCAAACTCAAATATGCCTACCCTAAATCCGGGACCACTCTGAATACTACTTTTATATCATGTATAGGGTTGTGTTGACAAATAATTTTAATGTTACCTCATTCAAACGCTGAGGCAGAACGAATTTGCTTTGTGATTACCGATTTCAAAACGAAGAAGAGAAATAGATTAGGGACAAAGTCTTTAAATGCAGTGTGTTTTATTGCTATAATCAACTCATTTTTACTTCCTTTTACGATAAAGGAAGTATTGGATTCACCCCAAAAATTCGAAATTGAGTTTTCAACAGATCTTCACGTTTTAGAGTCTCCTGATCCCAAAAAACATATTTTTTTTCATTGGTCTGTGTGTCTGTCTGTGTGTCTGTCTGTGTGTCTGTCTGTGAACAGAATATCTCAAAAACGAAAAGCGGTATGGCGTTGAAACTTCATATATAAGTTTTGTGTACTATGTATATGAGACAGCAAGCTTTTGAAAAAAATCGCATAACCGGAAGTAGGTGTTTACTCTTGTGATTTTTCAGTTTTTTTCGATTTTTTCAAAAACGGCTCTAACGATTTTTTTTAAACTTTACATTTTTATTACATTTTAAATGTGTTTTGATGTGAGATAGGTGATTTTCCAGTTGAATACTTCTAAAATGGGTTTCCTTTGTTTTTTTGTCTATTTTTTTTTATTAACTCTTATTTTAAATAGAACACCCGGTATATTATTACATTTTTGAATTTAGCTTAAAATTCTAGAGAAAATTTGTCTCTTCAACTAACGCTCTATTTTGTACCGTTTTTGCAGGGTTTGTAATTTTTGAAAATTTTTGACAAATGCTTAAAACATTTTAAATCAAATATTTGGCTAATTATAAGATCACTGTAAAAGGAAGTTGTGTGCGTGTATCACACCAGATTTTTATTTTTAAAAAACACAAAAGATAATTTTGGCTCTAAAAAGGGAATTTGTAGCACCCCTTTGGGAATTTTAATGAAAAATGTTGGCAGCGCTGTTGGCAATGAAGCGATCAGCTGTACGTGGATAGCCAGTAATAGTGACGTACCTAAATTACTAGATTAGCTTTTGTCTGCTGCTGGGACGATCTCTGTAGTACTCGTTTTCCAATTTCATATTATTGTAAGTAAAAATAGTAGAACTCTTGTTTTGCAGGAAATTTATAAACTTTTTTAAAGAACAATAATCAACTTATCCTAACAAAAATATCACATTGCCTTTTGTGTTTAGATATTCCATTTAATAACTCCGGATTCATTTGTGAAATTACAATGGACGTGAAGCAGGAATTTCTTGATAATAATTTGTGTATTGCAATGGCCAGCAGTTCACTCGAATCACAGATGAAAGTCGAACAAAATGCAGTGGGTGCAAACGTAACTGTACAGCAAGAAGTTATTGATGACACAGCTTATTACGAATTGGATATTAAACAGGAGGAAGTTGATATAAAAGAAGAATTTCTTACTACGTGTGAAGCAAGTGGAAGCATTTTACAAGAACAGTTTGTTTGCAATGTCTTTGAATATGAAACAGAAGATAGGGGTAATGTCTTGAAACAGATAGTGACCCATACAGAGCAGTTTCACTCATGCTCCATTTGCGAATATAAATCGGCAGAGAAAAGTAACTTAGTTAACCATATGAGGACACATGGAGAAAAAAAACCTTATTCTTGTTCTATTTGCATATATAAATCAGAAGCAAAACATGAATTAGTTAGTCATGTGAGAACCCATACAAAAGAAAAACTTTACACTTGTTCAATTTGCGAGTTTAAAACGTCAATGCATGCCAGTTCAGTGAACCATATGAAGTCGCATATAGGAGAAAAGTCTTATTCATGTTCGCTTTGTATATATAAAACATCCCAAAAACGTAATTTAGCTACACATATGAAGATGCATAGAGGAGAAAAACCTTACTCATGTTCTGTTTGTGAATATAAAGCAGCACAAAAAAGTCGGTTAGTTATACATATGAAGACACACACAGGAGAAAAACCTTATACCTGTTTCTTTTGTGAGTTCAACACGGCAAGGAAAGATAAGTTAGTTGACCACATAAGGACACATACAGGAGAAAAGCCTTATTCATGTTCTGTTTGTGACTACAAAGCAGCACGGAAAAGTCTCGTAGTTCTACATATGAAGAAACATACAGGAGAAAAACCTTATTCATGTTCTGTTTGTAATTATAAAGCAGCACAAAAAAGTCGGTTAGTTATACATATGAAGACACACACAGGAGAAAAAGCTTACTCCTGTTCTGTTTGTGAGTTCAACACAGCAAGGAAGGATAAGTTAGTTAACCACATGACAACACATACAGGGGAAAAGCCTTATTCTTGTTCTTTTTGCTCTTATAAAGCATCAGTGAAGACTAACTTAAATAGCCATATGAGGATACATACAGGTGAAAAACCTTATGCATGCTGTATATGTGAGTATAAAGCAGCCGTGAAGGCCAATTTAAATAGTCATATGAGAACACATACAGGAGAGAAACCCTATTCATGTGCAATTTGTGAGTATAAAGCTGCTCGGAACATTCAGTTAGTTAAACATATGAAGACACATATTGGAGATGCACTTTAGAATGATTATTTCAGTCATCATACTTCTATTCAATCATGTGGTTATATTTTAGAAAATCAACCAATCACATGACTTTATAAGTGACAATTTCCCAAGGGAATTTATCGCTTCTTGCTAAGTAACCATGGATATACTACATATGAACAAATTTTACATTAATTACGTATGCCGCAGTTAATTATAGCATGGAAAACTTGCCAAGGAGGGGACAAAAGTGCTCTCAAAGTAGATGGCTGAACGCAAACGTAAACCACCAGTTAGATTGTTTAAAACGTTAATAGAAAAAAGAACTACCGATATAATGTTCTTAACTCGCAAGTCAAACTACAAAAATTCATATTGGTATAAAAATATTCCTGTGGAAAAAAATTAAATATCAAAATGGACGAAAATGGCTGCGAAAAAAATTGGACTCGATGTTACAAATAGAAAGATTACGAACCACTCAAAACGGTAATGCATGTCGTATTTTTTACGAATATCTAATTACTGACGAAACATTTTAATTTTTAGATTGTCCACAGTTTTTCAACTGACCAAAAAAGATGTAGGTGAACATCAATTAATCCAATTAACAGGTCATTCTAGTGCCTCCTCAATAAGCCCTACTTAGAAATGGATGACGAACACCACTTGCAACTAGTCAGTGGGTTACGTGCAACAAAGACTACTCTAGTACAAGAAACAACAATGACGGCGTCAACGAGTAACGCATCAAACGTATTGCCTGTAGCTCACGAGCTAGCTAATACTAATGACTATTTTCCTCACACACTTTAAGCTAATCAAATCTTTTAAATTTGTAATCATTAGGTTATATGTTATAATTCTTGTTAGTTATTGTCATTTAAAAAATTTATGTAAATAAAGAAACTTGTATTTGTATTTTATTCGTGAAATATCGACAAATTTGTTCTTAAGCACTGTTTGCCTTAATCAAAATTACTCGTCTAAATTGTCCTTTTTATTTTCAAAGGTAAAACCCCAGGCGCGGATGGGCCATAAGGCAAACCGGGCATTTTCCCGGGGCGCCGCGGACGTTTTCGACGCTTTTGGCGCCGCGCCGGTCACATCCGATAAAAGAGAAATATAAAATAAATAAATTGAATTAATCAACGTACAACGAATCATGATAAGATATACGAGCAGTCGGAGAAGGTGCATGTAAAGCTGGGACGCGCTTATATCTCCAGGAATACTGTCTTCTAATCTTGCACCAGCCCAGTCGGCTACTGATACTGAACTGGAAATACGGGTTTATCCGGTTTCCGGTTTTATCACTGTTAGCCTAACTACTGTTATTCGTGCCTGTGATCTGAATTCTGTATATAGTTAACAGCGCCGGTTTGGTAATTTTTAATGATTTATTATTCTTGTCCAATTTGTTTTGTGTGATTTGGAAAATTCTATCTCGAATAAACCGTAAGTATTTACCTATCTTTTGACAAATTGGAAACTCGTGTATTTGACTGAACGAATATTTTTTTTCGTTTTCTAGAAAAGTTAAATGCTGTTAGTATTCTGTATTTACGAATAAACATGGAGTCAAAAAAAAAATGGGCGGCGCCGAACGTGTGAGGCTGAAGCGCAATCTGGATTTGGAAAAAGGCGCTGGAAGTTTTAAAGTTAGATCAATTTATGAACAAGGAGGATTCTACACTCCTTGATGTTCAAGAAACTACCAAAAGTACCGAAGTTCATAACCAAATCAAACTACTACATTTTCGCCAACCAAGCTTTCAAGCTTCTTGCTTATGAGTATCAAGAAAGACGTTTTAGAAAACATCGATTAAGACAACATCATCGATTGTTTAGCAAACCGCTCGAAGCTACTTAAAAATCAATTGTTATTTTAACAATTTTTTCTAGAAAACATATTATTTTAATTTTATCTTACCTACTCCAAAAATATTGTAATTTTAAAAATTTGTTATTTATCCCCAAAATAATTTTGAAAATTTGTGTTGTGTTATTTCATAAATATTTTTATATCAAACGATTTGTTTTTTTATATCATTTAATAAAGAAATTTCAACTTTCCATTTTTCATTATTTTCGATTGGGGGGGGGGGGGAGGGGGGGGGGTCGCCTGACCTCTCTTGATGCCCGGTTGATATCTTTGTGCCCATCCGCGCCTGTAAAACCCCGAGAGACCAATTTACCCTCGTAATCTTTCTAGACAAATTATATATACAGGGTGGGCCATTTTAATCGACGCATCCGAATATCTCCGTTGGTAAGCTGAATAAAAAAAAGTTGTGTAGACAAAAGTTATTCAGGACGATGGGGGTCATTTCAGTGTACTAATAACTTTGACCTTGGCGGCAACTTTCAAGGTCATTTGAAGGTCAAAATTATTTTTTAAATGGGAACCCCTATTTTTGATGCCGGATTCGGAAAGAGCGGAAAATTTTATGTCCAAAATGATAGTTTACAACTCGTCGGAGTGACCTTGAAAAGGTTAAATGTTGAAAATTCGTCCAGAAGCTGTTTTTTCGAATTTGGATGATTTCAGGGCGAAAAAATATTTTAGTAGACTTAGGGGACAATAACCTTGACCATCTTGTCCTTTAGGTCGACTGTGAAGGTTATTTGAAGGTCAAAGTGACTTAAATAAAAATCTCACTATTTGCAATAATTGTATTTTAATTCAAAATTAAAATTCGGACATAAAAGCGAATTTGACGCTTCATTTTTATCATCATCATCATCATCTTCCAGGTTTAAACCTTTAAGGTTTGTTCCGGTCTCATGGGGGTGGGAATTGATCAGTCCACCGCTTTTTGGGTCGCCCTATTCTTCTTTTCCCACGTGGTCTATAGTGCAGGATTTGTTGAGGGATACGGCTATCGTCCATTCTAGTTACATGTTCCATCCAGTTATTCCTGTATTGGTCAATTTTTCCTAATATACTGAATATATTTAATTCCTGTCGTATCTCTTCACTTCTTTTATAATCAAACAATGTGTAGCCTGCTACTCTTCGTAGGAATTTCATTTCTGTTGATTCGATTTGCTTCTTTTCTTTCTGGGTGAGGGTCCAGTTTTCTGAGCCATACAATAGGGCAGGGACAGCCATTACTTTATAGAACTTCATCTTTGTTTCCTTGCTGGTTTCCTTCAAGTGTCGAGTAATAGTTCCACACATGTATCTGAATTTGTTTAACTTATTATATACATCTTTGTCTTCTGCGTATGTTACGTTAAAGCCTAAATATCTGAAACAGTTGACTTGCTCTATATTTTTGTCCTCTATGAGAATCTTGGCTCTTATTGGTTCGTCTCCCTTAAAGGCCAACACTTTTGTTTTTACGTCAGATATTTCCAAATTGTAAGTTTTAGAGATGATATTTAGTTTATGTATCCCGTATTGCAAGTTATCTTCTGTATTTGCCATGACTACTTGATCGTCAGCAAAGAGAATCGTGTCCATGTGTAAATTATTAATTTTGAAATGTGTTTTTATCTCTTTCTGCCATTCTTCAACGACTTGGTCAATATATATATTAAATAGCGACGGTGATAGAGGACATCCCTGTCGCACTCCACAGTTGATTGTTGCTGTTTTATTTTCTTGTTTTCCATTTTTTGTCCCGATGACGATTTTGTTTTCTTGGTACATATTTTCGATAACTTTAATCAAGTGTTGGGGAATTCCCTTATTCATCATGATTTTCCAGAGTTTGTGTCTATTCACTTTGTCAAAAGCTTTTTTGTAGTCGATGAACGCTAGATAAGTGGGTAAGTTGAATTCTCGTCTCTTCTGAATTAACTGTGTTAAGGTAAAAATGCAATCTGAGCAGGATCTGCCCTTTCTAAAACCGTGTTGTACTTCGGATATGATATTTTCTGTTATTGTGTTTAGTCGTTTTGTCAGAATGGTTGCATATAGCTTGTAGCAGGTGTTAAGTAAGCTGATTCCTCTGTAATGATTGCAGTCGTTTCGATCTCCCTTTTTATAGATGGGTATCACTTTAGCTAGTTTCCATTCTTCTGGTATATGCCCCCAGCGCCAACATATGTTAATAAAGTCTATAAGGCGTGTGTGGAGGGCGGCTGGTGCGTATTTAATAAGTTCAATATTAATTGTATCCGTTCCTGGCGACTTCTTGTTATTGGAGTGGTGAAGGGCCATTAGAAATTCGTCTATTGTTATCGGATCGACATCTTCATTTATACTTGCTGCCTCTATTGGTTCTTCTTCTACTTGTTCTTGATGTGTCCATAGGTTTTTATAATATGATAGCCAGGTCTCTTCTGGTATTGTGTTAAGTTGCAAGTTATCTTTCTCCGTACTGTTTAGGTGTTTTAATATTTTATAAGCTTTGTCCTGTCTTCCGTGGACGTCATGTTCGATGTCGCTTATGTATTTTCTCCAACTTTCCCTTTTAATTTTTCTTACTTCTCTTCTAACTATTGCATTTCGATACTGGTACTCGGTTCTAGTTTCTTCGGAGTTTGAGTTAAGGTGTTTTAAGTATGCAACTTTTTTGTCTGCTATGTATTGGGCTATTTCATCATTCCAGATTTTAAGTCCTTTATTGTTTCTCCTTTTCTTTCTGGTTCCCAAAGCTTCTTTGGCAGCTTGAGTTATTGTATCTTTGATATTTTCCCATTCCTGGTTTATGTTTCTACTAAGTGCTCTTTGTTGTAAGTATAGCAGTACTCTGTTTTGATACAGATGTCGTATACTCTGTTCCTGTAGTAGATTTACTTTAAAGGTTTCCCCCTGTTGCTTATTTATTGTCTGATGTTTCTTCCATCTGGCAGGGATGGCTATTCTGGATACTAGCAAAAAGTGGTCTGAGTTTACATCTGGCCCTCGGTATACTCTTGTATCTTGTACTTGATTTGCTAATTTTTTATTAACCAGTACATAATCTATTATTGTTTGGCTGCCTCTGGCACTCCATGTAAATTTATGTATACTCTTGTGAGGGTAATAGCTATTTGTTATTTTAAAGTTGTTGAAAGTGGCGAACTCCAGTAATAGTTGTCCGTTTCTGTTTAAAGTGTCTTCGCCATGCCTTTCCATGATATTGTCTATTGGTGTGTTACCTATTCTGGCATTAAAATCTCCTGCAATAATTATACTATCGTTCTTATTTGTGTTGTTCAGAGCTAATTGTAGGCTTTCGTAGAATTCTTGTGTGTCCGTTAGTCGTCCTTCTTCGGGGCTGTAAACGGCAATGATTGTAGTATATCCTCTTACGGTTTTATATCTTAGTGTAATTAGTCTTTCGTTTACAAATTTATAGCTTTGTATATTATTTCTCCATTTTTTGCTTATTAAGATTGCCGTTCCAGCTGCTGCACGTTTATCAGCTGTAACTCCGCTGTATAGCATTATATAATGTTGTAGCTCCAAGGAGCCTCGTAATTTCTTTTTTGTTTCTGTTATTATTGCTACGTCTATTGCCATGGACTTCAATTCCTTTTCTAACTCCACTTCCTTGTGCGTAAGACCTCTCACGTTCCATACACCTATCTTAACTATTTCCGCTATTCCCAATCTCTTATTCCTATTTCTCGCCTTGTTCGTCTTTGTAAGTTCCGTCCGGCTAATTCCATGAGACTTTTTAGTAGTTTTTAATGTCCCCTGAACATGTTCCTGCATGTCGCAAGGTAAGACGTTGATGGGGCTGCCATCTTTAGGCTCAACGTCCAGCCTCCTGATGAATTTACCCCCGTCAGGAGGGTTGCCTCTTCCGCTAGTAGGTACCTACTACCGTTGAGGTCTTTACCCACATCCCTGGGCTGGGTCTGGTTTTCCTACCAGCTAAAGGTGCCTCTTCCACCATGTTTACCGTTCTGAAAATTCTCTTCCTCGCCAAGCATGCTGTTGGGGACTTCACCCGTACCCTGGGTTAGGGGCCCTAACAAGGTGCTACCAGTCGGGCCAACTGGACCTAGGTTTTTTTACGAGGTTGTTACTCCTCCCCCTCCTCCTTTTCCATCCGGGCTTGGGACCGGCATAGGCGGAGTTTTCATTTTTATCAAAATGCAATTATTACATAAATAAAGTGTAAAATAAATGTAAATTTTAAATAATTAATAATATAAAGTATGCAAGATGTATTGAAACTGGCCTCCTAATTCACCAGACTTGACATCTCCAGATTTTTGTTTATGGGGCTTCCTACAAAATGCTGTTTTCACACAACGTCCAGCAACTGCAGCAGACATGATAGTAGTTAGCCTGATGATGACTTTTTAGTCGAAACATGTCGCTGCTGTATTAACCTAGCATTTATTAAATGTGATACATGGGGAAGGTTTGGTGTTTTTAATATCTCTCCTGTGATATACAACCTCATTTCGAGTTACCAATGGATCCTTTTGTTGAAGATAGATCATGTCAATCGAGCTTGCGCAGCAATTTCCAGAGAGACTGCTAAGAACAGTGAGGCACTTTCAAAAGCGTTTACATTTGTGTCTTGAAGCAAATGGAGGCAACTTTGAACATTTGCTTTAATGATTATAATGCTAGTAATAGTAGTGAGTGGCAAGGGGACTCATGGGAAACAAGCGCCCCAAAACGTGAGATGCAAGGGGACTCACGGTAAACAAGCACCCCAAACGTGAGAGGCAAAGGGATCCACGGGAAACAAGCACCCCAAACGTGAACGGCAAGGGGACTCAAGGTAAACAAGCACCCCAAACGTGAGAGGCAAGGGGATTCACGGTAAACAAGCACCCCAAACGTGAGCGACAAGGGGATTCACGGTAAACAAGCAGCCCAAAGGAAAAAGAGCTTACTACGTTCACGTCGTTGTTTTTAGGTAAGGCTAAAAGTAAGATTTAAGGACAATAGTGAGATTTTTTTATTTAAAAAAATTACTTTGACCTTCGAATGCCCTTCACAGTTGACCTAAAGGACAAGATGGTCAAGGTTATTGTCCCCTAAGTCTACTAAAATATTTTTTCGCCCTTAAAACATCCAAATTCGAAAAAACAGCTTCTGGACGATTCTTCAACATTTAACCTTGATGTGACCTTTTCAAGGTCACTCCAAGGAGTTATAAACTATTATTTTAGACATAAAATTTTCCGCTCTTTCCGAATCCGGCTTCAACAATAGGGATTCCTAATAAAAATATGATTGTGACCTTCAAATGGCCTTGAATGTTGACGCCAAGGTCTAAGTTATTAGTACAGTCAAATGACCCCCATCGTCCTGAATAACTTCTGTCTGCACAATTTTTTTTATTCCGCTTACCAACGGAGATATTCGGATGCGTCAATTACAATGGCCTACCCTGTATATATAAAACAGCGCTACAGACCACTTTGGTCTATAGCTTCAATTTTTTTCTTCCTCCTTTCTTGAATCTCTGTTCTCCATGCTTTTAGCTCGTCATTTGTAGGTCCTCCTCTATTTGTTTCTTCCATGTTTTCTTTGATCTTCCTACTTTCTGCCTTCCTTCGGGTCATAATCCAAAGCTTTTCTTATGGGCTCTTCGTTTCCTCTTCTTATTATATGTCCGAACCATCTCGGCCTGTTTTGTTTTAGTACCGTAGCAATGTTTGCTTCTTTAAATAACTCTTTTCAAGTTCCTTGTTGGTTCTTCTACGCCATGTCTGATTTTTCAACCTCCAAATATTCTTCGTACTATTTTCCGTTCCCATGCTTGTAGTCTATTTTCTTCCGCTTTTGTCACCACCCTTGCTTCACTACGGTACGTCAGTATGGTTTGATCACTGTTTTGTACACACGTGCTTTAGCCACTCTTATTTAGTAGGAGCCGGTTCGATTCTTTTATGTAGGTATTTCTGTTTCTTGTTTACCTTCGCAATTTATTTCTGCTCCTAAATATGACAAACTGTTATTTTAAAAGTTAGCTTTCCTTTCGTTGTTACGCTTAGTTCTTGTAAAGTGATTTCTTTCTTTTGATTTTAAGACCTGCTTCTTGTGCTCTTCTTTCGAAATTCTTTATTAAACCTTTTAATTTTTGTTCTAGACATAATGACCACATCGTCTGTGAATGCTAATATTTGATAGAGACCCCAAAGGATATCTTTGTATTGATTTGTGCTTTCGTGATGATGTACTCTAGTGTTATACTGAAGAGGTATGGCGATAGAGGGTCTACTTGTTTAAGCCCTGTGTTACTTACGATTTCTTTGAGGATACAGCCTTTGAATCTCACCTTGTTCTTTGTTCTTCTCAGATTCATTTCTAATAAGAGTATTTTATTTTTACAGTACTGCAACTCTTCCATTGCTTCTATTATGGTTGTTCTGTGTACTATGTCGAAGGCTTGCTTGAAGTCTAGGTATAGCGCATGTATTCTTATGTTCTTTGCCCTACATTCTTATTGAATTTGTCTTAATATGAAGATCTGACCTATCGTAGATTGTCCTTCCTTGAATCCCGCCTGATAGTCTTGTATTTTGTATTGGGATTCATCTCTAACCTTTTGGTTCATCAAGGGTGCCAGTATTTTATATGTGGTATTTAAGAGTGAGATTGGTCTATAATTCTCTGTATGTTGTTTGCTTCTCTTTTTAAAGATTGGACATATTAGTGCCATTTCCCAATCCGTTGGCAGTTTTTTCTTGGCCCATATTAATTTAATCAAGTTAAAAATTCGCTTACCCAAGTTTTCGCTCCCGTACTTTATTAGTTCAAAGAGGATAATATCTGCTCCGAGACTTTTATTGTTCTTTCCTTTATTTACTATTTACTTATTTACTATTTTGAAACGGTTGTACCTTGTTAATAATTGCTCATTTTACTTAATTACAACTTTTAATTTCTTTTATTCAAATTAGCTCTTCGAGTACGTCAGGTATGCCAAGGTCCAATGTATAAACACAAATATACAGAACAAGAACGCATAAAATAAAGGGTTTATTTAATTTAACTATATACACTTCAAATAATAAATTAAATATGATTTCGTGTATTTTACAAAATAATCGATGGCTTAATACAGCCAACAGACGGGCGAATACTTGGCGGTTAGGCAATTCAATTTGCTACGTTTGATCGGTTGTCTTCGTCCGGTCTTTCGGAACTGCTACAACGGGAGCCGTGGTTGGTGGCGTTCTCTGACGGTCAAGGCTAGAAACACGAGAATAAGTCTGTCAGTTTTGTTTACGATTTGTTCGTGTGCTGTGTTTGAACTTTATGTAGGGCATAGGCTCGCCTTGCTAAAGCTATATTGCAGTGTTCCGAAATCGTTTAACAAGTGAAATTGTTACACGATAAATTGTTCATTAAGACCCCATGGGATGCTTGTAGCAGTGCTCTCCCCTGCACGTACCCCATATCCCAAATGCTTCGGCCAGAACTCAGTCTCAAGGGTGGTTCACAGGTTTAGGGTGCGTTTCGGGGCGAAATGCTACGACGGGGTTTCGATATTGGGTTGTTAAGACAAAGTTAAGGGGCGCCACGACCTTTGGGAGATGTTAAGATTGATAGATAACTGACGACCGGTCAAAAGTCGAAAACCAATGGCAGTAGCGTTGCGTTGCACTTCACGGGGTGCTCCCACAGCACTGGCTTTTACACCTATCTTTTTGGTGTCCTTTCTCCAGTTGCTGAGGCCCTGTACAAAGGAATACATACACAACGCAGCAAGAAACTCAATTCTTGCCAGTCACAATAATACACAGATACTCGAAATGAAAAGCAATACGCAAATTAAAAATGGGTACTCTATTACCATACTCGTTACAGGCCCGAAGGCAAGGGTTCCGGTAGCAAATGCTACAAATTGGGGTTAGTAAACAAGTACAACACAATAAGTGCTGAAGGCCAAGGGAGCGGCACATCCGCTGAAAATAATGGTCACCTAGGTCCCGGAATACGCTTATTTAATTCGCCAAATGGCTCACTACCATTCCCGGAGCCAGGCTCCCATAAATTTATGCTGAAGGCTTATACTTGCAATACTTGAAAGTAAATAACGGCTCGGGCAGTTAACACACGGCCCACAAATAACATATACGGTAAATTGAGAGTTCCGAAGCTTCGCACGTCACTGTATTATACGCAATTCACTGTTTATAAATACTAGTACAATACCTCACTTCATCGCTAGGGCTCCAAGCAACTGTGTTGTTGAAGTAATGGTGCCGGGAGATCTCGACCTGGAGATTCAACGCTCTGACGATGCTATCGTACAGAAGAGGGTTGCGATAACGGCTTAGATGCGGCAGGGGTTGATAGGCAGATAAGGACGGTTGACCAGCTTGCTCGGGGAATGGTGGCGGTAAGATCCTTCGGAGAAGTAGCAGGGTTGAGCCAAACTGCTCACCCTGTATATTGATGCTTTGTATTCGTTCCTGTCGCAAATCCGCTAATATAAGCGAGGAAATGTACGCACCGGTACTTGAAACTTTAAGGAACCAAAAGCACTTGTAACTGCACACAAGCCCGAGGGTACAACACGCCCCTAAGAACTAAAGGGGTTGTTCGTTGTTCTTAGTTTAACTTGCACAACCGTGCGATCGGAAAGCTTAATTTGGACTCTCTTGAGAGACGCTCTTGACGACGGGTTCCCTCCAATTCTTGCATCACCCGTAAAACTTTCCATTGTTGGGCATCTCACTCAGTGCATAAAGAATCTATTGTTCGAAATGCTGAATTGCATCGCCCACAATGTAACGTGCAACAACGCGCGGGGTTTCCCCGTGCATAACGCGCGGGGCTTCCCCGTGAATAACGCGCGGGGCTTCCCCGTGCATAACGCTCGTCTGACCGGCGCCGGAATCTGATATCCACGGCTTCGTCTTTTAACTTGAGGACTAAACGCAAACTCCATCTGCTAGCGATTTATCAAGTCACTTAGCGGGATTTCTATGCTATGATCATGCGTTACAGCGTTCGCCTCGATATTGAAGCAAGTGCCTTATTTAGAGTACTTTATGCGACAGATGTCGGTGCCTGGCCTGCAAGTGGGTCAAACAGCTAGATAAATAGGGAAATATGCCCGACGGCTTAAATTATGCTGCAATACGCGGGAGCAGAATGCGGAACTGTAGATAGATTTTTAACGGGAATCGGGAGTCTTAACAAAATGATGGTGAATCCAATTACTTTACGTGCAAGTGCAGTGATAATCTCAAACAAATTTTACGTATAAAATTTTGCCTCTGAAGATTTTATTTTAATGCAAGGACACTACGGGGAGTAACTGGAAGCCAGCTAACGACGTTCCAAAAGGTGAGCAAAACCCCTTTAGGTTTTATAAGCAACTTCCGTGTTCTGGTGCGGTAAGAATTAAGGACACTGCAGGTGTTTTCTGAATGTATGTAATTTGTTTCCTAAAAAAAATGAAGCTCTGAATTTGTATATTGGGAAACTTAGTGAGTTATGGGGAGCGGATTCAAGGGTATAATAGCATAATAGGCGCTTAATCAGCGGGTCACGTTAAGCTACGATCGGGAACGGGTTGTTTCTACGAAATGCTGGTTACAGGAAACAAATGTCACTCACGGGTTCAGGATCTGAGCCCAGGAGGGCCCAGAACAGAAAACTGATCAGGAATGTCGAACGCAAGCTTCTCTACCAGCGTGCGTTCCTTGATTTTATACCTTAGCAATCTTTCTTATCTAGGCTGGCATTCGGGCAGGGATGCGTGAAAGACGAGTGCTCAATGTCTCGCGCAGAGCAACAGTGTAACAGAAGAAAGCGAACCGACGTTTCTTTGAATCATAGAGGGTGTAACACGATAAGTGTTACAAAGCTGAGTTGTTTGTTATTATTTTATTGTATAATAAAATTATTTTATTGTAGCAACGTTTCTTGTGTCAGAAATCTTACTCCACTTCTGCATTATTTAAAAAAAACAATTTTTTATTGATGTTATGGTTTTTCAGCCAAGAAATTTTTCAAAAATATTTTTTTCCTGAAAAACCATAACCTTAATCGACAAAGATATCCTTTGCAGGTAAAATTTTTAACTATAGAATCAATAAACGAATCCGTTGTTACTCAAAAGAACATTTTTGGTAAGTTGTCAAAATAGAGCTACTTTGACAAAAGGCCGTAAAATTGTAGCTGAATCAAAATATATCATATTCGTACTCATTCTACGCAGAATTTAGTGCCCTACAACTTTTATATAAACCATTTTTTTATTTATTGTGTTTTTTCAGAGTTATCTTTGAAAAATCGAAAAACGCCCAATTTAAGTCACGTTTTGGCTCCAAGAAGCCAACGCTGACCTCCGCGGAGGGGGGAAACCTAGGATAGTAGAAATGGGAGATAACTTAAGTGATTAAAGCGATAAAACCTTTATCATAAATTATTTCCGGATTGCGTTATCTTTTACTCCACAACAACTGGCCTAAATGCGTAAAAATACGAATTTCTTCGGCGCTAACATCACAATTTCTTGGAACTCTTCCCAGGTCGGTATGATTATCTCTTCCTCTGCGTTTGGTTTCCGTTTCATATTCCTTGCTGCTTCACTTCTAAAGATTTCTTCAAAATATTGTCGGTAAATCCCAGCTATTTTTCCTCGTCCATGAATGGTTTACCTGCTTCGTTTTTTAGGTCTACTGCTTGCTGTTGGATCCTTTTCTTTCTTCTTTTATAGTCCTATAGAAAGCCTTTGCATTTTTTTTATTATACGGTTCCTCTAGTTCTTTTTTTTTCATTGGTTTTTTCACTTTTCTTTTTTCGACATATTGTTTTGACTTTGTGTCTTGATCTTTTGAATTGGCTTGCTGCCTCTTGTGTTTCTTAGATTTTTGCTACTTTACCTTCTTCAATCGCTTCTTTGCATTCCCTGTCGAACCAATCCTTTTTTGCTTTTCTTCGATTTCTTCTTTACATTCTATTACTGTCAATTTTATCTGGAGCCACTCCTCTATTTTATCCGGTATTAGTTTTTTATAGGTTTTATTCTGAGGTTTCTAAATATTTCTTTTGGGATTCTTCTTTAATGTTTCTGCATTACTTTTTTCATAGTTTGTTATTTATTTTTATACTGTAGTTTTACCTGTTCTGTTTTGATTCGTTGCATATAGTGGTCCGAGCCTATCCCGGCTCCTCTGCACGATTTTACTTGCTTTACATATTCCGCTTGCTTTTTGGATACAAGCACACGATCTATCTGACTTGTGGTGTTCCCATCAGGACTGTGCCAGGTTGCTTCGTTTGTCTTTTCGTTTTTCATTGTACTTTTTGATTGCTAAGTTATTTCCTGCAGCAAAATTCACCATTGTCGTTAAATTTCGAGTAGATTTGCAGTTATTGCTTCTACACAGCATCTCTGAACTGAAAATTTCCAAGCGACTGCCCATCTGGGAGACCCCGGTATATATCGACATATGAATAGGTCCGAATAACAGAAAAGTATCAATAAATGTGTATAAACATAAAACATTAATAATTTATAAAAAAATGTTAAACTATATGTAAAGCCACCCGGAAAGTAACGTATGTCTTATAAGTTTTGACACAAAATAAAAACTCAAATATTTTCAACACCGCAAACTTTTATTAGAAATTATTTTTTTCTTGAAGTAAGTGGGCTATTTGAGACCATAAGTTAATTATTTAATTATATGTAACGGCCTATGCTGTTCCACGAGGTGTAATTTTTTTGGACACCTCTCATTAGGGGTCTGGGCGGCCATATAAAAAAAGAATTCACACCACACTAAAATTTTGTCAGAAAATTTTGCCTTTTCTTTAAATCTCGCATAATCGAAGATTACGGCAACAGCGGGTATTTGGGCTAGCTGGTTAGGGGTGTATTTTGGACATTTTTGTCTTTTGAGGTATTTTTGATCACTTCTGGTCAAAATTCTACAGACAGTGGTGGCTCAAGTCCGATTCTCGCTGGCTAGTTTCCTCACTTCACCCCAACCTTACTTTTAGCACTTTTTACTACTCTTCTGCACTGCTGGGGGGTGAAAAGCCTTGGTCTTCCACTTTTCGGAAGGTTCGTACAAGGGATACCCTTTTCGCATTTCGGTATAGTTCGATATACGGTCCTAGCTAATATATCTTGGTTTCGAAAAATACGCACTATTTCAGATTTAGGCATTTGCCCAACTAAATTATACTTTTTCTAATTTTTTATTTGTATGTCATTTGTCGCAAACTGACTAACGATACCCATATTTCAAATTGAAGCCTAGTAAACAAACTTACATTTGTTTCCAAAGCCATCTCGATAAGTTGCATAGGTATCTCATTTGAGGCCCTTGAAATTTTGGGCCAAAACTTATGAGACATACGTTATTGCAGTGTTTCGTAGTGCAAAGAGTCATCCGCAAAATAAGACTTTGAAAGTAGAGGTATTTTTATTTAGCAGTATTTTATAACTTAGTAGGTATATAGGTTGTAGCTGGATTTATTCTTAATTTAGTAGTAAAAGGAAAAAGCAGCTATTTTTTGTTGTTGTTTTACAATTAACATAAATAACAACATATATATTTCAGCACCTAAATTAAGAATAAATCCAGCTACAACCTATATACTAATTTCCATTTGAATCATTGAAAATGAGTGATTTAAACTACGTCAACATGTCATCAATTCAAGGACATCCTGCAAACTTCAATATCTTCAATAAACTGAAAAAACACAGTTTGTCATATGTACGGAATGTTATCTAAAACCTATTTTAAACTGTTTGTAATTGTACACTGAAGAAGGCGCCAGGTGCTGAAATATATATGTTGTTATTTATGTTAATTTTAAAACAACAAAAAAATTTAGCTGCTCTTTCCTTTTACTACTAAATTAAGTATTTTATAACTGTACCAATTTCTCAAAAGAAGGCTATGTATATTTACATGTGAAAGTATATGGTTTACATACAGGTCCAATAGCTGACGCATCCAAGAAAGGTGGCGATGTGTGGACTCTATGCAAGGGAAAAAATTATACAGCCCACGAATGCAGTCAACATAGGGCGTGGATGCGCGTGAGCAACAGTAGTAGACTGTGGAAGTAGCACTCGCTACACGCACTCGACCAACACAGACCATGAATGCGTGTGAGCTACGAGAGTAGGTTGCGCACGTTGGACGTACCCGGTCAACATGGGCCATAAATGTTCAAGAGCGAAGAAAGTAAAAGGCTATGCAAGTTTGCTGGCAAACCGATAGATTGTACATGCTACAGTGAATTTTGTGAAAATTAACCTTTGTTCGAGATTAAACGATACGGTTTATACTATTATAGTTAATTACAGTGTTTCCATATATTTTGAAAATTGGGTGATAGTAAATGCTTTGAGAAGACTGGAAGATCATTGATCACTGTTTGAAAAAGAATATAGTTCATTGCACTTGGTCGCATTATTTGCGAGATGGTGCACAAACGAGGTTGCCTTGAAGGTGCAGTATCGCGAGCGTTATGAAATCTCAACATGTTCCCGTCAGTTTGAAAAAACTATTATTTGAATGTGGTGAATGCAGAGAATTTTGTTGACTGTTGAGTAACTATAAAAGAGCTTTACAGAAGGTTCCGTGGAAGTGCCAGAAATGACCTATCGATGGTTATCTATAATATAATTTTCCTTAATGTGTGTCTGTGGCACAAAATAAAATCTCACGTTCCGGCTTCACAGATGTTTAATTTGTTTAGGTTTTGTTTTTCTTATCTTAGCGCTCGGCTCGGAGCTTGACCTTTCGCGTATCCTATTTCACGTGCGCGTAGCGCGCAGTTTGCTTGTTATACTATAATTTTGTTAAAATGAGGTGCAAGTGATATTTAGAGATTTATAAATGTGAGTTGTTTCACTTAGCTTTTTAGTTAAACTGGTTGGTATTGTTCACTGCAGCAGAAGGCAGCCGGTGAGTGTATCCAGCTGTCTTTTACTCGTTGTAGATGTTATTCCAGCTAGGCAAACTGCCGCAGAAGGTTCAGGTGATGTCTTGCTGCATATCCTCGCTGAAGGAAGTTGTCTGACCGGCCCAGCCACCCATACTGTGTGTTCAAATCGTCGTAGGGTCACCAGATATTAAGGGTATGACTGCATATGGGTTATGCGTAAGTAATCTCCTAATTTATTGACGGTATCACTTGAATTTGGAGAATGGAATTAAAATGCGTGTTAATACTTCCAAGATATTTTTATTAACTTGTTTATATATTTTGTTGAATCGTAGCCTTAACAACTAAAAGAAGGCTACTAGATCCCAACAGTACTTTGAAGAGGATTAAGTGACACTTGTCATTTAAATAATAAACATTTTCCCGCTGCTGATCATGTAAGTCAGTGATACAGCCTTAGTAACAAAACGTGTAAGTCGGCAATTATAGTTGTTTGCTGCTAAGATAACTGGGAATGTATCGCCTATTAACATTTTCGGCAGGCAACAAGCCGCGGCTTTGCCTTGCCTTGTACTTGCCTACCTCAAATGTTAATAGGTCCTTACATTCCTTGTAACTTAAATAGCTATTATTCTTTCGCTATTTATTATTTGGTCACACCTTATAACTAAGAATAGAACAATTAATATCCCAGGTAGAAGCACACCGGATTCCATCACAATACTTAGAATGGCGCTTAATTAAATCAATTACATTATAATAATAGTTTATTATTTTACGGATTATACCATTTTACATAATAAAGAAAAAGAAAATACAAGCGTACAGTCGCTACATATAAGATGCCATATAAAAATAAAATAAAATAAGAATTGAATGGAAAGGAAAAAAAATACAAAATTTAAATGCTTATTAAACTTTACATTCTAAGGTGTTCCTTAACATTACGAATAAATGTGTGCAAAGATACATGGAATAAGTCAATATCACTAGTAAGCGTGTTTACAACTTTAGCTATTCTATTTACTGGACTGTTAGTACCATACGTTGTTCTATGATACTTCACTTGCAGCATATAACTATTTCTAGTATTAACTTGAGGAACATACAGGTTAAAGAGTGACAATATTTCTGGACAAGATATAAATAAATTTAGGCATTTATATGCAAAGCATAATTCAAAATAGTTTCTTCTGATATGCATCAGATGAAAACCAAAATACTGTAAAATTTGAAGATAATTGATGTCTTCAAAGGAAATTCCACATTTATAGCAAAGTGCTTTAACAATCTTTCTCTGTACATTTTCTATGCGGTTACAATGCACTTTAAAGGTAGGAGACCATATAATACAATTATAATCGAGTATTTATCGTACCAGAGACACATAGAGTATTACCAAACATCGTATATTAGTAAACTGTAGAGTAATTCTTTTAATGAAACCAGACATCCTTAATGCTGTAGCAATTATGTGATCAATATGATCAATAAACGATAGAGAACTGTCTAATAAGACACCCAAATCCCTAATTACTGAAACATTTTCAAGTATTTCGTTATCAATACAATATGTAAACAAAGTATTCACTCTTTTTCTACTAAATCTAATGGATTTACATTTACTAACATTTAATTCCATATCATTGACAACACACCAACTGTGTCAACTACCTAGATCACTTTGTAACGCTAAACAGTCATCTTCTGTTTCATTTTTTTTTAAAGATTTTTAAATCATCAGCAAATAAAAGAAAGTTTGAACTTAAACGAGCAGAAATATCATTAATAAATACGGAAAACAAAATAAGTCCAACATGGGAACCCTGTGGAACTCCAGATGACACCTCAAATTCTGATTTAAAATTATTAATTTTTACCAACTGTGTTCTACCTTTAACAAAAGAATTTATCCAAGATAATAGCCTTCCCTGAATACCATAACCTTTCAGTTTGGCAAGCAGTAAGCTATGATTGACTCTATGAAATGCTTTGCTAAAGTCTGTATAAACAGCATCATTATAAATGTTCTTATATATTTCGGACAAGTACTGAAACCAGTGTTAAATAATTTTTAAAGAATTTGGCAGTATCACTGTAAAGCCAAGAAAAATTCTTGGACAAACAACTCTAGCTACAAGTTTCTAATCCTAAGGTTTACCATGTGTCCTCATATGGCTCATTAAACTACTTTTACGTGCTGCCTTATACTCACAAAAAGAACATGAATGAGGTTTTTCTCCTGTATGTATCCTCATATGTCTTACTAAACTACCTTTATGTGCTGTTTTATACTCACAAACACGACACAAGTAAGGTCTTTCTCCCGTATGTGTCCTCAGATGTTCAACTAATTTCTTTTTCTCTGCTGCTTTATACTCGCAAATAGAACAAGAATATGGCTTTTCTCCTGTATGCGTTCTCACATGGCTTACTAAACTACATTTATGTGCTGCTTTATACTCGCAAATAGAACAAGAATATGGTTTTTCTCCTGTATGCATTCTCATATGGCTTACTAAAGTACTTTTATGTGCTGCTTTATATTCACAACTAGAACACGAATAAAGTCTTTGTCCTGTATGTGTACTCATATGTTTAACTAAGTTACTCTTTTGTGTTGCTTTATACTCGCAAACAGAACATTTATAAGGTTTTTCCTCTGTATGAGTTCTCATGTGTCTAACTAAGCTATATTTTGCTAATGCTGTATATCCAGAAACAGAACACGAATAAGGTTTTTCTTCTGTATGCGTCCTCATATGGCTCATTAAACCACTTTTACGCGCCGCCTTATACTCACAAATAGAACATGAATGAGGTTTTTCTCCTGTATGTATCCTCATATGTCTTACTAAACTACCCTTATGTGCTGTTTTATACTCACAAAAACGACACAAGTGAGGTCTTTCTCCTGTATGTGTCCTCATATGTTCAACTAATTTCTTTTTCTCAGCTGCTTTATACTCGCACATAGAACAAGAATATGGTTTTTCACCTGTATGCGTTCTCATATGGCTTACTAAACCACATTTATGTGCTGCTTTATACGCACAAAGAGAACAAGAATATGGTTTTTCTCCTGTATGCGTTCTCATATGGCTTACTAAAGAACATATATGCGCTGCTTTATATTCACAAATAGGACAGGAATAAAATCCTTGTCCTGTATGTGTCCTCATATGTGTAACTAAGTTACTCTTTTGTATTGCTTTATACTCGCAAACAGAACACGAATAAGGTTTTTCTCCTGTATGTGTCTTTATATGGCTCACTAAATGACTTTTATTTGCTGCTTTATACTCGCAAATATCACATGAATACAGTTTTTCGCCTGACTGTGTCCTCGTATGTTTTACTAAAATGAAATCGATTCACATCGGTATTCATATTTTCTAACAAATTACTCTTACCTTCTGCTTCATATTCACACATCTTTGGAACAAACACTCTTTCTGAGAAGCTTTCACTTGATGCACACGAAAGAAGCAATTTATCTTTTATATCCACTTCTTCCTGTTTAATAGTTAATCCATGGTAAGCCGTGTTGTCGGTTGTGTCTTCTTGCTTTAAATATAGGTTTCCAACTACTTCATCTTCATCCAATTTCATCAATGGTTCATGCAACCGGCTGGATATTGCATTAACCAATTCATGTTCCATGTCCATTATGATAACAAAAATGAAGAGTCTGAATTTGTTTATTTAGTTTGGTTATGTTTATTTACAACAAAAAATTTTAAAATTGCTATAACTGAGACCTAATACTTTCACTCACACGAAATTATATGAAATTGCAACAAGCAAGTTAATCATAGAATTGCGCAGCCACCATTACTGACAAGTGTAAAAATGACTAGACGATAATAGCAGAACACGACAGTGTTGCCAGATTGAATAAACATTATTTTCGTACGACAGTAGTAAAAATTATCGTACATTTTATCCTGTTATAATATTTTGGATGGCGCATAGCAAAATATAACTACAAGAATGAAATAATTCTAAAATAAAACCGATTTTACATGGTCTGTGTGATAGAAGAAGATTGTAAATCGACGTTAAGTGCTAATAATAATTAAACCGCGAATCGAGAATGCCTGCGGGACGCATTTTTTGTAAAAGATACAAATCGAAAGTAGGCATGTGGTAAGTCGGTGATGTATGTGATCAGCTTGTTACCACAAATAATAGCAGCACCGAATTAAATTTCAGCACCTTGTGGTTAATACCGGTTCAGTAAAAATATCTGCACGTAACTATCATATTGAAGATACGGTCAATATTAGTATTTATCTGCCAAATTTGCGAGAATTTTCAATAATAGCCAAATTATCGTAAATTTTGCCATTATCGTACATGTGCTATCGTACATCGTACGACTGTTAAATTATCGTACAAAAACGATAATTATCGTACGTCTGGCAACACTGGCACACGATTTGGCTGCGAGAGCCTGTAATATTATTGTGTAAGTCGACCACTTTGAACTACCGTTCGTGGAGGTAGTAATGCAGGTGGGATTAAAAAAAATTATAAGAATATTTGGTGAAAGTTTACTATACGGTCCGGTAAATTGCGCATGCGCAAATATGTCACAGTGAACATAAAAATGTAACGTTGAACATACTCTCTTCTCGTATTTTTTCTCTAAAAAAAGATCAAGACCTAACAACTAACCTAAACCGCTAACCTGAACCACTAACCTGAACCGCCGAGAGCGCAACAACATGGCTTTAAACATTACCAGACGATAGCGGCACCCACAACATTTTACGTACGCTAATCGAACTATAAAACATACTCCACTCCTAGCGCATGCTCAATAGACCGGACCGGTACTAAACTTGACCCCAACATTTTTGTACAAAGGTACGAATTTAGGTTAGCTGCAGTTTAAGATTTGTGTATACTTAGTACAAACATTCCTGTGTAATGTAAAAAATGTATGTAGACCCTAACAAGAGGGTTAAATTTGTCTCTTCTTCCAATCATTACTGGTTCTAAAAGCGAAACCGTGTGCTGCTACACTGCTACTAACGGGATGTTAAAACTGTGAGAATGATTATTAATTAGATCAAATGGAAGATGGAACTCAAAAGAAGTACTCCAAGATATAGGATAATTTCCAATAACATTAATTAATTACCAGAATCCTCCTGGATTATTCTAAGCGAAAAAGTTGCTACAAACAAATACTTCCAAACTTCCCGAAAATGAAATTTAATTTCCAGTTAACATTAAATGTGTTAACGTTGTGTATAAATAATTACTGGCTTCTATGTATTTGCAAATAGTATGCTAGAAACGGATGGAGATTTCATTTCATCTAATTCTTTTATAGTTAAACGATGGTTAGATCTATCTATAGGTACTGTTATAAATAAACCATGTAGCCAGTCAATTGACAGTCAACTTGAACTATAGTTTATCACCAAATCAAAAGTGTGTGTTTATAGCAAACGTACTGCTTGCTATAAGATTTTGAATACGATAAACGTTTTGTTACCTGAAATCGTAACTGCCCTAACCTAA
Organism: Agriotes lineatus; assembly: GCA_940337035.1. NCBI lineage: Eukaryota > Metazoa > Arthropoda > Insecta > Coleoptera > Elateridae > Agriotes > Agriotes lineatus. The sequence goes on along the minus strand of CALNHX010000436.1, from coordinate 228,398 downwards.
AAGAAGACTGCTCATTCGCTTGTTTCAATATGATAGCCTGGATTTATGTAATTTTCTGTGATTTTGATATCTAAAACCCAGCAAAGGAAAATAACGGAGACATAGGTAAACTGAATCAGAAAATGTACGAGCAGAATGAAAAGGAACGAAATCTGCAGCTGAAAGTGGACAGAAATAAAGACATAAAACCGGTTAACAATAGTATAGAAATAAGACAAATATATGCGAACGTTTTTGTCTAGGACAAGGAAAATGAGTAAGGATAAGAAACCAATTTTCTAGCCACATGGAACGTAAGAGGAAGCTACGTAGAGGGTTCGTTGAAAGACAACTTGCAAATAAGATTATAAGAAACGAAACACAGGAAATATTCTGCAACGGAAATAAAAAAAATAAATACAGAAAATTTGTTATATTTAAAATATATTGCACTGGCTACTCTATTTTAATCGAATTATACCTTTTATTCTGCAATAATTTCAAATTATTTAAATGATAGCGCATTAAGACTCTTTCAGGGGTTTTGGGTCCACTTATCTAGTGGCTTTGTTCTGAAAGTTTTATTTTCAACTATTTTTCACTGTACATTCAAATTAATTGTCACCTCTAATGTCAATTAACTGGTGAACAATAATTCTCAAATTTCATATGACAAATGCTAAATTCTAAGAATTATACGTTATAACTTTTATCATACAGTAAGTATACCTAATTGTTTCTTATTACTTGCACTTTTTTAAATTGTCTTTTATTTGGTTTAGTGTTGGCAGAATAGAAATATTACCCACCTTGTATTGTTCTCACACTACCTCCAAGACAGCAACCCACTGAAGTCAGCAGATGTAATGCACCCGCTCTCTGACAGACAGCTTACTCTCACTGACCAACAGCTGGTGAATCTCTAACTCCCGGCAGCTATCAGCATAGACTGTTCCTCACTCTGATCGCGTACCTGCTACCTTCTAGAATTGACCCCCTTCAAACAACTCTCTTCCATACAGCTGTCACAGACGACCTCCCGATGTCACACCTCTTCCGACGCTCCAAGATACAAAAATCCCTCGCAGTCAGCAGCCAACAGAACACACCAGATCCGGTACTACCTCTGCTATTCCCTTTGGAATGGACCCCCTTGCTTCCTTGATGCTTCCAAGAACTCTCCAATCAGCGACACTCAAACTGATGTACTCACTTGTCAATTGTATTCTTTAAAATAAAGCTATTTCAATATAAATCTTTAATTCTTCACTTCTTAATAACTCTTCTTGTGTCCATTTAGTTTTACCATATACGAATTATCTTCTGTAACTCATTCTTCAGTTCTCCTAGTTATTTCTTAATATTTTACTTTTCTTTTCACCACGGAGATTTAGTTATTACCTTTTTAATGTATCCAAAACAATTATAAAACAGGGTTAAAATCCATATTTTTTAATAAGACCAAAACATTTTATTACATGTTTTTCAGGGTGTTATTTTTCTAATTATTGGAACAATGATTTAACTACGATATTTCATTCTTAATGACTTCTATTTTATAATATTATTTGATCCTTACCTACTTTAATAAATTATATTCTTATCAGAATCTGCATTTGTCCTTACTGATACTGCTATCTCTTAAAAATCCTTTTTATATCCAAAATACCTGTAAACGTTCAACATCTATCATTTCCTTAATAATTCGCTCCAATTCAGATTTACTAAATATTTTTTTTAAACATCCTCTACCTTGTGAATGGGTCAAAATAGATTGTATTAACATCCCAAATTTAGCCAACACCAATGCATAGTGTATCATAACAATATATACTTTTCTGAGCTGTACTCATTTGGAATAACCTATAGTCGATAGTCAGAATAAACTTAAAATGTTCTCCGTTTAACCCCGTCAGAATCGCTTCAAAGAATAGTAAACAAAGCTGAAGCTGTATTTACAAAAATGCTAAAAACTAGATTAGTTCTTCAATACAGATGTTATAAGTACGTATATTGTTATACGCTTATAGAAGCGAATCCTAGAGATAACTAATAACTAGAGAGCGGATATTTAGGTTGCAAAAAACTTAAAAATGGATGCTTATTTTAGGTTAGAAAAATCCATATTTAGGTCGCAAAAATGTCAAAATAGGTGCCGATTTTAAGATAAAAAATAAATATGTTTTTTTAAATAATTTAGAGTCAAGTAGTCAGGTTTTTAAATTGATTTGTCATAAACATAAAAAACAATGTACAACATAAAAACCTCAATATATAATTTTTAAAAAACAAGTTATTGATTTAATAATATAAAATATAATAAACCTCTAACTGAATATAATTTTTTACATTTAAAACAAATTGAAAAAGAAAATTGACAAGAATTTTTAACATTTTACAAATACTGAATTATGCAAAATAAAAGACGTTGGCCTTGCAAATTATATATTGCTCTAAGTTTGCAGTTGTAAAATGTGTTCTCTTGTCGGTAAATATATTTGTAACTGGCAAAATGAATGTTCAGCATCGTATGATATTATAGGTGCAAACTTATAGAGGTATGCTTATAGTCAACTCAACATCATGTTCAACTCTCTCACCACAAAGTAAGATCTTAATTTTACTTAAGAGAGGGTAGCCTAGATTTTAATTTAATACAGAGTTGAGTTTCTCTCAAGCAATTTTGTCACATTTCCAGGAGTTTTCTCTAGCGTGTCATGCGTTTTCGATTATTTGCAGAGTCTGTAAGAGCAACCCTATTGTTTCCAGCGTTGTTATAGCATTGAAAATATGTTCAAAATGCGATTTAATGTAGAGTAGAGCTTACTTAATATTCCTATTTTTTATAAGATTCTGAGAATTGTCAATGCATTTGGCGTCTTTGAGATAAAAATTAAGAACTACCTAAAAATAAAATAATTCAGTGACCTACACCTACGCACTATCAGTGGCGCTACACAATTTTATTCAGACGCTGAAGACACATGAAAAATAAACACCAGTTTATTGTGTTGCATATATATATATATATATATATATATATATATATATATATAAACAATTTGCTATTTACCACTTTTTTAAGAAGTTTGACGGTATCGACACCGGCAGTCTTGTTACCGTACGATATTTGTTGTCCAATCCTACAGCAAGAACAGGTTACCCATAGATGTTGACAGACGTAATGGATCTGCTGTATACCACTCTCTTAAGAAGTTTGACGGTATCGACACCGGCAGCCTTGTTACTGTCACCTTTAGATATTGCCGTCGTCGATTGCTTCGGATATTATGCCGGGTTCTAGGTTGAACCTCTCAACGTTGATGCCTATAGGTGTCAAGATTGGATTTGTGTGAGGTAAGAACAATATTGCTAACATACTTTTATTACCTCACTATTGTCATTTATGAGCTCGCTGGATTCATCTCTGATAGTGTTAGATAATTTTAATTCGTTGGTCAATCTTCCAGAAAATTTATTTATGCACACTCGGGTGCAATTGGCAGGCCGCCAGCTTAGGCGAAAAAGGACAGGTCTTTAAAAAAATTAGTCGGTAGAACAAAACAAAAAATTTAAATGCCCAGCGCGCCAACGATTTTTGTATCACATACTGCCAGTGCACCCAGTTGTTCAAACGAGAATTCGTAACTCAAATAGCTTATGCCCAAATACAGTTCCTGAAAGAGAAGCTTCAAATAAGATACGCCGTAATTAAATTAAACCCTCATAGCTGGCGTAATTTATACCATAAAATCGGTGGTCTCCTTCTTTGTTCGCTATCTTCTCCGAAGATACTGGACCGATTAAATTGTATGATAACTTATAAGGTAGGTCGGTTTTATTTTCAAAAAAAGTACGAAAAAGTAAGTAAAATGAATTATATTTAATTTAAATAAATCGTGTAATTAGCGAAGCGAAGCGTAACTCGGGTGATTCACTAGTCACAAAATAATTTCAAAATAGAATCTCAGTACATATATATCACAATATAATTCTAAAATCAGAATCGTAGGTTGCCAAAAATTATTTCTTACGATTCACAATTTAGCAATAAAAATATGAGGTACCTAAGATAAGGATTACAACTTATACTTGCAGTTTCATACACAAGTTTAGCATGCATTGAAATAAATTGATGTGCAGGCAAAAATTACAGCAGGAGTTCCTGGTGTTGTTTGGTTTCGGAGGAAACGCAATGTGCGATTCCTCATGTGCACTCACGGCCGACGACGCCACGATTTCCAAAATTGTTTGGCCCAAATTCGTGCCGCAGGGACGGGTCCTTTCCTTTCTCTAATAGCGCCTGCAGCACGGAACCAAACGGCTCAAAGATGCAAAATTACCAGCCCAAAATCGCATAAAGCATCCGCCCATGGAAGCGATAACTAGCTGTAACTAATGCCTCAAATCGGCCCTCCGGCACTAGCTGCTGTAAGGGAGGAAAAAGGTCCACGATAACATACAAGAAATACAATACATTTCGAAGCAAACTTTATACTCACCCTGGACAAATTCCATAAATGTGCGAAAACACGTGGTAGAGTAAAAATTCCGCTAACGGCGCGAGAATTAAACTTTCCTCATAACGAAATTCGGGGATTAGAAACGACTTCAAGAGTGTAGGCTCACATTACACAACCGAAACCAACGGCAGTCCAAAAATCCTGCGAAATTTCTATCCGCTAAACTGACGTCTTGTCGTATCGCCGAGCGAAGTTGGAAAGAAAAAAGCTTCGAAACAAATTGCCAGTTCTTAAAACTTTTCTAACGCAAGGCCAAGGAAAGTAAGCGTGGCGTTAGCGCACGAAGTTTAAACTGAGCAGTCAAAGACATCTGAGTGAAAAGATGCGTAACAGTACGAAATAAATACTACATATCGCGAAATTCAAAAGCGGCGCAAATGAATCGTAACAATTAATCAAGTTGAAGGTTCGAAGTTATTATTATTAGTTATCTCCATGATTCTCTTTTATAAGCTTATAACAATATACTTACTTATAACATCTGTATTGAAAAACTAATCTTGTTTTTAGCATTTTTTTAAAAGCACCTTCAGCTTTTTTTATTGTTCTTCGAGGCGATCCTGACGAGGTTAAACAGAGAAAAATTTAAATTTATTTTAACTATCAACTATAGGTTATTCCAAAAGAGTACGGCTCAGAAAAGTATATATCTTTTAAATATAACAAATTCTTTGTATTCATTTTTAATTTTTTTTTTATTTCCATTACAGAATATTTCCTGTGTTTCGTTTCTTATATTCTTATTTGCAAGTTGTCTTTCAACGACCCTTCTACGTAGTTTTCTCGTACGTTCCATGTGGTTGCAAAATTTGTGGCTTATCCTTACTCATTTTCGTTGTCCTAGACAAAAACGTTGGCGTATATTTGTCTTTTTTCTCTACTTTTGGTAACCGGTTTTGTGTATTTATTTCTGTTCATTCCTTTTCATTCGACGCGTACGTTTCCTGATTCACGTTACCTATGTCTTCGTTATTTTTCCTTTGCTCGGTTTTAGAATCAAAATCACAGAAAATGACATAAATCTAAGCTATCATATTAAAACAAGCGAATGTTCAATCTTCGTTTAAGTTAGGACAGTTCCAATTTCATTAAAAAGACGTTTAGAGTATTCTAAATCTTATAGCAAGTAGTTCGATTACTATAAACAGACACTTTTGATGTAGTCATAAACTATAGTTCAGGTTGACTGTCCATTGACTGGCTAAATGGTTTATTTATAACAGTATAGATAGATCTAACCATCGTTTAACTATAAAAGAATTAGATGAAATGAAATCTCCATCCGTTTCTAGCATACTATTTGCAAATACATAGAAGCCAGTAATTATTTATACGCAACGTTAGAAGACATTTAATTTTAACTGGAAATTTTAATATTAAAATATACGGTACCCCCACCCAAGAAAAGCGCCATTCCGTGCTTTCCAAGAATACTTCGATACTCAGCATCACTCCGTTTCGCTAATACAATGAAATGCTATAAACCAGTTATTTATAAAAAAAAAAAACAAAAAAAATTTTTTTTTGCCGACGACCATAGCTCAAAAGTTGATGTTGCCTTCATTTTCGGAGGACCTATCGTATGAAAACGATCCAAGACTTCAGGAAGGTTCCTGGCGACCGGAATCGTGTACACATACGAACATACATCCCCCGCACAGCACGTTTAGGCACCCCCCAATGCGGGGGATTGATCTAGTGGGCTGGGATCTTCACCAAAAGATCCGCACCGCCGAGACGGAGATTTGATATAGTGGGTTCATTAGTCGGTTGGCTCGAATTTTAGAGATATTTGACTCAGAGTGGTTTTTGATATGAGGGAATTTCAATACTTCGTACACTTCGTGTCGAAGTAATTTCATTTTCGGGACGTTTGGAAGTATTTGTTTGTAGCAACTTTTTCGCCTATAATAATCCAGGAGCATTCTGGTAATTGATTAATGTTATTGGAAATTATCCTATATGTTAGAGTACTTCTTTTGAGTTCCATCTTCCATTTGATCTAATTAATAATCATTCACATTTTTAACATCCCGTTAGTAGCAGCATACGGTTCCGCTTCTAGAGCCAGTAATATTGGAAGGAGAAACAAATTAACCCTCTTGTTAGGGCCTACACACATTTTTTACATTGCGCAGGAATGTTTGTACTAAGTACTGACTTGTAAATAGTGGATGAAAAGGCTGTTCTGCAACGTTTATTTGAATTATATAGGACAAAATTATTGTAAAGCACTAACAGTCAAACAAACTTAAATTGTCCAGTGTAAAACTGACTTTGAGATCAGAGCGCCATCTGCTGCATGCTTGTTTGAAATTTAGTATAACTACAATGAGAAAATTATCATAATTTTAAATCGGTATTCCTACCAAATCCATCAAGCTTTTGTTCGTACACACCGCTTTTAATAATTACATCACAATTGTTTCAATATGTTAAGTGTAACTACTGAAGATTGTTTATTATCCGTTTGTAGGATTGGTTCTGAGTATATAGCACTTACTTCTTTTTTACTAGATCAGCTAATTTGTTAATGTGTATGTGAATCTCTAATTTATTAATTTTATGTCCTACCAGTACATTAATTTAAATTAATGACTCTATTTTAAGGTATCTTAGATACAAAATAACGCTCCAGGGCAATTATTTTCTTCATAAGAACACTAGGGTTATTATGAAAAATTAACAGAATTTGTTTCCATGGATACAACTTTATTATGCACCACTGTCACAATGAAAATTAATGACAGCTCAGCTAATGTCACAAATCTAACTTAGATCAGCTAACTAGATCAATCTTAAATACTATATCATAGTAATCATATGAATTGAATATGAATTAGGTAAGAAAACTGGTAGGACATAAAACCTTGAAGGCGCCACGGGCATTATGAGCTAAGAGCCGGCGATTGTTGTACACACCTCGGGCCAAACCCTCGGTTAGTACACTAACAATCTTGGGCTCTTATTTTACTCATAATGCCCTTGGTACCTTAATAACTATTAAACTTATCAAATAACTTTGAAAACCAATACCACATAAATAATGTAATATCATTTCTTCTAAGATATAGAATGGAAAGGAACAGAAACGTAGTCCATCTTGAATTCAATTTACTAAAACAAGAATACCGTGCTCTATTACATTTTAACAAAAAAGGAGATAAACCAAGATTAAACAAATGATCATTAATCAAGAAACAATTTCTGAGGCTTTCTCGGCCATTGTCATTAAGTAACAAACGACTTCCGGGATTGGACCGTGTCATGATTGAGATCGATGAACTCAACGTTTCGCCCACTTTCGTAAGGGGCTTCAGCAGGAGAAAAAGCAAAACATCAAGGTGACTCAACGTGTTAACCATGTCAGAGGCGAAACTCTTTGCAAGAGAAGGAATAGAAGAGCACGGTAACTCAACGTGTGAACCACGTCAGAGACGAAACTCGACTAACTATCGGAAGGAAAAAAGTGAGAATTTATAGGCAAGCATCGTCGCGGTTCAGCAAATACCGTCGCAGTTCAGTAGCGGTGGGCGGGGCTTAGGAATTAGCACTTTCCACATAGAAGCAAGGGGAAAGCCTTCGTCCCGATTGAGATTGTTAGGGTGTTTGTAAATCTCAATGGCTTCGTGAATCTTACTGCTAAAGAAGAATGGGGATTTGCAGATGATGGAAGTTTCATCAAAAAGGATCTTATGACCAGTATCGCGTTGGTGTTCCGCGATGGCTGATGATGAAACTAGACCCGATTTGAAACAGCGCTGGTGCTCAGAGATGCAAGTTTTAACTGAACGACCTGTTTCACCAATGTATACAACATCACACGAGCAAGGGACTCTATAAACGCCTTTAGATGACATAGTGTTTACTTTATCTTTAGATGAAGGAAGAACATGTGAGATTTTGCTCGGGGGTTTGAATACTGTTTTAATGTTTTGTTTTCGAAGAAACTTTCCTATGCGGTCGGTGACTTGGTGGATATAGGGAAGAAAGACTATTGCTGCAGGAGGATCGGGTTTTGGAGGTTTGGGTGGCCGTGGATGAAGATGGCGATTGATGGCACACTGTATATCTCTAGCACGGTAACCGTTGTTGCTACGAGCTTTCCGAATGTGGTTTGATTCAGCGTGGATATTATCCGATACCGCCACTGAACCGCGACGGCATTTGCTGAACTGCGACGGTGCTTGCCTACAAATTCTCGCCTTTCTCCTTCCGATAGTTAGGCGAGTTTCGCCTCTGACGTGGTTCACACTTTGAGTTACCGTGCTTTTTTTCTTTTCCTCCTGATGAAGCCCCTTACGAAAGTGGGCAAAACGTTGAGTTCTTTGATCTCAATCATAACACGGTTCAATCCCAGAAGTCGTTTGTTATTTAATTTAAAATGTAAACTGAAGAAGACTATAAAGTAGTTGAAATATATTTTTATTTTACTGATATAATAAATAAAAATTAGTGTTATAGTCCCTAAACCAACCTGAACACCACTAAAGATGTTAAAGATGGTTTTTAGGTTTTAGATCAAAAGCGCTTGGGTGGGTCGGGATGGAATACCAGCTTACGTATATAAACCATGCATGGATTTTTTCATACAACCGCTGGAAAATCACTAAAGTTCGTCCAGTTTTTAAAACTACTATACCTACTAATTACAGGTCTATAGATCCACCATCGAACGCATGTAAAAAATTTCAAAGTGTGATTTACAATAATTTATTGTCTTATATAAAGGGTAGTGTTTCTCCTTACCAGCATAAATTTGTTCTCAGTTGATCCCCAACTACTAGCCTTTTATGTTTTACACAAACTGTTAGCGGATCGAGGTAGTTGTGGACAGTTGAATGTCATTTATACTGACTTTTCTAAGGCATTTTAAAGAGTCCATCGTGATACACTATTACTTTATTTGTACTCTGTTTTGGGCCAATTTTTAAAATGAATAAGTAGCTTGTCTCTCTAATCGAAAAAAGTTTGTTGTGTACAATGTACATATGTCAGATAAGTATAAAGCTACATTTGAAGCATTTCAAGAGTCCAATCTAGGGTCATTTCTTTTCTTTATATTAATTAATGGTTTACTGGACTATGTAAGTTACTCTAAGTGCTAAATCTCTGTAGGCGACTTTACAAATCAATTTTTTTTGTAATATCATTTTGAAAAATGGAAACTCTGATTTGGTAAAGTGCTTGGTTTAAAATGTTGATGTTTCTACAATGTCACGACATGAAAGCTAAAATTGCAAACAATTTTTTAATGTAGAAATGGAAAAAACCATACATTTTTTGCAGCAATTACAGTGTTTACTTACTACGATTTATGTCATACATAGGTATTCATCTCTTACAAGTTTCTTATATGTACTGTATAGTGTATCATCATAAGCACATAAGCATTTGAATGTAAAAGTCAAAAATTTTCAAATGGTTTAATCAGCTAGGTACTATTAATGCTATTGTATTACTTATATATATTATATATATTTTTCAACTTATTTTTTATTTGATGCTTCACCTTAACAACTAAAACCTGGTGACGCAATCATAACAGTGGTTTATATTTTAAAAACTCTATTCAAATAACCAGAATATTGCAAAACAAGCATGCTATCTTCAATACTGTTTACTTGCAATTGCTAACAATAGTAGAAACCTATACCTAATAGTTTTACTTATATATTAAGCACACACATAACAACAATTAATAATAGACAATAATTAATGACCTATGGAGGACCGCACGCAAATTTTTTTATATTTTTCTGACTGTGGATACTGAAAGAACAGATATGGTGCATTTATGGAACTATACTTTGATAATTTCCAAAGAAGTTGGCAAATAAACTTTTAAGATATTTTGCTAGTATGTGTTTTCATACGTTCATGTAACTTATGTTTCTCGATTGCTTTATAACTGCAAAGTAAACATTGATACTCTTTTTCTTCTGTATTTTTCCTCATATGTCTAACTAAGGCACCTTTCTGAGCTGCTTCATACTGGAAAATAGAACGTGGATAAGGTTGTTCTCTGTATGGGTGCCTACTAATATACTGTTATGATAGCATCTTAAGACTGGTAGTTTGTTTTGTGAATGACAAAACACCTGTTTATTGAAATGTACAAAGGTGAATTTATAGATACAAAATTCAAATCGGATAATACATTTAATATTCAGAAAAGGTTCTAACTTATCAATTAAAAATATGTTTTTCTCCAACCACACGAATAAGACGCCATCTTGTCGAATAATTTTGTATAAAAAGTAAGTCATTTCGGGATATTCCCCAATTACCTTGGCAACTGTACACTTTTCGATTCATATTTGCACTAGTACAAAAATGGACGCAAAATAGGGTTTTACATGGCAAATTTTAAATAAAAAACAAACGCTTCGTCAATATTCGGCAATCGCCGTCGTTGTTGTTTAATTTCCCCGTATATTGTTTATTTGTGCCATGACAGTTTTACAATATAACCTACAATGTTTGCTTCTAAATTATAAGTCATATTACCGAATTTACGAGTAGTTGGAGAAAAAATAGTGTTTCATTCGGACAAAAAATGCGTTTTCGGGACGCGCAAGACTCGCCGGACTCCGCTGCGCGTCGTCCGGCAATCTGTCTTACTTATCCCGAAATCATGCATTTTTTGTACTAATGAAACAAATAACTATTTTGAAGTTATTTGGATGGAGTAATTCATAATAAAATTTAAATAACTATTAGTACAAACTATAACATAGTTTGAATTAATGTGAACGTTAATAGCTAAATATTAATATTTGTAAGTCATTTAAAATGTCAAATATGTATAAATTGTACTAATATGTAATTTAGGGGTGTTAATTTTGAAAAAAATTGATGTATTAAACCCTTTTATAGGAAACAAGAAAAATAAAAGAATAAAACATGACACGAAAAAAAAAACGAAACGACAAATACAAAACAAGAAGTGGCATTAAAAAAGTAGAAACAAAGAAAAACATGTATTACATAAAGAAAATAATGAAAAACAAATAATAACAGACAAAGACAACGAAAAACAAAGAAAAGACACGGAAAAAGAACAAAACGAAACGATACGAAAACGCAAGCAAAAAAAACGCTTGAGAATGTGTATATCTATGAAAATCTCTTAAAATCTAGAAAATTACTGTGAAATACAAAAAAACAACACTCGATTGAAAGTAGGGATCGTGACTAATCGGTACGATAAGAAAAGACAATAAGAGACGGTGTTTCCACTATAGAAAACGTGGTCGTAATTCATATTTGGTACTTCAATAGGAAATTCACAACCTGGGAAAACGTTAATAAAGCAAACATCGGCCACAAAAGCGTTAATTGACAACAAAACAATACCAAAAAAGCTCCAATTGTAAATAAAACAACGCCAAACTGGCTTTACCAAGAAAAAGAAGGCCTCACGTTGTGAGTCAAATCAGTTTCATGGTAAAACAAGGCTACACGTTATGGCTCCAAAAAGGCTGTTGCAGCTCAAAACGACTCTTACGACGTTAAAGCACTTCGGGGATAGTCTAAATGGGTAGGTAGGATACGTTAATCTAAAAACACAAAGCTCATTCTAATCACTCCACAACTTGCTGTAACAAACGGTTGTCCGGCTATTTGCTCAGAAAGAAGGGGGTTCGGATCAACACGACGTAATTTAGAGCGACATGCTGTCACAATAGGGGTTGATTGTAATCAAAATAATGGGGGGAGGAAATTGAGCGCCATGAATTTTATTGATAGAATGGGAAAGAAACTTTCTGTCTGTCCCTCTTAGAAATTCGAAGTCAGAGGACCGACGTTCCACTTCGACGGTCGGGTGGAACGTCCGGCTGATTGGGAGCCTACCTTTACTGGTATGTTTAGCTTTGCCGGTCATCTCACAATCAATAAACATAGGAAAGCATCACACTTATACATCAACACCTGTATCATAAATAAAAGGCCAAGAAGTTAAAAACGCATGCAAATCCATCTAAGTATGTCGGCAAATGTTTGACATGAATAGTTGTAAAGGATGGGTAGTAACTCTAAAATCTACTTAACAATGATAGGTGTGACACAAAAGTACATTGGTTACATTGATACGATAATGGTAAACAAGCAGCACAAAATTCTGTATGTTATGACGCAACAATAATGACAGTTTACTCACCCGCGTCGGTTCCCAAATATGGTTGTTGCCACGCATAAAATTACGCCACTTTAAAGACGACACAAGATCGTCGCACAGAGGTTCTAAGGTACCCAGGCAATAAAAACAGTAGATCGCATTACCTGAATGATGTCCGGCGATGTTGATGATTCCTGCAGATGGTTAAAACACAGTGTAGATTGCTGGTCGTCGAAACGACATTGTAAAACGAGCACCCTAGAAGCTGGGCTTGGGAGGTAGATCCCCGTAACGAAAAGTACTGGGAAGAGGGCAAAACGACATCTAATTACCACAGCTCCCCAGATTTCGCACTTCGGAAAATATCTCTCGTAGAATATGCACACAGCGTTGATCGCACAACCAGTGCTACAAAACAACGGAGAAGATTTTTTCGTCTAGAAAACACACATACGCACCCACCAAAAGTTCAACCACACACCGTAATGTACTAGCTTCAGACGTTGAGTCACTTACGACGAAATGCACGCAAAAAGTATACGAACAACGGATTCATATTAATTTTGAGGACAACCCCACGGCAGCCGAAGCCCCCGTGAGGTCGACATCGCTCACCTACTTCGTAACACTGCCGCTAGGTGAATGCCTCAAGACGTTGAGTGTCAAGCCACGGGCTAGAGGACTTTCCCTGTCCCAATAATTCAACCGATTTGCTCTAACCCAATATTACAATCGCATCCCCGAGCCAACATGTAACTACGAGTTTGCTGTAGGACGCTGCTTAAATCACCAGACTAATTGTTACGACGTGGCGCGATAGAACACCTAGGCTGAATCGCATACGGGCAACCCATCAAAACTGCACTATACTAGAACGAACGGGAAGCGCCAGCATTTAAATTTGAAAAGGTAGCGCAGAATTGTCAATATTTGAAATAAAAAATGCGGGAAAGCACAGATATTTGAAATACAAGTGCAGGATTTTAAACTGGTCTTAAGATACTTCCTGTCAGTTAACTCGGCCAAGCCGTGTGACACATGCTTGGAAGAAGTGTAGTTCTTAAGACAGTAAGAGTGCAAAGACCAGTTAGATTAACTCTAGCAAGACGGAATGGTTTCAAGTCCGGTTAAAGGTTTACTCAGGCAGCTTAACTTCTCGAGAAGAAGCCAGGATGAGAACTTCTCTTACATGAACGCGGTTCTCGAAAATATATCAATAACGGGATTGTCTCCAGGTGCTAGTTACTAGATGCTGGTCTTCTTAAGTACTGGACTGGCTTAATTACCAAATTGAAATTCCAACATTTTTCCGTACTAATGCCTCTTGCTCCTTCAATTCATAGACGCGCTGTATGTAACTAACTCACCTTGCTGTGGTGTTTTGAGTGTACAAATATAACTTCAAGGTTTTTCTTATGCATTGCTCCTCATATGTATAACTAAAATATATTTTGTAATTGTACCCTTTATCCTTTACTTTGAATTTCATTTGCCCTTTATTTTGTAGCCGGTACTGGCTATTTTAAATTATTTTAGAAGATTAAAATATTTACTACAATTGCCAGGCTGATACTGTCTCAGAATGCCAAGATATCATTAATGTGCTTATGTTTAGTAGCCCAGAGAAAATACACAGAATGTATTTATAAGCGTATAATTTGCTTAGCTAGTAATACATAAAATTAAATTGTATTCATGATGGTAAAATCAAATGTAACAATGTTTATAAACAAACTAAATCAGGAACTCTGGTCTACGTCTCGGTCGGCGGACTTCAGGTGATGTCAGCGACTTTCGGGACAGCCTCAGTATAAAGTAGTTCTTGTGTCTCTCTTTGTGCTCATTTGACATACTAACAAAGATATGAGAAGTTTAGCGGTAATCGCCAATATGGCGGTAGTGCATAAACGAACTTTGATTTATTATCCTTCAAGCGGGCAAAATTAATATTAATAAAGTTCATACCTGATGCTGTTTACGCAATCGGGTCTCCCACGTGTGCAGAATGAACAGGATCTTCGAGAGGTCGTGTTGGAGTTATCTTGTTTACATTTTGCCGTTACCTGCAGAAAACCTTGGAAATCCAGGTAAGCGATTTATGATTGAATTAAAGCCGGTCCTCGCAGGCGGCGGTCTCCGTAGAATAGCCACAACATTAACACCCGTATTCATAGTCGTTCGCCAGCGGATCGCCGGCGACTCGCCAGAGATTCGATGAAATAGTAGGTTGGCGGCACTGTACGTCTATGTCAAATTCGAGGTTAGCAGGTTAGATTTTGTGTCAGTTTCTGTCAAAACTGACTGAAAACCTAACCTGATCACCTCGAATTTGACATAGACGTACAGTGCCGCCAACATACTATTTCATCGAATCTCTGGCGAGTCGCCGGCGATCCGCTGGCGAACGACTATGAATACGGGTGTAAAACGTGCGGACTTACAAAAGCCGGCCTTTTGCGATGTGGCCTTGCGCTGCGGATAAATACAGGCTGGATTTTCTAGTGCGCGTTTTAAGCTGTACTTGTGTTAAGCAGTTTAGGTTGCAATTAGTGGTTTTAGTATCGTCTATTTCGGTGTTTTGACTCGTGGAAATTAGCTGTAGTGATACTATGGCGTTCTCAGGATGGAATGTGACTTAGGGAATTATTTCAAGTAGTCTAATCGAAGAGCACCCAAGAACCTTCCTTAAAGACAAAATTAGCGGGTTATATAGCAGGTATCTCGTCGAAGAACATAATAGCATCCTCCTGACGAGCGGGACTAGCGGGTTGTTTGGCAGGTGTCTCGTCGAAGAGCACAACAGCACTTTATTGACGAACGGGTTATTTAGCAGGTATCTCGTCGAAGAGCACAATAGCACCCTCCTAACGAGCGGGACTAGCTGGATGTTTGGCAGTTGTCTCGTCGAAGAGCACAATAGCACCCTCCTGACGAGCCGGTCTAGGTAAAGATTCTCTGGCACGAGTTCCCTCGAAGAGCACTTAAGCACCCTCCTGAGCGGAGTTAGGTGAGGGAAAAGGTCCAGGAAAATTCTGTCCTAAAATGGCTACCTTTTCTCTTTATATAGCCCGAGCTGTCGTAATCAGCGGCTCAAACTTGTTCATTGGAGTAGGGGGATCCCTTCTTTGAATGCGCGGCGGTGTACGTGCGGCTCTCCGCGATGACGTCATTTATCGCTGTCCGAGCGGCCCAAAGAAGCACCGCTCTAATTCCTAACGTGCTTCAAGCCATGGGATAATGCGTAAAATTATATTTAATTAATTAAAATCGCGTTAGAGCTGGGCGAAACCTTACAATTTGTTAGTTCACTCAATTTTGAGTGCACAATAATCGTTCTGATCTTAATGTGGCGATAGGAAGACCAATACACAATATTGAATTCAAAATATTTTACAAATCAGTTAAATAGATATTTGCTGACATATAAAATACGTGTTATATCTGTTAGCTTAACCCTGTCAAATAATTTCTGGAGGTCTATGAAACATATAAAAAATGTGTTGTTGATTTCCAGTGGTTTTTCCAGTAACTATTTGTGTTAGAATGACATCAATAACAAATTATAAAAAATAGAGCTACCCAAGAAGAAGCAAAAATAACCATGTGTAAACAGTCTCAATAAACAAAATAAATGCTTCAGCAGAAGAGACAAAAACAGACGCATAAACGGCATGTGCTCGCAGCTACAACATGCAGACCGTAATGAATCCAAGAAACTGTACAACCAAGTAAAGTACCCATCTATCGAGATAAGCCTTAAAACCAAATCATCAGGGACGCACAAGAAAGGATTGTTACCAATCGGGAAAACATTGCAGAAGTATGAAAGTGCTATTGTGAAACATTAGACGCTAGCAGTGAAGAGGAACTAAATATCTCGGAGCTACTTCCAGAGAAGGAGCCAGAGATACTCAAATCCGAGGTTACGTTTGTTTTGAAGAAAAACAAGAACGCAAAGTCACCTGGGATAAGCGATGGGATAAACGAAATAACACCAAAAGCACTGAAAGAGCTAGACGACACCGGAATAAAAGTAATACATATGTACTGGCGCCTTCTTCTGAATTTCTGGATATGCAGTCCAATTTCCAGCCCCACTTAAATGTAGGAGGTTTTAAATAGACGTTCGACAGCTCTTTCCCTTTCCTTCTACGACCGCTGTCCAACAGAACACTATCGCTTTACCACGTCCATGTTTCACTTTTATTGTTAAGTTTTTATTTGTTATAAATAAAGTAAATCTGTTTGAACGTTTGTTATTTAATATTTCTCGGACTAAAGTAACAAGTAGCAAACCAATCGTTATATGTTTGCAAATGGCCAACAGACCGGTGTAAATCCATATATACATACCAATCTTCAAAAAAGGCTCTCCATCAGAAAGCAAAAACTACCGTACAATAGCTCTAATATCCCACGTCAGCAAAGTCCTGCTCACTATTATCAACAAGCGATTGAAGCCATTTTTGCTGCCACACATCGCAAAATATGAGACAGTCGCCAATTCAACTACTTGGACTAGAAAATAGCAAACAGTGGGGTGCCATGGGAAGGACCGCAACAGTCAAATTGAACTAAATCTGGAAATACAGCAATACTCGTACTTATTACTAAAAAAAAACACCAAACTATGACTTTTTAATACACTAATTTTTCCTATTGCCACATATGCGGCAGAAACATGGACTGTTAGAAAAGAAGATGTCAAGCAAGGATCTCCGAAGAATACTCCGTATACCTTGGACCTTCCACGACACGAACATTTCTATCCTAGAAGAGGCATAAATAAATAAAACTAATGAGAATAAGTAGAAAGGCTATGCCGAGGGCAAAAGATCAAGAAGATGATCGCCAAAATGGTGGACTGATCAAATTAAATCAATAAATGGATATACATTTTCTGGAGCATGTCACCAAGCATAAGATACAGCTGTATGGACCAAAACAATAGTATCATAATGTCACCATGTTCTTATGAAGGATGATGGACAGAGGAGGAGGACTCGGTTTTACATTTCCTGACACTTGGAAAATGCTCAAGTTATAACAATTTTCAAGTATCGTGGTGCTGATATGGTTGTAGATTTTACAGGCGAAAAGCCTTATATTTGTGCTGTTTGTTGAGTGATCTACAACAAACGGATCAAACATAAGGCTCTTCGCCTGTAACTGTTGTTTTAAAATCACAAGCAGAATAAATATAAGGCTTTTCGCCTGGTTGAGTCCTCATACTAGTTGTTTCGATTTCTTGTTTGCTGCATAAATCATCAAAAATTTCATTTCTATTGTTATCCATGTTCTGTGATATGCACAATGCAGTTGCTGTAGAACTACAAAATTTACTATCCATTGAGTCTTGTTTGCTATCCATTATAATTGATTAAACGCCAGAGTGCCATTTAATGATAGGTGTATCTTCAGACCTGCAACAAAGGAAGATTGTCATTAAGCTACGATAAATTTAGCACTATGGCACTATAATTTTTATTTTATTGAAAATTATAACAGCTTCATTTTTCATATTTTGTTATTGAGATGATGCCATTGTCATCCTAACACAAATAGTTAGTACAAAAGTCACTGGAAATCAACAAAACAGTTTTTCTATTTTTCATAGACCTCCAAAAACCATTTGACAGGGTTAAGCTAACAGATATAATACATATTTTATATGACAGACAAATATCCATTTCACTGATTTGTAAAATATTTCTACTCTGAATTCAACATTCGAGGGGACATTTTGTATTTGTGCATAATATCACCGAAATTGCACTATTGCACAATTGTCAGTAATAATAGGACGAGAGGTCAAAATATTGCCGACAATAATTTTTGCTATTCAGATACGAGTTTCTGCGGACACAGCAACAGCAACGAGACAATCAAAAGAGTAAAAATTATCGGCAATATTTTGTCCTAGAGTCCTATTCGTCTTGACAATTTAACTTTTAAATTATTGAAAATGATCAATAAAAATACTCCTAACACTAAAATTATAAATTCACAAAAGTAGTGGTCTTTGAATTGTATCCATAGTAACCGATCCTAGCAACATTTTTACAAACAAAGAAACAAAACTTTTTTAAAACTAAACTCCAAGTTATTTTTCATTAAAAAATAGGTACAGACAAAATTTTCGCTAAAATAAAACTCCTCAAAATATTGTCACTAAAATAATCGTTCGATTGGTAGTTTATTTTTAAATTGAAGAATATCATTGGTTGAGAATGACACCAGTTAAATTGTCAAGGGTAATACCACAAGCAGTGGATATTTTTTTGACAAATATTTTGTCGTTTCCATGTAAATTATTGCGTTTAAATTTCACGATACAAAATCACATCAAAAATGTCACGAGCCGAAGGCGAGTGACATTTAAATGTGATTTTGTTGAGTAAAATTTGCAATAATTTCTATGGAAATGGCAAAATATTTAAAAAAAATATATCCACTTCGAGTGGTATTTGGGACGACTATTTAACAATATTAATACATAACGATTAACTTTATTGAAAAGTAATCCAACAATTAATATAATTATTCATTCTCAATTAAATTCAGCGGAATACTTCCAAAATACAGCATTTTAAAATTTTTAAAACAAGCCACACAGTTTGTTGGGGTTTAGTGTTACGTAACCTAGCGATATCACTAAGGACAGAACATCGTTGCTAAGCGATACTTCGCAACAAGGCTATTTATTTTTTAAGTACGTACATTGTTTTGTGAATATTTTGCATGGTGCCCAATATTCAGTGATATACTGCTGTTATTGGTTGAAAAAAGCAAATGTCTGCAATGTGATTGGCTTATATGTTATAGTGTTGAATAGTCACTTGAATTTAATTCTCTCCATAAAGACTAATATAAATAGTCCTGCACTATTGGTTGTTTGAATATCATACCTATTAAATAATGCACAACACTACATGATGTGTTAAACCGGCAAAAGTACCTGTTGCGTTTACTGACGGTTTATTACTTTCGGGTTTTTGTAAACAAACTTCCTATTACTTTTAATAGGGATATGACCACAGAAAACAATTACTTATGCCTATTGGTTGTGTTTTTTAACTACGAACACAAGTACATTTCATTTAATAATAAAAAGGTTTTATTACTGTTTTTCTGAATAAGCCCAAACGAGCGTTTAAACACACCCTTAGAAATCGATTTTCCGAGTTCGTCTCACGATGCTAGTTTGGGTGGCAACGTGCATCTCACACTAACGCGCAGCAATATTTTAAGTAATTAATCAGTTATTTTAAGAATTACTGTTAACTGATTCATAAGCAACATTAGAATAAATAAGATTAACATATAGTGAATACGCGTTTCCTGATATATTCATAAGTGAGTAAAGTGTTTTATTATTGCGAACAATCTTTTCCCATATTCAAATGAGAATACAATTCATTAATCACGTGACCCTTTTTAAACCAATTGGAAGCATAAAAACCATTGGCTACATGTGTACCACAGCAATGATACAAAACAAAAATTCGTATCATCTTATTGTGGTCTGTTGCTACGCAAAAGTGTGGTTAGTAGGTTAGGTTTTGCGTCAGTTTTGACACAAACTGACGTAAAACCTAACCTGTCTTACGGTATAATCTTAATGAATCGACATTGCATGTATTCAACGTCAAAGAGCGGGTTGGGTTAGGGTTAGAAGGGTTTACCGGTTTCCTAAAAGACACAGATCTAAAAATGTCTCGAAGCAGATGCTCGGCTTCTGTTACCCTCAACTAGCTTAATCGGGAAGGCGTGGTTCGACAAACTTAACGAAACCGACAGGGGTTATCCTATTCTAATCCCTAACAATTTAATTCATAAATGGAGAAAATGCTCGGAGCGCCACTTGTTTTTAAACAGAGAATTGCTAACGCAGCGAAAACAAGAAATACCACGTAGCAATGAAAAAGTCCTCCAGGTTGCTTTACACCACTCCAGCGTCATTCGTCAGCTCCACCGACGCCGGATGCAAACGTAGGGTGGCCACAAAAATCGAAGTCACTTACCTTCGATGGCCACCGCTCTGGAAGCTAATAACAAAATACAAAACACCCCTGATCTTAAGGGCTTACGCGTTCTATCGCATGCTCTGGTCTTTACATGAAATTACACTCGGCTAAAGCCGTCTTTAGTTGAGGACTCAATAGGTTCACACATTTAAATCAAACCAATAATTAATTCAGCCAATAATGAAATTTAATGATTTAAAATTTTAGTACATCAAGCCAAAAGTCGGCTATCCAAAAGGTTACACCCTAGCTGAGGACAAAAGGGGATACCACGCAAGAACTAACTTAGTCTAAACAGAGTTACAAAGAATAAACAACTGAAATATTGGCAGGAGTAAAGCTTCCGCCTTCAATGATCAACTGACATAATTAAAATACAAAGACGTACGCAATGTTCGTAGCTCCGCACACTACGCAACAACAAATGATAATAACACACCCGGCACTGAATAAGCGTAACAGTAATAGTTAACAATGTACAAATTTACCTTAGCCCAGGCATGGTAGTCTGTTGGAAGTCCAAGCCTCGGTGATGCTTCAAAGGACGCCGGGGTTGGTGCTGCTCCCTGCAGTGTAAAACAGGGTAGACCCAAGGGTTGTGCGGAAGCCGTGGCTCACGGCCCAAGAAGGGGTTGGAATTATTTAAGATGAATACAGCCGCTCCCCCCGGGAACAAAAAGATATTCGGATTTCGGCGCGACGTAACTGGATTTGCAAACAGCAGAAGTTTCCCACTCACTATGGGCACATTAAGTAGGCTTCATAGGGCGTCTTGTATTAAATGTGCAACAGGATGCAAAATTTAATTACGTGATAGTCACAAGGTTTGCAAAACTTGAACACGAAACTACACTGCGTTCACGGAAAGCTCCCCGGACCGCAAACACGCGGCCCGGGAGCGACAAAACTTGCACGTTAGTTGTGGTTCACAGCTCGATGCCAATTCATTCAGAAACGCGCGGGTAAAAACGATGGTCACCCCCGCGCAGAATGATCTCATTCCTTCAGAACAAAGAACCTGCCAGCCTTGCAAAAGAAACAAGGAACAAATAACACGAACAATTCTAGAACCGTCGACAGCCAAATCAGCGCTTTCGGCGAGCGAGGGGCGCAATTCAAGAAGCTAAGAAAAGGTATTATTTTACAATCTAATTTCCAGGAAAGAAACTTCACGTCGGCCTTGTGCAGGCCATCGGTTCCTGCATTAAAGAATGAATTCACGGACACAATTCGGCAAATGCAACATAAACGGTGATATTTATAATAGTTTCGAGGAAAGAAATCTTACTATGGCCTTGCGCCAGCGTTAAAGAATTGGTTACTTAAGAAAACAAATACGAAGCGCAAGCATTTCAATGCCCGCCGGAATAAATTCGAATGTAACTAGTACAGGGCCGAATCCAGTGAAAATTCGGGCAGAATATTTTTAACTAATTTCGTTAATGACAACCTATAATTGGACTGATAGCAAAAATGGCTGAACGAGGTCGAAAATGATCTAACACCTGCTAACCTCGAATTTGACATAGATTTACAGTGCCACTAACATCATTCATTGTATTGTCTCACTAAATACAACTCGAGGTATGATTAGCAATCGGTGATAATCATACCACTTGTATTATGGCTGACAATTATTTATACTTACTTGAGAGCTGTAAGCCAGAGATGGGCAGTAATTAATTACTT
This sequence comes from Agriotes lineatus, assembly GCA_940337035.1. NCBI lineage: Eukaryota > Metazoa > Arthropoda > Insecta > Coleoptera > Elateridae > Agriotes > Agriotes lineatus. Next base: position 206,058 of record CALNHX010000436.1, on the reverse strand, counting down.
TGTAATTAAATTACTATTTAAATTCCTTTTTGTTTATTTGTATTAGAATTGAATTACTTTTGCAAATGCGGTAATTGTAGTTAGAAATTGCCATTTTTGTTAAAAACTACTTGATAATTACTTTTTGAAGGTAATTAATTACTACATTTAATTCATTAAAAGTATTTTAATTACCTGCAGTAATTGAAATTACTCGCGGTATTTGAATTACTTTGTGGTAATATAATTACTGAATTACTGACCTCGATTGGGTGCTAAATCTCCAGAACGCAAAAAATAAGATAAAGTCTTATTAGGTTACATATTAAGCAAATCGGAATAGGGTCTTCCCAGCCCTATATAAGCCTAATTTATGATTTCCTCTGACGAGCGAATAACAGCAACTTTTGTGCAACAATCGCATTTTGTACGACCCGTACACGAGCTTGGGATTAGGACTCGTGCTAGCGCACTCGTCCTAATCGTACCAAAGCGGAATAAATAATAATAATAATAATAATAATAAATGTCTTTATTACTATAAACGTAACACATTAAAACAATTGGAATTTACAGTTAGGGCGAGATTCAGCACATATGCCAGCTGTATTCCACATACAATAACCAAACGTCTGCTCTTCCATCTAACCCCAAAGGTTTAAAGATGACAAACAGAGCAGCTAGAAATGAAAAATGAGAAAAAAAACAAGAAAAAATTACACAGTAATTGAACAAGATAACTTGTGAAGAAATAATTACCAATTTACGGTAACTAGCAAAACATAATATTAGCCAGTTAACAAATGATCAAAATGACAATGACCCACTACGAGCAACCAATAAATTATTGTTTCAAAAAATAATAGTAAAAAAGAGCTTTTCTAAGTTTTTGACCAGTTAAATATCGAAGTTCGTGCGGTAAGTTATTGAGAACGTTAGCAATGCAGTACGAGAAGGACCGTTTAAATAATTGTGTACGATGGCGAGGTAAAGTCAGAGTATGCTTATGCCTTAAATTAAGGGTATGCACGTCTGTTCTATATTTAATATTATGACACAGATATGGTGGAGATCTTTCCTTTAATAGCTTAACATAGAACAATACCGAATGCATCTCTCTACGATTTTTCATGTTTAACCATCTAATGACTTTAAATGTATGCTTGATTCGCTGAAACTTACGGATACCAAAAATAAGTCTAAGACAGGAATTTTGTAATTTTTGAATTCTATTGATATCAAAGGAATTTATGCAGGAATTATACAAAATGTCACAATAGTTTAATAAGGATAAAACCAATGTATCACACAGCAAGATTTTAACCGATCTATCTAAAATATGACGAGATCGAAATAAAAGTTTTAGAGCTGCATAACTTTTTTGTAAACAGATACTAATGTGATGAGTAAATCTCAACTCCTCATCAAGCCATACACCCAAATTTTTAACCTTAGATCTGAAATGTACGTTATGGCCATTGATAGAAATTGCAGAAGAATGTTCTTGTTTGAACAGCTGAGCGTGTGCTTTATTTCCAAAAATTATTCCATTAGTCTTAGACTCATTTAATTGCAAACAGTGGTTAACAGATAATTCATAAAGATTATGTAAGTCATAATTTAAAGCGGTTACTGCTTGATGAGATTCACCCGGGTAAAAAGACAAATATAATTGTGTATCATCAGCGTAATAATGTTGTGAGCAAGATAAAAAACAATCTGTGAAATTTGATATATAAATAGAAAAAAGTATAGGACCTAAAATAGATCCCTGTGGAACACCCGTGCTCACAGGTAAAAAACTTGATATATTTCCTAAATATTTTACAGCTTGACTTCTGTTAAATAGGTACGACTTAAATAATTCAACAGAACTAATGTCTAAACCACTATATAATAAAATAGAAAAAAGAAGATCGTGATTCAGAGTGTCAAATGCTTTCGAATAGTCGAATAATAATAATACCGTTAATTTACCTTGATCAAGAGCAGTCATTATATCGTCAGTTATTTTAAGTAGCGCAGATGTGCAGCTATGGCCAGATTTATATCCAGATTGACATACAGGTATTATAGAGTTCTTGTTTATATGCGCTTGTAATTGAGTGTTGATCACTTTTTCCAAAATCTTTGATAGGGTTGGCAGTACACTTATCGGTCGTAACTGTTGCAAAGTTGTTGGATTATTAACTTTAGGTAAAGGAGTTACAAACGATTTTTTCCAGCGATTGGGAAATACAGAATGCGATAAGCAAAAGTTGATAACATGAGTAATGTAAGGTAAAAGAAAAGGCATACACAGATTTATGGTAAGAATATTTATGCCGTCTAGCCCAACAGCTTTACTTTTAATACTTTTTATTATATTAAGAACATCAATTTCAGACACTGGCTGAAACTTTAAAGTCGATTTTACAGAACTTTTTATACCGTGCTCATAAAAATGCTTAGTGTTATAATCAGCATTTAATTTTGGGACCGCATTTAAAAAATATTCATTAATTTCATTTACATTCCATTTATTGGATATATCCGTATCGTTACGGTCTTTTTTATAACCTACAATAGAATTTAATTTAGACCACATTTCTTTAGACGAGTGGTTTTTTAAGCTGAATTTAACATAGGCTTTTTTTTTCTTTTTTAATGGTTACAGTTACTAAGTTGCGTAATTGTTTATAAAGTTTCCAATCATTGTTGCTTTTAGTTGTCTTAAACAATTTAAAAGCTCTATCCCTATCACACATCATAGCTTTGAGTCCGTCAGTTAACCAAGGAGCATACTTTTTTGTGATTCTGAAACATTGAAAAGGAACATGTAAGTCCAAAAGACTAATGATATTATTTGTTAAAAATTCTACTTTACTATCTACATCATTCAACTCGTATATCACATTCCATGGAATTGATTGTAAGTCATTATTAAATTGATTACAGTTTAGATTTTTGAAGTTTCTACAAGTGACAAATCTAGGTGCATTGGTATTTATTTTAAGATTAATACTAAATACAATCATTTCATGATCCCCTATTTCTGGAATATGCTTGACTTCCACATTAGATATAATTTGGTCTTCAGAAGTTACTAAATAGTCCAAAAGAGTAGCTGTCAGAAAAGTAATTCGAGTTGGCTGATTTATCAGTTGTTTCAACCCAAGGCCTTCAAAGGTGTTTACTACTAACTCACAAGCCGATCTATTAATATCTAAAAGATCAACATTAAAATCACCAAGGCAAAAAACATAATCAACTGTAGGTTGAATTGAGGATACTGCAGTTTCAAAATGTTCAAAAAAATATTTATGGTAACTTTCATCGGGGTTATAAACTACGCCAAAAGCGCAGCACTCAGAATTTAAAAGTAAAATCTTCAACCATATCTGTTCAATTTCCCTACCACTTGGAATAAGGGAATATTTTATATTGTTTTTTATGTAAATACCAACTCCTCCACCTCTGACATTACCCCCACGATCCATTCTTTCAAAAACATAACCAGGTACCTCAATTACATCATTTCTTATATTACTTTTTAGCCATGTTTCACTTATAGCAAGTATATCAAAATTATGATGTAAGATTATAGTTTTTATTTCAGCAAAATGTGCAACTAAAGAACGAGCATTAAGATGGCCAGCCCGTAAAACCTTTTGCATGATTAAAACAAGTAGTTAGGTAGATTTATTAATGTCAATTTAAGATGGTACTTTAAATTAATAAAAATCTATCAAAATGATTAACTCAAAGTAGGTCTGTATCAATTAGAAAAATTAAACAATGAAATAAAATAACCTAAACAAGTACCTATAAAAATGGTAAAATTTATTTCCTCACAATTTGCAATGATTTCGAGAATGTTTAAAGGTCACAAAAGAGCAAAAATAAAAGACAACCAATACATAAGGTGAGGTCACCCTCCAAAATAAATATAATTAAATTAAATTAAGAAAATCAAAGGCAAAATCAAAGGCAAAATTCGCCCACAAAGAATGTGAGATTAAGGCTAGATTCGTAACATTATAGTTATATTATCAACTATACATATTATCACTGACTTAGATCGGCTACCGATTTGATAAGTTTCTTCGAATTATTCAAAAAAGCGTAAATGTTACCTTCATATGTCCAACAATTTCTGGCACCCACCGCTTCTCGCACTTTTAGGAACAAATTACGATTATCGTGTGAGAGTAATTCATTGATCACAACACCGCTTCCTTTTAAATTTTTCTTAGCGCCAAACACTTTAGACTTCATCCATTTGTTGACAAATTTGATTGCAACAGGCCTAGGTTTATTATCTTGGCTACGTTTCTTCCCCATTCGATAGCAGTTATCAATATTTACAGTCGAAATAGGAATTTTTACCTTCTGATTTATAAGGTTAATAACAACATTAAGAACATCTTCCTTCTCATTCTCTTCAATGCCATTAACAACAAGAACTTTAGAGCGTCTGTCTTGTTTAATATTTCCCAAATCATTTTGTTGAGCAGTAACAAGTTTTTGTAGATTGCTCAATTCTAATTTAAAGGAGTTGATGGATTCTTGGAATTTATTTTCAAAATCATTTATGGTGGTAACTAATTTATCTTGGTCGCATCCCATTACCGGCGAGATTTGATTTTTAATATCATTTAGACCTTGATGGACGAATGCTTCAAGCTTCTCGATCCTAGCCGTGAGAATTTTATTTTGCTTATCATCCATTGTACCGGGGTTGTTGGCACGTGTATTTGCAGGCATAACAATCACTAAGCCTTTTAGTAACGGTATAACAGATGTCAACACTATTAGGGCGAATATAACACTTAAATTTGCAACAAAACTCAGAGAGCGACCCACACACCTGCTACTCAGTGTACGCCATCTTTTAAGCCTAACGTTCGTGATACCACCGCAAAAATAGTCGACATAACTTTGACTGCTCATGGTATTATAAGTGAAAGTAATTGATGTTGTACAATTACAATTACTAAGTAATTGGTAATGGAATTACTAATTCATGGGAGTAATTGAAATCTCTGGTAATTCAATTAATTTCTTTGGGCGGTAATTGGTAATTAGTAATTAATTACTTTTTACAGTAATTTTCCCAGCTCTGGCTGTAACCGAAACTTGCAGAATAAAACCAGATGTCTGGTTGCTATTGTGTCATTTGCTGCACTGGACAGTTATGATATGGTTCTGAAACAAGAGAATGGGGTAATCCTGCTGTTTACGGCTCCCATTTTGAACTACCGCTCCTAGAACCAGTAATATAGGAGAGCGGCTGCAAGGCTGTGGTTCGATTAAACCTAGGTACTACCGTTTAGAAACAGCTCATTTCGAAAAAATTAATTGCGAAATCTAGATAAATGCAAATTAACAAGACAATTCAATTTTAATTCACTTACGTTATATTACAAATAAATTATTAGCAATAAAACTGTTTTCAGTGCAATTGAAATTCTACTATTTTTCTGATTCTAAGCAACTTCTTTAATAAAACTAAGTCTACTACAACTTTTCATCCGCCATTTATTTTTGATAGCAGTACACTACTGGTATGCAGTAAAATTATTAAAACGTTGCAATAATAACCTGTAGTACTAAGTGGCCCCGAAACAAATGCAATTTTGTTTTGTTTGCAGCTTGTAAACAAAGTGACAGAAAGTCCTGTACATAGTGTCATTCGTGAGAACGATTATGGGAAATTTTATCTCAATGGTTCGGTATACGGGAGAACAACCTGCGTTTTGTGTGCTTAAATTTTACGAACACAATAGTTCGTACATTACTTGAGGGATATCGTTAATTTCAGGAGCAATATTTTCTTTCAGTTGTTGTATTGTCTGTGGATTATTTATGTAAACCCTGCTTTTGAGATAACCTAATTTTCATTAATAAAAGTTATGTTATACAAATAGTTTACTTATTATCACATCTTAAAAAGTGAATTTGTTTCCGGGCCACCTTGTATAATTGAAATAAAATTAAATTTGTCAGAAAATGGATTTTACTCTCGACTGAAAACACAGGTCGGATTCGCTCATAATCTAAACTGCTTTTATTCTTGAAAATTCTTTCTTTTATTTCATGACAACTTGTACGTGTCTGTCACCTGTCACTTCAAATTATGCAAGTGCAAAATCAATTACAAATATCTCCTCCTTACATTAAGTGCCATTCAACCAATATCAAATAGTAAGTACTCTTCTCTTCAAAATTACCTCACTTCACTCTTTCTATATTTTTCTTTCAGTCTTTACATATATACCTGTAGTCTGTCACCTTTTCATGGATCTTGATACTCTCCGTTACCAACACAAACGCATCCAATACTAGTCTCACAGAGATCTCTCAACGTCCAAACAAATCGCAGTACGAACTCAATCAAACACCAGGATCCGCAAAAACTTCCCAGCCAAACACGACAAGGCATCTAACACCTTTCTCCAACAGAACCGCCAAAAAACTGATCAGCAGGAAACGCCTTCCACGTCTTCCTACCTAAATTCTCAAGCCAGCGACAACCTAGCATCACGAACATCGACTAGATACAAAATTCCTACATAAAATATGATATATGACGATCATATGGGCACATGAAAATCGCAGAGCTTGTGGGTCAGTAGAAGTGGCGGTAAATTTAAATTTGTGTTTGGCATGTGGGGTAAAAGTCACGTTTTCATATGGGGCAAACGTACGTGCGTACTTTTGCCTCATTCATTTTAAGACTTCTGCCCCATACAATATTGGTGCTTGGTTTTGTAAAATGATTTTTTTGCAGGAGCTGCAAAAGAAAATTGCTCACAGAAAAACGGCTAGAGCGAATTTAGCCGATGGTTCCTCAATTTGATCAGTCGCTGGTAATTTAGGCAACTTTTCGAAAAAGGTTGAAGTCTACATGTAGTATCTTTTGGCAACTATACATCAGTATTTACAGACGAAATGGGACCTATGCTGGTTCAGCACTGTCAAAATCTTTTAAAGCTTTGAGCAGCATTGCGTACGAATATGCGATCTTAAATAATATTAAGCACCCAGTTAATTCAAACACAAAGTTAGCAGGTAGGGACTGGGTATACAAATTTATCAAAAATATAATCTTTCCTTAAGAACACCAGATCGAACAAGTTTGGCCAGAGTAATGGGCTTCAATTAAACCCAAATAAACGCCTAGTTTTCGAATCGAATCCATCTTTACAAAAAATGGGTTTCTTCCTAGTTCAGTATACAACATGGACGAAAGTGGAATACCAATTGTCCCAAAAAGGGAAAAAAAGGAAAGGAAAAAAATGGTGGCAAAGATATCATCTGCTGAGGGTGGTGAAACAATGACAACTGTATGTGTCATGAGTGCTGCTGGACATTTTGTCGCCCCAGCATTGATATTTCCCGTAAGCAAATGAAAAATGAGCTTATGGATGGAGCTCCGTTCGACTATATAGGAATGCGCTCAGAATCCGATATATGAACACCACTCTATTTTTAGAATGGTTAAAATAGTTTCAGACCAAGATGCCAAGCATCGCGTATTGTTAATATTAGACAATTATTCATCCCATAGATCCATAGTAAAGAAAAATGCGGTCACTTCATTCCATGTAGGAATATGGCCTGAGACAACGCCAGTCAGGGTAGCCGAAATATCTTATACCGAAACCCAATCAATCTGGCACACCGTTACCAGAGTACTGCGTGATGTGGTTATCATCACGCCTTCGACGACTGCCTTACTTTCCCTTCGTCCTCAACTGTGGTTTCGGTACCCACTGTTTAAAGCGAGTGGGTGGGCCGCCCGTCAGTTGCGGGGATTGAACCCCATACCGTGGCACAGCCGTCTGAGCTCCCTAACCGCTCGGCAACTCTGGCGTTGGCCATAGATCCATAGAGACTATTTTATTTTGTGGAGAAATTCTCGTAGATTTGTTGACAATCTCATCACACACCACTAATCGAATTTAAACTTTGGGCCGCTGTTATTTTAAACCACTTAAAACATTTTACGCAAGTGATTGTGATCACAAACGACCTCAGAAAAAATATAAGACATTTCCAGATTGCGAAGATATTGAGGCGCGCCTATGAACGATGTTCTACTATAGATAAGGGTGTAAAAGCTTTTGAATACTGTGAAGTTTATCCGATAAATGAGAATGTGTTTACAGAAGAGGACCATCTTCCTTCAACTGTTACCGAGGGAAATGTTGTCGAGATCCAGCAAATAAATGATAACGAAATGGATTCACATTCAGAAGCATCCTTGCCATTATCCGTCTTACGAAAAAATAGTCAAACATAATTCAACCCCTCAAAAGCAGTCAGCAGCAATATTGAGTTTGCAAGTACCTCAGTAGTACACAATTCAATTGATACACATTCTACATCTAAAGGTATCCCAATGAAGAAATAAGTTGTTCCGCAAAAAATTCTTCCGCTCCCTGAGATCCGAAGATCAGCAAAGAATCTGAAATACTATCCAGCAACCCGTTTAAAGAAAAACTTGAAACAGAAAGCAAAGAAAAGCTTCGAAATAAAAATTTGCAAGCCAAATGGGGAGAAAGAAGAAAAATCGGCACTAACGACAAAAATATTGATTGTGAAAGCTAATTCAATCTTCTTCTAAAACTTATTTATGTCCTGCGTGCTCCGAAAAATATAGCAAATAAATGCAGTGCAAACCATGTCACAACTGGTGGTACGAAAACCGCAACGCCTACGAAAATATTGGAATATTTGTTTGCAAGTAAAAATATGTGTACAGGATTTTTGCCCCAATTGTGTGGCAAAACTCCCATTTTGAGTTTTTTTACATCTATAGTTTTTGTTTGTCGTTTTTTAAAAACCAAATATTTGTATACGTAGATGGTTCTGTTAATAAGCTAAAGAATAAATGTTTTTTGTTAACATCTGCTGTTTCCATAAATATTGTAGTATTTGTATAAACATTCATATATTATTTAATGATTTAGTCCATTCAAAACATCCTTATTGAATCCATTGCCATGTGATTATGTCCGGTTTATTATTATAATAATATTTTCGTTAGGTAATGATGCTAATTACATCGCTAGTGGTGTAATAAACTTCAAATTAATTGCTTTATTACCTAACGGAAATAGTGTCGAATGACGTAATGACATTTGCTAACTAAAATATTTTTGAAAATGACAGATCATACATTGTTCTTAATAGCTTTTTTCAATTGCTGGGCAGTTGTAGATAATAGTACATTATGATACTAGTGTATAAGTATGCCTTTCAAGCACGTGTGACGAGTTTAAGAGCACGACGCGAAGCTGCGTGCTATTAACGTCACTAGTGCTTTAATGGCATTTATACACATGTATCAAACACTACTTTTTCTACGATCGTAACAGAAATATAAAAACTGAGTTCGGTGACACTTTCCGTCACATTGTGTTAGACATTTTAGGTTATGTTGACATTCAAACTTACGGCAAAGCGTGTTTTAATATAGTATTAAAACACGCCATCAATGGCAAGGTGTGAAGAAGACGTAATTCGGGTGCTAATAGTAAGAGTGCTACAAACGTCGCTTTTGACACTAGAAACTGTGCAAAAGCTGACATTTTATAGAATACATCTGTGATAATGCATCATTAATATACCGTGAGAACATTGAAATTTAGTATTACAGCATGCTATGACTTTTAAATTAAATTGGCAACACTAAAACTGTTGAAAGCGTGATTTGAATTGTCAAAGCGACGCGACGCTTCAAAATGCGCCTCAATTAGCAATATTCATGCGCAAGCGGCAAGAATGCACTTTCAGCTCTTAACATACAATATACTATTAAATGACACCACAACTATTAGATTATTTGACACATAAGGTATTTGTACAGGGTGGCCAGATAAGAATGCAAAGTGCTGTATCTCGGAAACTATTCGTCGTAACGACTTTCGGTAAAAAAAATTATGACCAAAGTGGCCAAAAGAAGACCGTGGAAAATATTTTCAGATTTCCAAGATGGTCGCCAGGGGGCGTAACCGCTATCTTAAACTTTTAAAGTGATTTTTCACTGAAATCCACCTAGTAAATGTTACCAAAAATATATGGTTTCTAAAGCCAAGCTTTACTCGAGTAATTTTTGTTTAACACTTTTTGATGTATTTATTAAAATAAAGTGGTGGGGAATAATTCAATGTTTTTTTAAATAAACAGCTGTAACTCCTAAACCACTGAACGGATTTTAACAAAGTTGGTCTTTTTGGAAAAAGCATTTATTGTTCCATTAAACCCATCTTACCTGTGATATGTCTAATTCTTAGTGATGCCGCTAGAGCGCGTTTTTTTATGTAATAACAGAAAATTGCAAAATTCTCTAAAAAATTAAATGCAATAATATGACTTTAGGGGCATAATAATCAATGCAGCTAGTATGCAAGTGCAAGGTAGGCAGAATATGAAGAGTAGGCCATGGAGGAAAAATAAATGCCTAAAATCAACTTGTCAACAAATATTAAAATTATACTTATAGAGATAGTGTAATTTGTGTTCGTTGCACACAGAAGTAAGGCCTTGAAACTATTAAAATGCCTTTTACAAATGATGAAGCTGCCGATATGATCGCGGTATATTTTGAATGTCTTCAAAATGCGGCATTGGCTCAAAGAGTATACAGAGGTCGATATCCAAATCGGCGTTTACGCGATGCGAGAATTTTTCCGCGTTTAGTGCAAAATTTGCGTAATACTGGCAGCTTTCGACCTCAGTTGCGAAGACACTCTGCTAGAACAACGGAAGACAATATTGTTAATGTCTTAGCAGACGTGGAATTGAAGCCCCACGTTAGTACGAGAGCAATATCTCGCGCGTTTTGTATATCATGTACTACTATTCTAAACATTTTAAAGGATCACAGGTAAGTTTTTATGTCACTAAAAATACTACCTTACATGTTTCACAATGTGTTTGTTATTTCAAATTTTTAGACTGCACCCATATCATATGGTTTTACATCAAGCCTTAAATCACGAAGACTTTGACCGACGGATATATTATTGTCACTGGATGTTGGGCATGATTAGGGAAAATAGAGAATTTTTATCCGAAATTCTTTGGATGGATGAGGCCACTGTTAGAAGTGATGGAAACATTAATTTGCATAATATGCATTATTGGTCTGACAACAATCCTCACTGGTTGCGCGAGGTCTAACATCAAGGCCATTGGAGTCTCAATGTGTGGTGTGGCATCCTGGGCGGAACTATTATAGGTCCCTATTTCTTTGATCAACCACTAAATGGTGCCGTGTTCCTTGATTTTCTGGTAAACCAATTGCTTATTTTATTAGAAGATGTGCCCTTGCAATTACGGCAAAATATGTTTTTGCCACTAGACGGTTGCCCAGCACATTTCTCAAGAAATGTGCGAGAACATTTAGATCTAACATTTCACCAGAAGTGGATTGGGTGAGGAAGTCTATTTCCTTAGCCACCCCGATCCCCAGACCTCACCTGTTTGGACTTCTATCTATGGGGTCGGTTGAAAGATATTGTTTATCAAATTCCACCAACAACGAGAGACGACATGAAAATCCGAATACAGGAGGCCATTCGTAGCCTTTCAAGAGCAGAAATTGAAGCTGCTGTAATGTCCACGCATGAGCGGCTCCAAAAATGCATTGAGTGTGATGAAAGACAGTTCGAGCATTTAAGGAGGCATTAGTTTTATTTCAAAATCGGCCCTTTTTTCTTATTATGCCCCTACACGTTTTTTTTTAAATTATTTGAACTAAGAATACTTTTATTATTTAAAAATGATTAAATTATGAAATTTTATCATTGAATTTTGAAAAAAGACAAATAAATAAATAACAATAAATATCGGTGTAATAACGTCTTTTTAAAATTATATGATAACTAAATTTTCTTTCTTCGATATTTCAGGCTACGAATAAGATATCGAGATACGGTTTTCACTAGCCTACTTAGGTATCATTTCACTACATTTTTATGAAAAAAAGTCATATTATTGCATTTAATTTTTTGTTTGTTAAAATCCGTTCAGTGGTTTAGGAGTTACAGCTGTTTATTTAAAAAAAACATTGAATTACCCCCCACCACTTTAGTGTTAAACAAAAATTACTCGAGTAAAGCTTAGCGTTAATAAGCATATATCTTTTGGTAACATTTACTAGGTGGATTTCAGTGAAAAATCACTTTAAAGGTTTAAGATGGCGGTTACGCCCCCTGGTGACCATTTTGGAAATCTGAAAATATTTTACACGGTCTTCTTTTGGCCACTTTAGTCATAAATTTATTTACCGAAAGTCTTTATGACGAATAGTTTCCGAGATACAGCACTTTGCATTCTTATCTGGCCACCCTGTACAAATGTCATTAACAATCAGTAACTGCGTTTAATGCTGAGAAATTCTGTTATTACCTCATATTCTTTCATAAATATTTGTGAATATAAAGACCATCTATAAGTTTTATATACCATACTGATACTCTAATCAGGTAAATCGATGATTGTACTTGATACTTAGTCTGTTCACTATACTATACTTGTTTGTTTTCAATGTAGATTCCGCAATTCCTTGCTGTTGTGATTTCTCATCTACAGACACCAAATGCCTGCAGTTTACATTGCTTCCATTCCTGCAGCAACAGCAACCAAACAGCAATAACGCCCCAATGCTGCAGTCTGCAGCTACTGTCTCCTTACTACCACATAACTACCATCATCTTCCTCCGAATTAAAACTGCACCTGCATAGAAGTCTTGTATTGGATCCAACACCACCAACCAATTCCAAATCGTTGTTTATGCTTGTAGATACTGAACTTAGTTATTTCTACTCAAAATATTTATTCAGTAACAAATACAACGAGTAATGTCAGAATGACAATATCAACTAAAAATAATAATTTTTGTCTCCATGACGCCAAGACTCCTACAAGAGTCCCACCTAGCGACAGTGGTGTACGTACAGAAACGCACGGGACGTTGACGAGTACAGTGGAAACGGGAAGTAGAGAGAACATCAACAACAGATTTGGTTGGAGTGTCAGGAGCAGCTGTAGCGGTAGAAGTAGTTGGTGGGATAGGGGCAGTTGGTGAAACAGATGGAGGTGCTAACAGTGGTGTGACAATGGGCTGACTTTCCAAAAATGCCGGTTTAAGTCGCTGGACAGGAAATTCATAAGGTGGTTTGCATTGGAGGGCCCAGTTGCCAAATTTCATATGATACCAGCAGTACCGTGTACTTCGACTTGTCGATGATGGCTGAGGAGTAGGGAAACAAGGTCGAGACAAACGTGTTTCCAGTCGGATAATTGTCTGGGTGAGGTGGTACATACAACTGTGATTGTAAAACTGAGATACTTGACTCCTGTATAGTAAGCACGTCATGGTTTGATACATGTACCTTATCAGCAATGAGGGCGATATCATCAAGATTGCCCTGGGATGCAGCTATAATGAACTGCAGTTCATGTGCACATGGGAGGGTAAACTTCTGATAAAAATAGATTGGCGTTTAAGAGAATTTTTATAACATACTTCTTGAATAACTCGAAAACCGCGGCTTCTAGCGAAAAAGTGTCCATATATAAAATTAAACTACATAAAATTTCCTACAAAAAAGGATCTATGCAGGGGATGGAAGAATCGTGGATTATTAAGAATAGTGTTTTAATGGTATAAAATTCATGTTTAATGGTAATGAACTAACAAAAAACTACATTATTTATTAAAAGCAAACATCTTATTTTGAATGTGCACATTTCAACAATTGAATAATCATCCTCAGGATCATCTTGCAGATCGAGTAACGGTGCACCATTCGTACACGTACCATGCCACGTGCCGCACACCATGGAACACTGGTGAACGATCCATCCTCCCCTCGGTTCCATCCCCACTCGGTCGGGGATAGGGGGTTGTTGAGCCATTGATGTATCTGTAAGTAACCAAACCGCTGTAAGTAACAAGAAATAGTGTTTTAAAAATCATTATATAAAAACAGTAAGTTAATAAAATTAATATACCTGTAAATAAACTCTCAAAGGGTGTTGATGCGCAGCTCCTGTTGTTAGTGGCAGTGACACCATCCGCCCCCTCCATGCCTTTAGAGGGTGTGACACCGCAACAAAAGCAAAGGAGGAACGGTTAAGCTGTTCAGCAGACAAATTGTCACAGGCTGGTGAGATGTTTTTAGAAATGTACCAAGCGACTGCAGATCAGCAAATCTGAATAAACTCCGGTATTCTGCATTCCTAAACGCATCAACGAAGCCAAAACCAGACCTCGCCTCGCTGCCACCAACAACAGGAGCTGCGTACGAACACTTTGAGAGTTTATTTATAGGTATATTAATTGTATTACTGTTTTTATATAATGCTTTTTACAACACTATTTCTTGTTACTTACAGCGGTTTGGTTACTTACTTACAGATACAGCAATCGCTCAACAACCCCCTATCCCCGAACGAGTGGGGATGGAACCGAGGGGCGGATGGATCGCTCACCAGTGCTCTACGGTGTGCGTCACGTGCAATGGTACGTGTACGAACGGTGCACCGTTACTCGATCTGCAAGATGATCTGCAAATGATGATTCAATTGTTGTTTTTGAAATGTGCACATTCAAGATAATATATTTATTTTCAATAAATAATGTAGTTTTTTGTTAGTTCATTATCATTAACCATTAATTTTATACCATTAAAACACTATTTTTAATAATCCACGATTCTTCCATTTTCTGCATCTCGCAAACTATTCTTCCTACAGAAAAAATGAGTAGAACCTTTCTTGTAGGAAATTTCATGTAGTTTAATTTTGTATATATATACTTTTTCGCTAGAAGCCGCGGTTTTCGAGTCATACTAGAAAAACGTGAAAACATTTCTTTACACGCCCCCCACCCCCCGCTGGTCAGGATTTTTAGTATGTTGTTGATGGCACTCCCCCCTATCACTGTACAAAAATTTGCGACTACACGAATTATTTCCCCTATTTTTACTTTTTTTCTATAGCACATGTTAAAGTGTGCTTTTATCAACTCAAAACAAAAGGTCAAGTTTTACTTTAATAGCAATGGTAGATAAAGTAGCACTTTAACATCAAGGATAGATAAAGCAATTTAATTTTCTAACTTTTGTTTAAATTAAATATGGCAGCTTCGTATTTTCGTAGCAACCCAATCTAGTTACTGACATTCTGAAATGTGATTGACTGTCCTTATTTTCTTATGAAATTGTCAAAGTTCTTGCTATAGAAAAAAATATTGTATTATACACGACGATAAAGTTATTTATCTACTTTGCGTTCGTACTGAGGCTATTACGATACGCGGTTGCGTATCGTAATAGACACAAAGCGATGCTATAATAAAAATACTAAAAAAATTTATTTTTTTGCTTAAAAAAGTGGCAAAGTAGATAATCTAGTTACTGACATTCTGAAATGTGATTGACTGTCCTTATTTTCTTATGAAATTGTCAAAGTTCTTGCTATAGAAAAAAATATTGTATTATACACGACGATAAAGTTATTTATCTACTTTGCGTTCGTACTGAGGCTATTACGATACGCGGTTGCGTATCGTAATAGACACAAAGCGATGCTATAATAAAAATACTAAAAAAAATTATTTTTTTGCTTAAAAAAGTGGCAAAGTAGATAAAATACTGTATGATACCTCGTTTATAAGGCATTTTGTAGCACTTACTCCTTTAGGGCACTCCTCGCTTCGCTCGTCGTACCCTAAATCCGTGCGTGCTACAAAATGCTTCTTATAAAACTCGTATCATACTATACTATTCTATCCACTCTTGAATCATTAACGTCTCGACTTTGTCTCGACGTTAAACTATTCACTCGTGGATAAAATTTAACTTTATCGTCTTGTATAATAAATTACTATTATCTATTCCTCAGTTAAAGCAAAAATAAACAACATTTTATTTCCTTAAGTTGCTCACGTTGCATATATAGGGTCCAAAATACGCCCGTTTTGGCCAAGGGTAAAAACCTGAGCTTTGTCCAAAAAATTTTCTTTGATTTAAATAATAGTTCTTGAGTTAAAGCA
This sequence comes from Agriotes lineatus, assembly GCA_940337035.1. NCBI lineage: Eukaryota > Metazoa > Arthropoda > Insecta > Coleoptera > Elateridae > Agriotes > Agriotes lineatus. The sequence continues at coordinate 190,024 of CALNHX010000436.1, read as the reverse complement.
AAAATAAACAAAATTGTATGTTTTAAGGTGCTCACCCTGTATATATTTTACCGAAATTTTATCGGTTTTATATCAGAAGGCATATAATCTGCATGCAAAATATCGTCTTCCTACAACAAATAGTTTTTGAGTTATACCCGCAACAGGCAGACAGGTAGAGAGACAGACGGAATTGAAAAAACCTGTTGCTCCTCATCTAGAGATCCTGAAACGTGAAAATCAGAAGAAATCTCGAAATTTGTTTTTTTTTCGCGATTACAATAATTCCTTCGTCTTTTAGACGAGGGAAGTAAAAACGGAAGGAGATGGATCTACAAATAAAAAAAAGTGTACGGAATTATAGGTCGAAAGTCGCACCTAGCAACAAAAAACAAGTTACTTTTATATAAGACCATCATACGTGCTGTTTCGACGTATGGATGCGAGCTATGTAGTTGCTCTAGCTATTCTAATGTACACATCATTCAAAGGTTTCAGTCCAACACATTAAGAACTGTTATGGATGCTCTTTGGTATGTGTCGAATCAAACCCTTCATACGGACTCCAACAATCCTACGTGCGTGAGTCACTAAAAACCGATCTGGCATGATAAACTTATAGGCCATACGAACTATACAATAGAACCACTAACTCACCAACAGATTTTCCGCGACTGAAACGGAAATGGTACTGGGATCTGACAGATTAATGAGGAATCACCATTATGAATAATCCAATGTCCTCGGCCGATAAGTGGAGGACATGATGAGGCAGCGCTAACCTCTTAGAGGGAATTAATTCATCATGTCTGACGTCCTCTTAAATTCTTGCACTTTTTACTTCCTTAGTCTGAAAAACGAAGAAGTATTGTAATCACGAAAAAATCACCTTCCGAGATTTCTTCAGATCTTCACGTTTCAGGGTCGCTAGATGACAAAAAACAGGTTTTCTTAATTCCGTCTGTCTGTCTCTTGGCGGTATAACTCAAAAACTATTTGTCGGAGGACGATTATAGTTTGCATACACATTATATATACATATATACCTGGCATGAAACCGTGAAAATTTCAGACAAGTATATACAGGGTGAGCACATTAAAAAAGTAAAATTTTGTTTATTTTTGCGTTAATTTTGAAATAGAAGTAATTATTTTCACATAGGTCAGGCTTTACACTTACCGAAAATAAGACTCAACAGATATAGTCGAAACGTTTCAACAGTAATATCGTTCCGTTATATAGAGACGCGCGCCGCACTGGTTTCAATGATGCTCGATGGCGCAGTTCGACTGATCGATGCAGTTACGATCGCTATGCAGATGCGGTTACGATCGCTATACAGATGCGGCGCGTTCAAACCCAGCGGGATACATTTTTTTAAAATTTGATCTAATTCACGCGGGGGAAGTTCGCTGTAAACCCATTTACAGATTTTTTAAAGTACTTCCGAAAACGTAACTTGTAGATTGATAGCACCAGGTTATTGTGCTAAATGAGTTTTAAATTTGTTGAAAGGATAAAATAATGTAAGGTGATTTGTGAGCGGAGCAGCCGGGCCTAACTACTCCTTAAGACATTTGTAGCCTATGTCAAATCACCCATCAATGCAACTCAATGTTTGACAATTGTATGGAAAATTAAGTATCGTGCACTAACTATAAATAGAAAATATTGTTATGTTTATGCTGTTTCGCTTATTCTAGTAAAACTGGCGACCTAGTAAGTTACTGCGTCTTATTGCGAGACCTACGTATGCAAAATTCCTTATTGGCATATACAGTGTGTCTGCTTCAGTTCGCACCCCGGGTCTCAAGTAACCCGAGCAGATTATCTCAGGTATTTATATCACATTTTTCCACCAAATTTATTCTGCAGCATCTGCATAACAGCTTCGAGGAATACGCAAACAGCTAAAGCAGTATTTTGGAAAACGGTAGAATTATGTTTTAAAAACTAAAGTCCGGGACACTTGAAACTAGAGTCCCTGTATTATATACAGGGACTCTACTTGAAACCCGGTTTCCGCACACCCTACCAGTTCCTCTGCAAACTAAAACCAAAACAGATTCTATTATCTGGAACCAAAACTATACAACCAGATGCAACATGATAAAAAAATTAAACCTTTAATAGCTATTTGTGCAACAAGTGCTAAAAGTGGACGTTTATGCACGAGACAGGAAAATTATATCTAACATATCTCATGCATAAACACTTTTAGAACGAGTTTGCACCCAATATTTTTTCTACGACCTTAAATTTACTGTTATTAATCCATAAATGGTGATTTAACAAAGGTTTGCATTTATGACATTTATAATTTGTCATAGTAAAGAGAAGGCCTTGACGCGGAGGCGACTGTTTCTGCAGCCAGTAGCTGTCAAAGTTAGTTATCAAAGCTAATTATAAATGTACACATTTTACTTTATTGATTACATAATGCTTTATTTAAAAAACTCTTTACCTCTAACGAAAGAAGTAACTAGAATAACTTTACAACCTCACTTCCAGTTTAAAATTCTAAATAAACAGCACCTGTTTACTTTATAATACATGTGCTAAAAGTCAGCTGATTTCACTTTTAACATGCAGAATTATAAAACGTAATTTTTAGTGAAAAAAGCTAGCGCTAAATAGCCTACTTTTAGTAGTGGCCGCAGAAAAAAACCTTTTGTTCGTAATGCAATGGATAGAGTAATACAATAAACTGAAAATAAACATAAAAACGCACACCAATTGACTGTAAAAACATAAATTATATGCAAACATGTTTATTTGCAGATGTCTTAACAAGCATCTGCATACACAAGTCATTTGACTTTGTGCAAAGTGACCTTTCTTTACTTAGGATACATGTTGAGTATTTATTTGTAAGTACAATAATATAATTTTGTTGAACGATATATATACCGTGTGTTCAAAAAGAAATTACATAAGGGTTTGCCAGGGCAAATAAAAGTAATGTCATCAACAAGTTTTAGAATCCATCAACTGTCATCACTGTTGTTGTCATACGTTTATATTGAAAATTCAATAATTAAGCTACAATTATAATGGTTTTTATAATAGAAAACAAAAAACTTATGATTGAATCATATTTTCAGAATGGTGTTCGTGTGAACGGTGAATGGATTTACAGTGCAGCGCTATGTTTAGCGGAGTTTCGGCAACAATATCCAGACATTGCTTTCCTTGAAGATTTTTACAGCACACTTAGAAAATGTGTTGATTTATTCCGGGATAGAGGGAGCATTACTCATAGGGGTAGAACTGGTATGCCAACAGTTCGTACTCAAAATACAGTTGATGTCCGTCAACTTATCAACGAGCAACCCACTACATCATTACATAGACTTTCACAGGAGATTGGTTTATCATTAGGAACTTGCCATACTATTTCCAAAAAAGATTTAAAGCTAATTCCGTACAAATACTTGCTTTACATAAATTGCTGCCAGCAGATCACAATAGGAGAATTTTGTATTGCCAGTGGTTCCAACAAAATTTAATTAACAATGACGAATTGTTAAACTTAACTTCTTTCTTCGCCCGTTAAAAGTTGGTATTTGGATTGCTGTCTCTTGAAGACGTATTGTCGGACCCATATTTTTCCACGAAACTTGTTGCGGTCTAAAACGGGTTTTACGACACCGCGCCGGCTTATACAAAAAATAAACGGCCAGCGCGGATGATATTTTACATAATCGGGACAATGACTTACCTAGGCCGCTGCCCAATCTGCAACAACATATACCGGCTAAACATCAGTGGAGCGAGGGATGGTCCTTCACGAGATTACCTACGGGCAACGGCCAGAGGGGCGGTAAACAACAACGAAATTAAATAGTGCGCCACCCGGTTTCATTGACATAATCGAAAATACAAGGATAGGCCCAGAGTAAAACCGGGAAAATCAAATGAGCCTACCTTCTAACTTATCACCTTGGCGAAACCTGAAGCTTAACGGGAGTCGAATAGTAGTAGCCTCATGAACTTGAGCACTACAGCGACGAGCACAACCGACTTACCTGCAACGCTTAAACACTCAGGTTTCACCTTACATTAATCTTTACACCGTGACTAAGTCACCCTGTAAACAAGCATGCACAAATACAAGGGATAATCATAAGTCAAATATAGCAAACAAATCTATTAGGCCAAATCCATGGCCGAAATTTACAGTAGTGCCGACGTGGTCAGCGTACGCATTACACTCACAGTGATACAAGGGCTTACCCTAAAAAGAAATAAAGCCCAGATGGAGACGCCATATCCTAACAATAACCCTTAAACATGTACAGGTAAATTTAGGAATGAGCGCACAATGCTTTGAGTAGCGCTAATAGCAAGTGTGTTTGATTTAGTAGCACAAAGGTTCAATTCAGAAATGGGCACGCAATGCGATGATTAAACGTTAATAGCAAGTATGTTTCCTTTAGTAGCACAAAGGTTAATTGCAGAAATGGCCACACAATGCCTTGATTAAACGTATGTTTAATTTAATAGCACAAGGGTTAAATGCAGTAATGAGCGCACAGTGCCTCGATTAAATGTTAATAGCAAGTATGTTTAATTAGTAACACAAACTGGTCAACTGGCGGCATCACATGAAAGATTAGTGTACAAATAGAGAAGCGCACAATACCTTTATTTTACGGCTTGGCCTCGATGCGTAAGCGTTATTTGCAGCCGGCGGACGGCGAGTATCGCTACAGCTGTCGCTCGACGTGGTGTGGGTGGAAACCTGCGACGTCCAATGAGTCCCCTAATTACTCGGGAAAATGTGTTCACCGCTCCCTTAGCCATCACAAAAATCTACGTGGCCGTGGTATAGCCCACTCATACGATGAAATCCCGAACCAAGGTCGGAGCAATTATCCAAACAGGCTTTCGGAAATTATTTAATGAGAGGCACGGACATCACACAACACCCGACGCACAAAGCACCTACTTGCACAGCTCGCCGAAAACCGTCTTGATAAACACAATCCAAAATTAGCTGTAACAGCACAAAACATCGGCCGCCTACTCGCCGAAGCGCGTCGGCGACAAAACAAAACACACTATACGACTGTACTCTGTGGCGGGCCGAGACTGAATAATCAAAAACAGTCGCTAAGCGGAGCTTCGCGCTCAAACGCGCTGTCTGTGACCTGAATACGAAAGAATGCGATGGAACAAATGCCTCTCTGTCGCACTCGTATGGCCTTGTTTTAAATTTACTGCAGAAAAACACTTCAACAGCCAGCTGCAACTACAACGGCGCAGTTTAGAGCGGTACGCTGAACCTTTTAGGAAACCAAAAACTACGTGCGTGTCAACTTTAGAATCTTAGATGAAAGGTTTGCGGTAAAATATGACTGAAACCTATGTACAGGCAAGTCGTAAAATATAAAAATGGCCTGACAAACTGTTGCTGCTCAGAGATACTTAAATATTATAAATGAATTTATTAATCAGCTTCATGACCGCCAACAAGGCTATTTCCAACAGGATGGCGCGACTGCCCACACCGCTGAAGCGACCATTAATTACCTTCGTAAAATTTTTGACGATCGAAAAATTAGTTTAAGTTCAAATACAGAATTTCCAGCTAGATCACCAGACTTGGCTATTTTAAATTATTTTATATAGGGAACCAAACAATACAGAATAGAGAAAATTACAGGAAAAACGAAACGAAGCAAAAGAAGCAGTGAAAGGCGCCAAGAAGAGTCCATGGGAAGAGTTCGGAAAGAAGATACAACTATATAGAAAACCAAAAAGAATTTTGGAACATAGTCAAAAGATTAAAAAGTCCTACACCAAAAGTTAGAAATATTGAAACACAAGAGGACAGATAGAAACTACAACACAACAAATATTAGAAACCTGGGAAGTACACTATGCGACAAAGTTTGGGATAACAGAAGAAAGAAACCCAAGAGAAGAACAGGAAAATAAAATCGAAGGAAGCGATAATGGAATAACAGAAGAAGAGGTAATAGAAGCTCTAAGAAAAACTAAAAATGGCAAATCTGCTGGAGAAGACAACATAACACCGGAACTGCTTAAAAAAGGTGGCCCCATAGTGAGTAAATGACTCGGAATTATTTTCCAACAAGCATGGAGTACAGAAACAATACCAAAAGATTGGGAAAATAACATCATTAGAAAAATGACAAAGGAGTGAAGTAGAAGACAGGCTGCAAGACGAACAGGCAGCATTCCGGCCAGGGCGACAAACGCAAGACCACATATTCACAATCCCAACGATAATAGAGAAAACCCTAAGCAAAAATAAAGAGCTATTTCTAGCATTATTAGACATGAAAGCATCCATTGATCGGTTACCGAGAGAATATATATGGGAAGCACTCTGAGATTTAGAAGTGTCACACAAATTAACAAGAATAATTAAAAACCTCCATAACAATGTGATAGAGAAGGTGCGATTAAATGGACAAGTCTCAGGCAAATTCCAAATGAGTAAGAGGACAAAACAAGGTGACAGTTTAAGCCCTCTATTATTTGTGATATACATGAACAATGTTTCCACTATCTGCAAAAATGAAACCGGGATAGGAAACCTAGGATACCTCAACCTAACCCCGATTAGGACTAGAGACTTGTTATATGCAGATGATATCTTACTAATATCACAAAACCTACAGAGGAACATAAAAATATGGAAAAACCATCTACAACAGAAGAGAATGGGTATAAATACAGAGAAAAGTAAAATCATGCACATAACAAAAAGGGAAAACGACGGAAATGTTGTAGAAAAAGTAGACACATACGAATACCTCGGTACCCTAATCAGCAAAGACGGTCGCATAGATAAAGAAATAAGAAACAGGATCAGCAAAGCCAATAAAATATACTATCAAATCAACCATACATTAACTGGAAAAAAAAACTAAACACAAAAACAAAAATGCACCTGTACAAAACCATATACACACCAACATTGCTATATATGCAGCTGAATCATGGGCAATAGTGGATAAACATCGCTCAGAATAACGGCGGCTGAAATGAAGTACCTAAGACGAGTGGTAGGAAAAACAAGAAGGGACAAAGTAAGAAATAGAAGTAGGTATCAGAGAAGAATTAGAACTTGATCCCACAGTGCAAGAAGCAGAAAAGAAACAACTACAGTGGTATGGACACCTGATTCATATGAGTAATGAAAGATACCCAAAGCAGATCCTGAAGATGAAAAGTGAAGGGAGAAGACCTAGGGGACGTCCCCGAATAATTTGGGAGGACAACATTGAAGAGACAGCCACGAAAAAAGATAAAACGACACAAAAAATTAAGACTCTAGCTAGGAATAGAAAAGAATATAGGAAGTGGCTCAATTCCCCAACACCGTGAGGTAAAATGGGAGAAGAGAAAGTAAAGTTATATTCCCTTACCTACAAAATAATGTATATAAGATGCCTATCAATAATATCGATAAACTGCAATTTTTGAACAGTGTGCCAATATAACTCCTCAAATACTTATAAATGCTTTTAAAAGTATGAAAAGACGAGTAAATTTGTGTCTTCAAGAAAACGGTGACCATTTTGAACATCTTGGTTAGTTTTTATATAATTTGTGTATCTGTGAAATAAAAAAAATTATAATTTCCTGTTTTAATGATTATCTACTAGTTTAGTAATGTAGTCATTACTGTTATCATCTAAACTGAAATAAAACCTCATTTTAAAAAAAAAATTTTTATTTAAAATGCCACTTAACCTCCTTGAACACAACTGCAGGTTAGGTAGTGATGCTAGCGCGTATTTAATCGGCTTACACAACCACAGTTAACACATTGAATTAGGTACTAATCAGAATATAAATGATTTAAGGAATTTTATTACTTATTACATATACAAGGTTTCCCAATAGAAACGATGTTTTTAAAATTAAATAAAATACAAAATATTTGAGACAAAAGCGAAACTTTTTCTTTATTTTATAGTACAACTTATGACAATTATGTTTTGAATAACACATTATTCAAATGTCCATCTCGGCTTCGTTTGCAGGATCGAATCCGATGAACCCAATTTTCGGTAACTTTGTGCAATACATCAGGTGTAATTTCATTAATGCAGCGTTCGATGTTCAATTTCAAAGCGTCAATAGTTCGAGGTTTATTGGCATAGGCCAACGACTTTAAATAACCCCACAAGAAGAAGTCCAAAGGTTTTAAATTACAACTCCTTGGAGGCCAATTAACAGTTCCATTTCTGGAGATTCAGACTCGCCAAACTTTTCTCTCTTTTTATAAAATTTTTGGATAATAACCAAACGTTGTTGAAGCGTGTATTTTGACATGATGAATTGTCAAACTCTACTAAAAACAAATGAGAGCTAGTGAGATCTAAAATTTTATATATGGTTGCTATGACGTTTTAAAAACATATCGTTCCTATTGGAAAACCCTTTATATAAATAATCGATCCTCTTGTACCATGTGTTGCGGTGTCGAGGTTTACTTATTACATGCCAAAGGAAAACCTAACCTAAAAATTATAAACTGAAATCGTGACTGGAAAGTCTAAAGCTTGCAGTTGACATTATTTTTCCATGGCCAACCTTTATGTAATTTCTTTTTGAACACAGTACTATAACATATGAACCCTTTGGTGCGAACAGAATCGTCCCAGGGTTTCTCCAGGTGTCGGCAGCTTAGCGGGCAGGCTGGATTGAAGTCGTGGAAGTCCACCATTATGTAAGATATGAACCCTTTGGTAGTTATACCTTACATTTATGCTTAAATATACTGCTCAAGGAAAACACCTATTACTTCAAGAACCAATATATTAAACTGTTTATAACTTTGTTTTGATCGTCACCTTCACAACATGAACAAGGTGACTGGATCGCTACAGTACTTGCGTGACACCAATATACAGTGTGTTTCACTTTACATGGAAGCACCTCTGTATTTTCTTTGTTTTTGTACGAATCGATTTGAATTTTTTACGAGTTGTACAACTCACCAAGAGGCATCTATTCATGTCCTTGAGCGCTAATGACGTTATTAGCCTGGCCTACTACGATGAAGAACGTGGGTCGTATTGTCAATATTTTGCGTCGCGTTCGAGTTACAGCAAAAAGTTATTAAGAAAAGTTGTTTAGAATCAAAAGAATACCCCAGATACCAATTTTCGTTTAATAATTCGAATTTTTAATTTTTATCCATAAATTTGTCAAAGTCCCAAATTTCAACTTTGAATTTGGTATCAAATAGTGCCATGGAGAAACAGCATTTTTATTATTGTTGCAAACGTCATTAGCTATTAATAATGGCTGAATTACGTTTAACTGTAGCTGAGACAGTAGAAATAATTAGAATTACTGGTGAAAATGCAAGATCCAACAGAGAAGTAGCTAGAATATTTAATGGAAGGCATCCAGGGCGTGCAGCGTGCACCTATTTATCCTGACACAAATTAAAAAGTTGATTAATTTTTTAAACAGTTCCAGGTTAAATAGGTGCACGCCCTGGATGCCTTCCATTAAATATTCTAGCTACTTCTCTGTTGGATCTTGAATTTTCACCAGTAATTCTAATTATTTCTACTTTATCAGCTACAGTTAAACTTTATTCAGCCATTATTAATAGCTAATGACGTTTGCAACAATAATAAAAATTCTGTTTCCCCATGGCACCATTTGATACCAAATTAAAAGTTGAAATTTGGGACTTTGACAAATTTATGGATACAAATTAAAAATTCGAATTATTAAACGAAAATTGGTATCTGGGGTATTCTTTTGATTGTAAACAACTTTTCTTAATAACTTTTTGCTGTAACTCTAACGCGATGCAAAATATTGACAATACGACCCATGTTCTTCATCGTAGTAGGCCAGGCTAATAACGTCATTTGCGCTTAAGGACATGAATAGATGCCTCTTGGTGAGTTCTACAACTGGTAAAAAATTCAAATCAATTCATACAAAAACAAATAAAATACAGAGGTGCTTCCATGAAAAGTGAAACACACTGTATAATAATAATTATTATTATATAAACTACAATGACCTTAAGCGATTTATTCAATATAACATCCACAATTTTTTGTGCACATTTCGGGACATCTGGAAACTGTTTTGAATATCCACAAGGAGTATCTGCTTTATGGCTTCCTTTATTCTCCCCTTTAATATTTTAGTAACGTTCTACATCAGTTCACCAATTGTTTAAGATGATCTTCTAACAAAAAATTAGAAATATCTAGGTCATTCATTGACCAACCCCAATTACCAAATGGACAGGGCAGCTATCATATTGGAAATAAATTTTATTTATGTATAATCCTGGCACATATGGTCAATGCATTTCTCCTTAACAGATAAACAAACATCTAATCTAATCAGCAACCCTCATCACCATCTACAAGGGTATGCACATATATCGGTTTGAATGGCTTCACCTTGTTGAATTTCTATTTTTTTTATAGTGATTAGCAAAGATTATCTGATCTTTGTCTAATAGTATCCTGGGATTTTTCTCAATTGGGTTTAGAGTAATAATAATCCCAACATCGATTTCATTGCATTCATTCTTTTCCTTCTTATCGTTAACGACACTCATTAGCGAGATATTTCTTGATTATTCGCATAGCCATCGAACTTCGTCCATGAATGAGTTTCATCTTAAGAAATCCAGTTTATTTATCATAGTAAGCATGATATAGTGTTATGAATAATTTTCTCTGATAACACATTTCCTTATTTCTTGGGATAATTCATCTGAAAAATTACTTTCGTAAAAGTACTCAAATCTTCCTAATATTTTCCTTAAGGCCATAGTTTTATACTCTGAACAAAATTTCTTAATGATACCTTGCCATATTTAGACGAGAAATAGTGTCGAATTTCTGTAAGTTAAATCTTCAAAATCCACCAAATGAATTCGAGTTATAGAATCGAAAAAAAAATCTCTTAAAATTTATTTCACACAAATACAACATTGGGTGTAAAGTGCTTTCTTGTGAATTAGTTTTCCGTACATCGTAAAGTTCTTGTCGTCAACCATTTTCATCCATTCTAAGACTGCTGCATCAATGTCTTCAGACGTGCACATTTTGAATTGCATGCTCCATCCTCGGCTTTCTTTAAGATTTCTTTACGGTTTTTCAATATGGTCGACAAAGTGTTTGTAAGGGAAGATAGAGGGTCGGCCTTACCTTTTGGCGAAAGTTATATTTGTTATTTTGCCGGCTGGTAACTATCGGCCTAGTTGGGCTAGCTCGCCGCGAGGGTCGCAGGGTTCCGGCTATGCTGAAAGAGAATACACACAAAAAAAAATAAGGAGAGGGCGCCAGGTCCTCGACTCAGATCTAATCCTTGTGCCGGACCGTACACAAGGTCGAAGATAAGTCCAGCAGATCAAAAATAAACAAATCAACGATCAATGAAAATATCACAGCTTTATTGTCAAACAGGTAGGTGGGTAGGTGCTATAGTGCAACAAATATAACGGGCAATATCATAAACATGCATAAACAATTCTAGGGGCAACTATAAATATAAGTAGGTACGGGTACGAACAAGCAAGCGTAAATGTAAGTTCGTATAAATATATATATTGCTACGTACGAAGGTGTTGTGACTTTATTATTTACTTATTAAAAATGTTCAATCAATATAAAACTTACCTTGTTGTAGATATCTTTTGCATGTATTAATAATAACCTCGACTAGCTCTAATATTTCTTTATCTGCAGGGTAACTGTTGCTTAATATTTAATTATGCACTGCAATCTATTTTAAAGTATGTTAACGAATTGAATTATTTTGAAAAATATTGTTTGTATTATGTCAATAGTTCAATTTCAACCTTTGAATGACATCTTGTTTAACTTAGTTATCCATTATTCCAATTTGTAAGTGATTGTTCATGTTTAATTAATTTACGGACGTTTAAACAATTTAAAACAAATTTATTTTATTTACAATTCCAAAATTAATTATCATTTCTAAACTTCAAGTTTACAAATCTATTATTAAATGCATCTTATCTAATTTGCATGCTTTTAAAATCTCTTTCTATTGGCCTTTTTAAATTTCCTCTTTAGTTAATATTGTTCGTCGCTCAGTACTGATAATATAATTTCAATTTTCAACTCACTCTGCTTTATCAATAGTTGTGTGTTGTCTGTATCCTTCAACCTTGAAGTATCCCTTTGATCTGCTTTATCAATAGTGGTGTCTCGTCTGCATCCTTCAGCCTTGAAGTATCCCTTTGACTGTTCCGGATTTTGCTACTGTTGTAACAATGTTCTTCTAGTTGATTGATATTTTCTCCACAATGTTATCACGCACTGATAAATACTTTTAACACCTTTTAAATTATGTTATACCCAGAGTTTATCTATTATGCAATTAATTCTGGATAATTATTTAATCTGACATATCTTCCTCATTTTTATTATATCCGCCGCCTTTCTATCTCAAACATAAACAACCCCTTTTTACTTATCTCAGCACTCTCTTTGAAAAATCTTATTAATTATTTAAATAAATCAAATTAGTTAAATGTGTTGACACAAATCATTTTTTAGGTTATAACTATACACTTTCCAGAAACTTAAATAACCATTGCATTTATAAAATTGAGTTATATTCCAATACTTTATAACATTCTGCAGTGCATCTCATATGAACAATAATTGATTTTTGACAATTCAAACGACTTGCATATTTTAAAATTATTATACCAATCTTGGCCAGTTCTAAAATTGATTCAACCTTTTTAAAGAATGTATTCTTTTTATCATTTTTTATATCATAGCAATATATAGCGTTACGAAACAAGTGAAACCGCTCAAATATTTCAAAAAAAATTATTAGAGCTTAGACCGGCATGAATATTTCATAACGAATGTACTTATAGCTATTTCTACGCATACCACGAGTTGGGCCGCGATACGGCGGGCAACACATACACATTAAAAGCGAGATTACGAGAGGTGCCGCTGAGGCAAATAAATTGACGAAGGTCGACTAAGTACGGGTCGCCGAACGGGTTCAGTAGTAGGGCAGCCAAGGCAGAGCAATACAAGTTTAAATTGGCTAACGATTCAGCCCCGAAGGTTAGCTCTAAATGACGTTATAAGTGAGCTCTAAAATTTCTAATGGTCGGAAGCAACGAGCGTTTGCGTGGCCACACATGAACGACGCGCCCCTAATAACAGAAAGACAACAGTGTATCCTTGACTAGTAGTAATCTTGTAACGTTTCGCCCAGCAGAAACGAGTTCTTCAGAATTAAAATTAATTCGCGCGTTTTCCCCTAGCGATTTCTACGTTACGAGTTTGAATTTTTCGCCCGCGCTGCCAATACGTCAATAGATCCCCGCTCCACGTATTGCGCTGCTTCCCCACTTAGAATGCCCGAAGTAGTTGCTAGATGCACGAAGCACGAAGAGGAGCCATAAAAGCTGCTTCGCGGGGCACTTCATTCATAGACATTCATTCGCATTCATTCCCTCCCTTCATTCCCTTCCTGTTCCTGTCCGACCGTTTAAAGAGATTCTTCCCGTCTATACTTCGAATCCCGATATCCTTTAGTATTTTCCCGTAGCTACAGTTGAACCGATGCCTCCGCTCCTGGAGACCGTGTTCCTAGCTAGCATTTAATTAAGCCCCTTTTCTGAAGGATCAGTTTTCTGAAGCGATGCTCCACGAGTGGGGAAACCGTTTCACTGATCAAATTAATACCTGTTAAAAACCTGAACTCAGCGTAGACTTTTGGCCCCAAATTCAGTTGGCAAATAATTGTATCAAAATTTCCTGGAAGACATATTCGAAACGAGGGTTTAACAACCAGGCCGTTTCATATGTCGATTTCGTAATAATAAATAAATCAGCCGACCAACATAAAATTTGCCCGACCCGAGCGTACCAAATTTCATGTTATTAAAGGCCGGCACGTAGCCGACCTCCAAGGCCCCTTTAAGATTGCATTTAATATCTGTTTGACTACAGGATTGTACTCACCGTTCCAAACATCTTCCCATCGTAACACTGGAGATCTGCGGCACCGTCGTGGCCGTGGACTGTCGTAGGGCGCCACAACGAAGCGGAGCCCCAGGTGGATAAACGTCGTCAACTTCCCATTCTGTTGTACCACGCACAAAAACTTCACCGTATCCCCGGGAATGGCAATGCTATCCCGGTGTCGTAAGGCGTAAAACATAACATACTCGAATTAACCTATATTTTCAGCTAGACGCGTTTTCGACATCAAACCTGATATTTGAGCCCAGAGGTTGGCACCACCGCGAATCGTCTTCCCGGCCAGTGGCGTTCCGACGACTTTTCCTAAACGCGGCCAAACGGACCATCCACACGCAGATGCAAAACGGGTTGCCGAGGCGTAAGGAACGGGCAACAGGACGTCCAGCATAATTATTAAAATTCATTGTAAAATACATTTTGTTTGGTTGTTTACGAGATATACTTATGTTTGTAAATACATTACATTATAATTAAACTGTCTAAAATTATCCTGGTGTTTGTTTGCTCATCTCAAAGTGTATATCTGACTGAACCAAATTAACTCCGACTGAGAAAGCTACCCGAAGGTAATTTATTAAGTTCATTAGCCCTTATTAGCAGAGGGCTAGGATGTTACAATCTTAGCAAGTACTTGGATCTGCTCTTTGACAGGGTTAATATGGGCGTAAATGATTTTTCGGTTCGCCGAGTTCTAAGTTTGAACATGAAATTCCCATCGCGGATTCGCGCGCCACAGCCGACGTGGAGTGGCTGACTTCACGTTACAAAAATTCGAATGCAAATGGCGAAAGGCAAAACGCCAGAACTACGCTAGCCTGATGAACACGACCACCAGGCACTGCCGGGTAAGTAGAATGCAACGTACAAATAGGGCGTCGACGAAGCTCGGAGCCCTACAATGTCTGATTCGTAAATTTGTAGGTTAGACGGAGGAGAGTGGATTGGGATATTCGAAGGCCGAAGCAGCAACGTTAATCGAGGCCCACGTAGAGCCGGTGAGCGTAAACGACCTAAAACCGTAAGTAGCAAAAGGGTGACCGTACAAAGTTTCGCGGCAGCCCTAACAATAAGATCTCAAACGCAAATATTCACAAAAACAATGTGGCACACAACCTATTCTCGCACAATCTGTGCTAATGATATCACACAAGCCCTAGCTACTAACGATACGAGGCGCTACTATTTAATTATAAGTTGTACCAGGCGCACGGTGCAATAACTACATTAATGTCTTGCCTATAGTGAAGCATGACGAGACCTAACCTTTCCGTTGGCTCTCAGGAGGTCGGAGACAGCTGGGGCAGCGAGGGGCCCGGTAGCCGCAGCGGAATGCCGTGCGAGCTATGGAGGCTTATAGGCAGGTGTAGTGCAGACGCCTACTCTCTCACTCTAGCGTGGTCCACAGGAGTTGCGAAATTCCCTGACAACTCGACAGTTTCAGGAGCCCAAGTCGACGGACTGGATGCCCGCAGAGTGCAGCCGAACGGGGAATGCTAAGCCTCTTCAGGGAGGAGTTTAACCTCTCCCAGGAAGCGTCCAAACTCTCCCAGGTAAATTTTGCTGTAGTGATGACTGGCATCCGACAGGGAATGGCTATAACGCACAACGCCCAAATGAGTTCCGAATAAGAAGAAACGAGCCTTATCTTACCTCACGCTGGTATGGAGCCAAAAGAAAGTGCAAGAACAATGCTGGCCTCAGACGAATCCGCAATTGCGAATGACGTAAGTACAACCAAATCAAATACGCACGTCTTAAGGGCACATGTGCTTTGTAGATCCTCCAAGGAATCGAAACGGAGCGGAGCTACACTAATTAGTTCATAAATTTAAGCGCACAGCCGAGGCACTAGCAGCCTGCACCAAGTTTAAAATGGGAAAGAACTCAAAAATCCACCAGTTACCAGTTATCAAAACTTTCCAAAACTTTTGGGCCAGAAGATGCAAAAAAAAAACAGCCTGAAAAGTGTGACTGCAAGAAGAAATATCCTTTATCTAGCAACAAATGGAATAGTGCAGAATAATTGCAACAAGGGTTGCCTAAGCGCCATACACAAATATCTGTAGAAATGTAACCAGAATAAATTTAATTTGTAAAATATGGGGAATTATTCGAAGAGTTGCTTACCAAACTTCTTGATAATTATAGGAGAGAATTTAAAATTGGGGTACCGCTAACCAGACCTAATTTAAAGCATGCAAAAATTCCAAAAAGCCACCTAATGATACTCAAAGCTAAAAATTCAACTAGCAAAAGTTTGCACATACAGGGGTCGCTCTAAAAGTACCGTAACATGTTGGCTGGAATTCCAAATTCCGCCGCAATATCTTTTTTCTTCCTTTCCTCCTTTATTAACTTCAGATATCAGTCGCAACGCATTCAGCTTCCGTTTTACACCACTCATTTTCACTTAAAATTTACGCTCGAATTTACGTCTGTGTTCCACTACGATAATAGCAAGACTAAATACATTTTTAAATGTGAAAGCCCGCAAGACCATTATGGACTATTTCGGCCTTCCTTCGCATTGTTAGAATTCAAGAAAATTTCAGCTGTTTATTGCACTCTTTCAGTTCGGGTAATCAGAGTTCGAAGAAATTTGGTATGTATAAGGGTCGCCATAATGATCGGTCCTAAACAAAACCAACGGCAGCTACTAGACCCGTTGCAAATTCGGAGAAATTTGACCGACTCTAATAAACAGAGTCGTGGGCGGCTACGTCCAGTTCGAGCTAAGGAAATTCCCAAGGATGAAAAGCGGCCGATTTTACATCGAGTTAAGGAAAACTTCGACTTATAGAAAATCGAGATATGGAGACAATTTTGTATATAAATTCTTAACCTAATGCAAAATTCGTCTTAAGGAGATATTTGACATAAGGAAGGTCAACTTACAAAAGTTCGACTGTATTTATAATACACGTGTGTTATATTACAAATAATCCACGAGAGAAGTTGACCCCTCAAGGTGGTCAGGTCGAGAGGTGTTTTTTCTTGAGTGCATTATTTGTAATACCACACGAGTGTGATACAAAATTTTATCCAACAACTCAATAAGTATGAAAAAAGCATAAATTTTGTACTGACAGTTGTGAAAAGTCAGAGTGACCAATTAATTGTGAGTGATATAAAGTATTTCAAAGCCATGGGAGTGTTTTAAGTACTTATAAGTGACGTGTGGGTTATTTATTATAACCCACTTGGGTTATTTATTATAACCCACTGTGTTAAGGGTAACGTGGATTATGACTTATGAAGTAAACAAGCAATAGCCCAGTTTACTTGTTTAAAACGCACTAGTAAAACACCATATTACTACAGCAGATGCTCGATACCGTGAAGTAATTCAAACCAAGTCAAAATGTTTACATTAGCGAGCCTGATTTTATTAATAAACACATTATTAAAAGAAACGTTAAATAATACAATTAAAAAATGAGAAGAAAAATAAGCTGCATAGATTAGCGCCTATATTCAACAATGACTAAAATGATGTGCAAACACACTATAAACACCCATCTGATCGACTCAGCTGTGTCGCAGAGGGGAATCCCTACATAAATCGGCGCCTGACCGTCGGCAAGAACTGTTTACGTTATCGAATTGTACAGGTTGTTTACGTTATCGAGCGTTCTGTTTGATCCTATAGTATGAATTTTGTGTTTACATTAGCACGATGTTTTCATTATCTGGTGTTTAGGTTATCGAGCGCTTGCTGTATTGACTATGCACAAACAAACTGCAGGCTTTTCTTATACGTGAGTCCTCATATGTCTTAACTAAACTATAGTATGATCAAAAATGTATCTCATCTAGTATGGCTATGGAATTGTTCCTAATTTATGAATGCAACTATAACTCACTTAAAAATCAAATGTTAAGTTTCACATTTAAGTGTAAACACAGTTGCATTCATAAATTAGAAAAAATTCCATAGCCATACTAGAAGAGATTAATTTTTGATCATACTTTACTGTTTTGTGATGCTTTGTGTTTACAAATTGAGCAACTCACATGTGTAACTAATAGATTAATTCGGTGTACTTTTTTTTTTTTTTACCCTAAGCTCTTCTACCGTTCCCCCCTGGAACCGCTTTTCGCATTACATCAGGGGAGTGCGGGCGTCACTTAACCTATCATGCCTTAAACTAAGTGAGAACTGGAGCGCCCCGACCGGGAGTCGAACTCTCTACCGAGCGCTCGAGTTCCCACTGTGACCTCGACTGCGAGCGGCGGGACCGCTCGCCCATTGAGGCCCCTAATTCGGTGTACTATTTTGAAACCACAAACAGAGCAAACACTTATTTATTTGGCAAGAACAAAAGAACTATTACACAGCGATTACAATATGTTCAAACACTCAAGGCCAAAGACCTAATTACGTAAGAAATAAATAACATACAAACAATATTGGTTGAGCACCAATAAACTAATGATAAGCATATACTTTTGTATTGTTTAACAAATATCATTCAGTGGGAACATCCGAGGCTTACATGTACTGATTTACTTTACTATAATACTCTAGAACTAATTTTCTAAATTGTATATAATTAATTGTGAATATACGTATCAATGTCAAATACCGATGATATAATTAGTTCAAAAGCTCCAAGGTAATAATTGTAGGTAAGCATTCTGTGTAACACGATACATGAAATAACGAAGTTTGCCTGATTTTTGGTGCAGGTACTTTTAAACTACACTATTTCATTTCATAAGATCATTGCAATAAATCTTGTTACCTATCATTTTAAATCCAGAGTAATAAAAAACGAACCATTAATAAATAATAAAAATAGTAGTGGCCCAAGGTTTGATCTTTGGGGTAGGGTAGAGTGGGAGAATACCAGCTGTGAGTGTAATTCCGGCTATCAAATTTCTCCCACCCTAATAAAAATTTTGTGGCGGTCTAAGTCTACTGACCAACCATGTAAACAAACCTAAGGCTTAGTATTGTTTAGGCAGTGCAACAGCAAGCTGTATAATTTTACCCCATAGAATTTTGTTTTGATGACACCTGCGTTTTGGTGAACAAAAACACCAATATTAATATACAACAAAAACCAAAGATTAGAAAGAATATTAAGATAACCTGACATGAGTGTGAGAAAGAAGAAGAAAAGTCAGACGCCGGAGTTACCGAGTACATTTGTATTATTTGCGGAGAATATGGGAAAAACCCGGAATTTTGGCTAAGATGTGTGAGCTCACAAGGATTGCCCCAATTGAGAAAGAAAGAAAACCTATGTGTGCGATTTCGGCTAGCGAACAAACTTTTGGGTACTTGCGACCCCCGGCTGCTATTACAACCAAGCTGGGAAGAAATACCGGCCACTCACATATTTAAAACAAAAAAAAGTTTTTTTATTTCTAATTCATATGTATTTTATTCCCGAAGGTCTTACCTTTCATTTAAACCTCCCAGTTCCCTTTTAAATTATAGAATCTTCGAACTTCCCTTAGAAGGCCGACATTCCCCCACTCTCCCCTACACCAAAATGTGCTGTTGTTTTGCCACATAATTGCATTTAACATAAAAGGTTCTGATATGTTTTATCGAACTTTTTCCACTGTCTCGGGTGTTTATCACTAAAATATATAACCGTGCTGGTGGCCTCATGGTAAGAGTGACAGACTCGTAATCACAGCGATCAGTGGTCCTGACTTCAAACCCCGGGGTCGGCACGAGAGTACATGAAAAGACGTACAAATCCTCAGGACTAAACAGAAACACCTCAGTACGAGAGTACATCAAAAACTCCTGAAACGTCATGTGATAAACACCCCAGACAGAGGAAAAATTCCGATAAAACCTATCATAACAGACCACTGCCAAAAATTACATCATCCAGAGAACAAATAAAAGATTTTATTTTGCAAATTTTTTAAAAAATTCTAGCTGATTTGTTAAGACCAAATATTGAGAACTTGGCTAGTAATAAGTAATGTATAATACCTTACGAAATTCGATATCTATCAAATCTAATACGAGGCTTTTCTACTGTGAGTCTTCACATGTCTAACTAAATTACCTTTCCGTGTTGTTTTGAAATTACAAAAAGCACAAATATAAGGCTTTTCACCTGTATGAGTCCTCACATGTGTAACTAAATGACTTTTCTGTGTTGTTTTGAAATCACAAACAGAACAAATGTAAGGCTTTTCGCCTGTATGAGTCTTCAGATGTCTAACTAAATTACCTTTCTGTACCGTTTTGAAATCACAAACAGAACAAATATAATGCTTTTCACCTGTATGAGTTCTGACATGTGTTACTAAATTACTTTTTTGTATTGTTTTGAAATCACAAACAGAACAAGTATACGGCTTTTCACCTGTATGGGTCCTCATATGTGTAGCTAAATGACTTCTCTGTGTCGTTTTGAAATCACAAACACCACAAATATAAGGCTTTTCATCGGTATGAGTCTTCACATGTTTAACTAAATTACCTTTATGTGATGTTTTGAAATCACAAACAAAACAAATATAAGGTTTTTCGCCTGTATGGGTCCTCACATGTGCAACTAAATCATTTTGCCGTGCTGTTTTGAAATCACAAACAGAACAAATATAAGGCTTTTCGCCTGTATGAGTCCTCACATGTGTAACTAAATTACTTTTGTGTATCGTTTTGAAATCGCAAACCGAACAAATATAAGGCTTTTCGCCTGTATGCGTCTTTACATGTGTAGCCAAGTGACTTTTCTGTATTGTTTTAAAATTACAAAAAGTGCAACTATACGGCTTTTCGCCTGTATGAGTCTTCACATGCCTTACTAAATGACTTTGCCGTGTTGTTTGGAAATCACAAACAGAACAAATATACGGCTTTTCGCCTGTATGAGTCCTCATATGTGTAACTAAATTACTTTTATGTGTTGTTTTGAAATCACAAACACAACAAATATACGGCTTTTCGCCTGTATGAGTTCTCATATGTCTAACTAAATTACTTTTCCGTGCTGTTTTGAAATCACAAACAGAACAAGCGTAAGGCTTTTCGCATGTATGAGTCCTCATATGTGTAACTAAATTACTTTTCTGTGTTGTTTTGAAATCACAAACAGAACAAATATAAGGCTTTTTGCCTATATGAGTCCTCATATCCGTAGCTAAATTAGTACCTTGGTTGCCTTCTTGTTCAATGTATAACTTATAAAATTGGTCTTTACTATCCATGTTGTGTGATATGCATGATGTAGTTCGTGTAGAACTACAAGATTTACTATCCGTAGTTTCTGGTTTGATGTCCATTATAGTTGTTTAAATGTCAGAGCTCCTGTGATAGATGAGCCAATGGAATTTAAATATCTTCAGACCTAAAACAAAAGGAGTTTGCCATTAACCTACGATAAAATTAGCGATATGGCATTTTGAGAACTGAACCATCAAATTTTTATTTTATTATAAATTGCAACAGCTGTATTTTTCATATCGTGTTATTCTTCTATAAAAATTAAATTATATTCCCGAAGGTCTTACCTTTCATTTAAACCTCCCAGTTCCCTTTTAAATTATAGAATCTTCGAACTTCCCTTAGAAGGCCGACATTCCCCCACTCTCCCCTACACCAAAATGTGCTGTTGTTTTGCCACATAATTGCATTTAACATATTAAAAGGTTCTGATATGTTTTATCGAACTTTTTCCACTGTCTCGGGTGTTTATCACTAAAATATATAACCGTGCTGGTGGCCTCATGGTAAGAGTGACAGAATCGTAATCACAGCGATCAGTGGTCCTGACTTCAAACCCCGGGGTCGGCACGAGAGTACATGAAAAGACGTACAAATCCTCAGGACTAAACAGAAACACCTCAGTACGAGAGTACATCAAAAACTCCTGAAACGTCATGTGATAAACACCCCAGACAGAGGAAAAATTCCGATAAAACCTATCATAACAGACCACTGCCAAAAATTACATCATCCAGAGAACAAATAAAAGATTTTATTTTGCAAATTTTTTAAAAAATTCTAGCTGATTTGTTAAGACCAAATATTGAGAACTTGGCTAGTAATAAGTAATGTATAATACCTTACGAAATTCGATATCTATCAAATCTAATATGAGGCTTTTCTACTGTGAGTCTTCACATGTCTAACTAAATTACCTTTCCGTGTTGTTTTGAAATTACAAAAAGCACAAATATAAGGCTTTTCACCTGTATGAGTCCTCACATGTGTAACTAAATGACTTTTCTGTGTTGTTTTGAAATCACAAACAGAACAAATGTAAGGCTTTTTGCCTGTATGAGTCTTCAGATGTCTAACTAAATTACCTTTCTGTACCGTTTTGAAATCACAAACAGAACAAATATAATGCTTTTCACCTGTATGAGTTCTGACATGTGTTACTAAATTACTTTTTTGTATTGTTTTGAAATCACAAACAGAACAAATATACGGCTTTTCACCTGTATGGGTCCTCATATGTGTAGCTAAATGACTTCTCTGTGTCGTTTTGAAATCACAAACACCACAAATATAAGGCTTTTCATCGGTATGAGTCTTCACATGTTTAACTAAATTACCTTTATGTGATGTTTTGAAATCACAAACAAAACAAATATAAGGTTTTTCGCCTGTATGGGTCCTCACATGTGCAACTAAATCATTTTGCCGTGCTGTTTTGAAATCACAAACAGAACAAATATAAGGCTTTTCGCCTGTATGAGTCCTCACATGTGTAACTAAATTACTTTTGTGTATCGTTTTGAAATCGCAAACCGAACAAATATAAGGCTTTTCGCCTGTATGCGTCTTTACATGTGTAGCCAAGTGACTTTTCTGTATTGTTTTAAAATTACAAAAAGTGCAACTATACGGCTTTTCGCCTGTATGAGTCTTCACATGCCTTACTAAATGACTTTGCCGTGTTGTTTGGAAATCACAAACAGAACAAATATACGGCTTTTCGCCTGTATGAGTCCTCATATGTGTAACTAAATTACTTTTATGTGTTGTTTTGAAATCACAAACACAACAAATATACGGCTTTTCGCCTGTATGAGTTCTCATATGTCTAACTAAATTACTTTTCCGTGCTGTTTTGAAATCACAAACAGAACAAGCGTAAGGCTTTTCGCATGTATGAGTCCTCATATGTGTAACTAAATTACTTTTCTGTGTTGTTTTGAAATCACAAACAGAACAAATATAAGGCTTTTCGCCTATATGAGTCCTCATATCCGTAGCTAAATTAGTACCTTGGTTGCCTTCTTGTTCAATGTATAACTTATAAAATTGGTCTTTACTATCCATGTTGTGTGATATGCATGATGTAGTTCGTGTAGAACTACAAGATTTACTATCCGTAGTTTCTGGTTTGATGTCCATTATAGTTGTTTAAATGTCAGAGCTCCTGTGATAGATGAGCCAATGGAATTTAAATATCTTCAGACCTAAAACAAAAGGAGTTTGCCATTAACCTACGATAAAATTAGCGATATGGCATTTTGAGAACTGAACCATCAAATTTTTATTTTATTATAAATTGCAACAGCTGTATTTTTCATATCGTGTTATTCTTCTATAAAAATTAAATTCTGGTTACAAATAGACCTCAAATGACACACAAATCAAAGTTAGTCCGGTTGGTTGATATTGATTTTATAACTGAACTTCTATTTAATTCTAAGAATGCAGTTTGCACTTGTGCATGGAAGCACTTTTTAAAATTTATTTCAATTTGTCAATTCAGTAACTACATGTTGCTATACATAACGATTTTATGAAATACAAGTTTTGGTATTACATCACATATATTGCAAAGGCTCCACTTTGGGGCACCTATAATTTACTATAGGTATTATTAATAAATTTAATCCAAAAAACACAATCCTCTGTTTAATGTTATTATTGTGTTGGAACTTTGTCTGTCCTTTTATTAGGCTGCACACAATAAATGGTTGTATGCCCTTTTCAATATGTTATTTAGCTGCAATTAATTTGGACAAACGCTAGCTCAGTAGAACAATACCTCTTTAATCCCAGGGTGAATTCCTATTATGTTATAATTTAGAATTTGTCTGATACGGTACTGTACACCGGAATTAGTTCGAATACGCGGTAGTTAAATGTTTACCAATCTGTCAAAAATCCCACAAAATGGTTTATGTCGTGTAGTCAGCGGTGTTTACGTTAAAATGAGAGAAATTATGAACATTCGTAAGGTATTTATTCAAATCTTCGCGCTTTGGCGGCAAATAACATCTTTTGTTGCAGGCAGGTAATTATTTCGTGACGTCAGATGGACGCCGTCTTAAATTTTGCAATTGTTTTAACCGGACGCTTCGATACCTCAAAATATGAGACGCCTTGCTTATTTTTCGAACTGCGCCTTCGGTTGAGCCCTGAAAAAGCTAGTTTCTTCTTCAGTAAGGCCTATTCTTGTGTGCCCCTCGAATTCCGCACGTTAATTCTGTTATCCTGCCGCAATGCTCGGGGATGACCCCAGTTGGTATCTGCCTCTGGAACGGCTTTCTCTGGTGCTGATGCTGACGGTTGCATTCCTGCAGTCCTGCCCGATTTGTAGCAGTGAAGACCCCTAGCCCTGGATCCTTTTCTTGGCCGGAATTGGATATCAGAATCCCGAACTGAACGGCTGCCGAAATCGTCGGAGATGCTCTCGGAGAAAATTTTATTTTTATGTTGCGGAAACCTCCAGAAACATTCTCATATAAACTTTAACACGTGCACAACACAATAATATACTTTTCAGGTTTCACAATGCTGATTTATTATATAAAAACTTTAATTGAAGCGGAGCACAAATTTCACAATGTCAAGGTTTATCATTATTCTTTTGTTCCTTCTATTCTCCGTTATTAAAACAAAAGCAAATCTTGTTGCTATAGTTACAATGCTAACGGAAATAAGTTTTGATGAATTTTAGTATATAATAGAAATACGTTTGAGTACATAATTTTACATTTTCAAATTTCTTACAAACTAAAATATTGCCTTTTTCTTAATCTAAGTTGTTTCTTTGCGCCACACGCATACACGTTTTAATAATTGCTCTGCTTTTCAGTAACGTTTAATGCACTGATTATTTATTGAGTTCATTACTTCTTATTTGCTTCTTCCATGTCCTGCTGCCTGCTTTTCCAATTCCTTTTTCATGTCCAGCCGCCTGCTTTTCAAAATTGCTCTTTGGCAATGTATTGTTATTTTATTCCAGCTTTCTTTACCTTTTACGATTCCTCACAAATTTCACTGACTAGCTTAATTGAAATCTACGCTTCTTTAACATGCACATAGCAAACCCTTTTGTGTCTATTACTTTCTTTCGGTTCGGCTATTCATTCTGCACAAACCTATTGTTTAATTTTTGAAAGTCAACTTCGACCCCTGTGGAAAACAAGCTTTGCCGCTTACGTCCCTTTTACTCAATCACTTTACTATTACTGACATCTCTTTACCAATGCATTCATTGTTTGAATGTTAAGCTTATCATTGCAGCCACATAAAACACCCCAACTCTGTGCTTACTGAATTGTTCATCAAGTTGCACTGCTAGCAGAGGCGATCCGTGGGACTAATACCATTACAATATAAGCACTCATTACTTATTAAATAACAAGACATCTGATAAAAGAGGTAACACTAAAAATATAACTTATGCTAGTGCATTATGGAAGATATACAGGGTGTTATGAAATTCGCGGATAGGGACTATACTACGATATTCTCCATTAAAATCTGAACAAAAAATTCCTTTGTCATTTTTCGATAAACCCCTACTTTTGTAACTACAGCAATTTTTAATGTTGAATCAAGTGGCCTTAATAAATGTCAGATGTAGAGAAATAAATGATTGTTTAAAATAACTTATTGACGGAAGCTTTATTGTGTTCATATTCTCGTGTTTATTTTTGAAAAATGGTGCTAATTTTTCCAATCGTGAATATTATGACATTCTAATGGCTCTCGGAGCTTTTAATAGTCGAGCAGGGCAAGCAGTCTGATTATAAGGTGAGAGATTTCTTTTGCAGCTACAATCAAGCATTAATGTTTTTAGAAGATTAGAGGATCGCATTCTGTTCAATAGTAGTGTTTCCGTGCCACCACGTGTAAATGCTGGTCGTCAGCATGTTTATGATGATGCTTTTCTTAATTTGATTAACAATAAACCTGAACGAAGCAGTAAATCTATGGCCAGGGAATTCTGAATTAACTCCACCCACGTATGGTGTGTCCTAAACCGTGATCAACAACATCCATACCACTATACACAGGTGCAACATCTGCAAAGCACCGATTATCCACTTCGAATAGTTTTGTGAATTGGACCTTGCTCATCACAATGAACACCAATGAAATCATGCAAATCCTCGTGCAGTTCCAATAAGCAACGTTTTTGCTTAAATGTATGGGGTGAATTGATGGGTAACCATCTAGTAAGACATTGCAGTACAAACTTCCTATTCTGTTATTACTCATATCAATCTCATTTTTCCTTTTAGTTTATTCACTTTTTTCAAATCGCTTAAACGGTCAAGCGTATCTCAATTTTCTTCAACAAGATCTTCCCGAATTATTAGAAAACGTTGCTTTGAGTGTTGTTAGAACAATTTCCCGAAGGTAGTAGTTTTTCGTATTTTTAGCCGAAATATTAGCATGTTCCCGATTCGCATACGTTAAATTCGTAGTTCAGTGGTGTACTCAAAATTTCAGTCCATACGATAGTTAATTTCGTTTATTTTATATGATAACGTATTGCAGATTCTTTTATATTCATCGAAATTCAATTCCTCGTACGCCGGTTTTATAAATTCACGCTTTGTTATCATATGCCAAGCATTGCAGTTTAGCTTATTGGCTTCGCAGAATCTTTGTTGTCTAACTTTTCCACAGCTTTAGGGATAATTGTTGAGTCAGAATTTCGTCAACGCGAAGTCTTTTCCATGTTTTCGCATAAGCGAAAGAGAGTTTGCGCTTACGTGACCGCAGTTGGATTTTAGGATCGTAGCTTAAGTCACTAATTACCGCCATCTCTGGGGTTCCGCTTTATGTGGCCCGGGGGATTGCTTGTTGAATAAATTACATTCCCGCTTCCGCTTTCCGAATAATCTGTGCTTTCGTCAATTTGTGGGTGCCTTCCGAAGAAATAAAACTGTTTCGTTTTTGTGGCAACCCTTGGTGTTCGTTGTAATGGGAACATTAGCTGCTGTGAAGTGAAGCAAGCAAGTTAGTGTGGTCGGAGTCTATTACCGTGGGGGTTGCGAGACCCTTAATTATCGCTACGGCGGATCATTAGCGGACTCTTAGACCGGCACTAGCTTAAATAAGACGTCACGTTGTATCTTGCACGTTGAGGGTTTCGTCCCGTGTTCCTGTATTGGAAGTCCCGTATGTCTTCACTCGTTCTGGGGATATCGTCTTTGCCAACCTCTGGCTGTGGCACATATCATCCAGGCCTTGTTCCCGCATCCCGCCAACACCCTGTGATCTCCCGGTCGTTCTTTTCTTCAGGAATCTTGGGGCAGTTTGTTTAAGAGACGACCACTTACAATGCCGCCCATCGAATGCAGTCAACTAATCTCCTTCAGGTACCATATTTATGTAGGAAATTTATTGTGTATAGCGTACAGTGAACGTAACATCCCGTCCAAAAGTGTTGGAACAATTTTGCGTAATGTTGCATTTATTACATTTATTGTTAGAATTTCTGTTTTGCCAAATTTAATGAATTGCCGTCATATTTTCTTGTTGCTGTTTGACTTAACGTTGTGGCAGTTTAGTTTTGGAGCCACTGTCAAGCATTTTTGCTTATGAGTCAGTATTTTAGATTATTTTGATATGTAATAACGTTTGTGAGTTATGTCGTTCATTTTCAGTCAAGCCTACCGCTTTTAACTAAGTTAAGACAATAGGGGCCGGTTGCAGAAAGCAATGTTAAGTCTGGTGTTAGCTAACGTCGCGTCAAAGTGAACAAAATCGCATCAAATTTTGTTTACTAATGTATTAGTTGCCATAAGCATTTGAAATTTGATTCTTTTTTGTTCACTTTGACGTCGTGTTAGCTAACACCAGACTTAACATTGCTTTCTGCAACCGCCCTATGTAATTTAACCTAACCCTCACTAACCCATGCCGGTGTCGTTATTTTTATTCTAAACCTTGTTCATTGTCATTTAAATATTTTATTATTTCAATAGATTTCATTGTTACGTATTTACGCTTTCCATTCGTTGTTTACCATGTTTGCATGCGTTGTGTGTATATTTCTGTTATAAAAGGAGTTTAGCAGCTACACCAATGAGTTAATTTATAAGGTAAGTCAGTGTTGTACGTGGATCGTCGACCTTACTCTGCCAAGCTAGAAGTAGCAAGGTGAATCACTTACTTCCACATTCAAGAGTGCGTTCACCTGTGTTGCTTTTGTTTTCCCGATCTAGT
Source organism: Agriotes lineatus (assembly GCA_940337035.1). NCBI lineage: Eukaryota > Metazoa > Arthropoda > Insecta > Coleoptera > Elateridae > Agriotes > Agriotes lineatus. The sequence goes on along the minus strand of CALNHX010000436.1, from coordinate 161,619 downwards.
CCGAATGTGGTGGCGCATTAATTATTGAACATCATTTTTACCCCTTTTACCGGAGTACAGCCCTAACTCAAAGGTAGTAAAGACCCCGCCCTAGCGACTGCGTTTTAGCTGGAGCAAACATTTTTGTTACCGCCAGCTTAACAGAGTTAGGACTGTGTATTTTAAGTATATTTCCCGTCTTTGTGCGGTAACAATGTTCGTCAAAATATGGTATTTATGCATGATGAAGCGGGTTAAATGTACGAGAATACGTTAATCATACCTGTTTACAACGCTGAATTGGCAGAATCAGTCCAATTAGTTGGCCGTCTCGTTCACCAGATTTAAATCTTTGTGATTTTTTTGTGGGATCATTTAAAATCGTTGGTGCACAGAACACCGATACCCAACCTAAATGAGCTTCAAAACCGCGTACTTCAGGCAGCACGAGAGATAACGCCGGCAATGGTAAATATATAAATAGCTTTCTTTTTTTTTAATAATTGTTATTTTCATTTTAAAATAATTTATTAAACAGTTAACATTTGGAAACTGTTGTTTTTATTATTGTAGAATTTTAAAATAGCGGTAGCTTAAAAAGTACGGACCTGGACGAAAAATTACTGAAAAACCACTTTGCGTTTACAGAGATACACAAAATGTTGTTCTGCAGAACTTGCACTTTGTTAATATTAGTTGATGATACATATCCCTAAACAACATATGCCTACCACACTGACAGGCGGATTAGTGCTTAATAAAGCAGCAACGCACTTTTATAGAAGATATCCTATTTATGGGTAGATATAGTTGGGCGAGTCTTGCGTAGCGTTCAATTTTTGTATAATATATACATTTTCCAAGTTAAGCACGTGGCCAACAACACTCCTAGATATTTAACACTTTCTGCTATTGTTTTCCAAGCAATTGGAATTCCACTTATCGTAATTGAGAATTATTTATACGTGGTAATGTAAAAATGTTTGCAACGCACTTATCCACGTTTATTTTTAAACTCCATTGGTTGGACCAGTGAACAATAGTATCGGTGGCTGCCTGTAGCTTAGCTGCTGTGAGGTTTATGTTTGAATCGTTAGCAAACATCAGTAGATGTGCTTGAAGGTAGGTGTATTGCTGGTGTAATGTTGAATCGTATTGGCCCTAAAATACTTTCCCTACAGAACTCCTGCCTCGATTTTTCTAATTATAGGGAAAGAGTTGTGTGTCGTGACTTGGAACGTTCAGTCGTCTAGAGAAAAAGAAATAATGGCGTTGAGATGGTTAAAGATCTGAAGGCTAATTTTGTATTTTAACCCATTATACCACACGCGGTTAAAGTCTTCAGCCAGGTCTAAAAGCAGTAATACAGCAAATTGCCTTTGTTCACAGCTTCTTCTATTTCTTCTGTTAAACACTGGAGTTGGTGACATGTGGAATAATGTTTTACAAATCCGAATTGGGAAGTGGGTATTGCAATGATGGCAAATTCTTGTGGTGAAGTCGGGTTGATATCTATTTCAGGTTGAGGCATGTGAGATTCTAGGTGGTTTAAGTCATGTCGTGCATTACGTTATATGGTTGGACATATAACCTCATTATTTAATTCCATATTTGCTTCAAATAATGCACAAAAATTTGCTCGTTGCTATTGTTAGTAAAACAGGTTGCAAGAAACAGTTCCATATTATGGCAGAACTATGACAATTAAAATGTATGTGGAGAATACACTACGACATACATAAATCACGATCAGTGCTAACTAGACCACAAATTCAAATGGAAACCCTTTATAATATATTACTCAAACGAGAGTGGTACGGAAGGTGATTATAACCAGTACGTGATCTGAGTCAAATTCAGTATTTACTGTTTGATAAATTCTTCGTGAAATCTTTTTCTGGACGATATTTAAAATGTCTAGGTGGTGGTCTTGTCTGCAAGGAAAATACAGGTGCGATAATTTGTAGATTGTATTTTTGTATCTTTGCAAATTCAGTCTACAATCAAGACAGTCGGTTGAGAAGTATTGATTCATGCTTAAATATCTCGTTCTAGTAACCTTTTATTGGCTTGTTTATACAGGGTGTCTTAAAAAGAATGAGACACGAATTGGTTATGACCTAAGGAATCTAGGACCAATCGGTGTCCCATTTTGTTTAGACACCCTGTATATACTAGAAATATAAATGCCGCAACTCCTCCTTCAGTTGAGTTGTACTGTTGCACTTTCTAAACTTGTTATATTTGAAATATCGATTGAGTTGTTAGAAATTTCACGTAATGTATCTTCAAGTCGGTCCTTCTCCACCATCTCTGATCCTTGCACATTTGCCTGTTTATATAGGGTGATTCTAAAATGACGCATTTCCTTCACAGTACGTTGTAGCAGACCATTAATACAAGCTGGAAAACATGATAAAAAATATACACGTTAATTCGCTGAGCAATAAAGGGGTAAGAACTTTTCTTTATTCTCATGAATTTTAAAGGATATTATTTTCCATAAAAAGCTCTGTACCCTATAAAACTTTGTGTCAAAACAAATGCTCACAGCGTCTAATTTACTCATAATTTTAATTTTGAAAATCAAAATGTCTTCGTCAAGGTGCTCTGAAAATGCATTGATGACTTAAAATTCCGTATAACAATAACAATTATTGTCAGATCATTACTTAAATACATCAACTTGATATTGTCAGATATTTTTCTGTCTCTCTTCTTGACGTTTTGATTTAATTTTGTAAAAAATGTATACTAATAGTGAATATGCAGACATGCTACTAATATTGGGTGAATGCCAATTAACGGGAATGAAGCTCAAAGAGTTTATGTAAAAAGGTTCTCGAATAGAAGACATCTCGATACAAATAATAATAATAATAAACTGTCTTTATTATGTTATAAGGAAGTTGAATCAAGGAGCTAGAAAGACTGGATCGTTGGGCTCTACCGGAGGTCAAGACCGCGATCGCCCACGAAATGTTTTGATGTCTGAGATAAAAGAGCAAATTTTGTTTCCCGTGTGCTATAGACGTATGAAGCTAATTTTACCAAAAATGGACTTAATTAATCGCACTCAAGATGCTGCTGCAACTGTCAACCCACAAATGAGAACGGAAGAAACGGATTTGCTGAATTTCAGCTTCCTACCTGTAGTAGTTCGCCCTTTATGGTAATCTTTAGAAAAACATGTCTACCCCATTTAATCCCTTTGCGGAGCTAATTTGAAAAACCCTGAAATAAGTTGACTCCTTGACTTAAACTCCTTATTGGATTTTTTGTGCGTTCTATGATTTTTAATGCTACTGTAGAAGTACTTTTTATTTTCCTTTCTAGCTTTTTTCTATTTTCGTTCTACATTCTTCTTACTTATTTGCTTTTGTTTGTTTTACTGCAAGTCTTACTTCATTACTTCTTGATCGAATCTATTTTTATTAATTTCTATGTTATTCCTGCTATGCTTTACAGGCAACTTTCCTCATTTTTCTTTTTAGCTTCACGCTATAGTTCCACCATGTTATTCTCTTATGTTATGTTTTTATTGTCTTTTTTTATGCATACTTCCTTTGTAACCTGTTATACTACATTTTTCAATTGTTATCAAGTTTGACTTACTCCTCCTTTTGTTCCTTCCTGTTCCTCTTGATGCTAGTAAATTTGTAGGTTATTTTCAAGTAGTTTGATATACAAGGTAAAACTTAAGTACATTAAAATATTGCAGGGTTGTAATCCTTAGCTAGTTGTATTGAAAACGAGTTCGTATAAAGAAATTTTTGGTTGCCGGGATGTTTCGGTTGCATTTTTTTATAATTTTCTTACTAGTGCAGCTATTTAAACAAAATTTGGTAAACAGTACACTAGGATTGGGCCCCTTAAAATGTGATATTACCAAGCTCTATAATTAACCAGTGGAAAGTAATCAATGCTATACATTTAGCAACAAAAATTAAGTGTGGTCTACAAACAACTTTCTTTCACTGAGGGTCCAGCAACGATTCGGAAGTGGAAGATATTTCTAAATAAGAGTTACATAACAACTGCTCATGTAAAAGTTGTAGGTTGGAAGATGATACACATTACTAAAATATTTATGATTATACAGGGTGGCTCAAAAGTGTGACGAATCAAACTTACTTTCTGTTTAATGCAATGCCGTTTATTTAGGTACCTAGCTTAAAAGTTTCATCTAATCATTTTAATATAAAGTTGTACGGGTCCAAGTAACGTCAACTGTTTTGAAGATATTAAAGACTTAATGCAAAAAAATCCGAATTTCAAGTGACTGCTGTAACAGAAAACAATTGAATGAAAGCAAACAATACGAAAAAATTGTTTTTTTGTGAGTTACCTTTTAAGTGTAATATGGGAACTCTGAGTATTGATCCTACATAAGGTTTTCAAAATTTTCAAACTTCATCATTTGCTTTTTTTTGTAAATGGAATGATCTATATATCTTTATATTTTTGAAAAATCCTTTTAATGAGTTCCTTTTCGATACCTTACTTTATACCCCTAAACTTGACTATTTTTCAGTTATGCAAGGGTGACTATAAAAAAAAACAATAAGCCCCATAAGATGATTTATTTCGAGGGATAACAAAGAAGCACCTTTAAAATGAACATTTGGATATTTGAGTTCCCTAAAAAAGATATAAAACCACGAGAATAAAAAGTATGAAAAAAAAGAGAAATGCAGGAATAGATTAACCCAACAAATTATTTGCATTGTATTTTTATCTTTTGGAAAGTCACATTTCTTATATAACTTAGTGCTGCTAGATATGAAATATTAACGCAAGACAATAATACGTAATTAAAGATGTAAGTTTGTTGGTATTGGGCATTTGAATATCTCTCTGATAGGGTTTTAACAGCTGGCCAAAAGTCAGTTTATTCAAATAATTTTTGTGGGCATCCCTTTATTTCCTGGGCTATTGGTGGTTACGCCCTTGTTACATGTAAAATACCATGAAGCCGAAATAGAAAACCTTAGAATTTTTAGTAGGTAAGTTGTTCAGCACACTAAATAGAAAGTTTTCAACAATTTACAGATTTACATTTTTTCAGGGTTTTGGTAAAATTTTGTCTAAAATGCCTGGGCTATATTATATTAACAAATAATCTTTAATATTTTGTAGAATCCCAACTGCAACTTAAAATACAAGATAAACTGGTTACTGTTTGATACAAATCTTCTATTAGTACCTATTTAAAGACTTTATTATTAACAATTGTATTAACAATGTACAACAAGGCGTTAGGCAGGGAGATATGCTGTCAGCTACATTGTTTAATATAGCCTTAGAAGGTGCAATTAGAAGATCAGAGTTAGAAGGGACAATAAATATTAAAAACATACAAATTATCGCTTACGCAGATGATGTTACAATTATCAGTAGAACAAAAGAGGGACTAATAAAAAGTTTCATGAGACTAGAGGAGGAAACAAAAAAAATGGGTTTAAGAATTAGTGAAAATAAAACTAAATATTTAAAATATAGTGACAGCAGCAATGAAGAATTTCTTAAAATTAAAGGCTATAAATTTGAAGCAGTCCAGAACCTTAAATATTTGGGGATAACAATTTATAATAAAAAATATAAGACCAGTGAAAAAACAAAACAAAAAATACAGATGGGACACAGCATATTATGCAAACAAAACATTCTTAAACTCTAAATACCTAAGTAAAAAAGCAAAACTACAACTATATAAAACCATTATTAGACCAGTAGTATGGACCTTAACTAAAAAAGAAGAAGAAGATCTAAAAGTGTTTGAAAGAAAAATATTACGAAGAATAATGGGCCCAGTACGAACAGAAGAAGACGAATTTAGACCAAGAATGAACTTTGAACTGAGGGAGCAAATGAAAGGGGAAGATATTGTTACATATATAAAATCTCAGAGAATAAAATGGTTAGGCCACGTAATGAGGGCAGATAAAAAAAGAGCAATACGAGTAATAACAGAATGGACACCAACCGAAAAAAGAAGAAGAGGTAGACTTAGTCTGAGATGGCTCGATGATGTAGAAGAAGACCTAAAGAAGCTAGGAATAAAGAACTGGAAAGAGAAGTGTAAAAAGAGGAAGGAATGGGCAAACATAGCAGAAGAAGCAAGAACGAGCAAAAAACTCACAGATTAAAAATTAAAACAATAAAAACGATATAAAAAACAACAGAAGAAATGGGAATTAATCCGACCCAAATCAGGATTTGGAAAACTTTGAAAAAAGTAGCCATAACTGCTTGCGGTTAAAGAGCTGATTATATATAACTATTTATTTTGATTAAAAATTAAACCCTCTAAGCAGCAATGAAAATTAATTTCCAAAGAAGATAATATGCATGCATAAATATGTGCAACATCAAATCAATAAGTAATCCAACCCAGCAATAATTATCCAACAGTTAAAAAAGCACATTAATTACTACCTGCAATATCTCTAGTGCTCTGAGTATTACCTACCAATATTTTTTTCAAGTTTACAAATGCTCTTGCAAAACGCATGAATGATTAACGAGAAAAAATGATCTGGATTTGGTAAAAATATTGCCCTATGTACTATTTACTCAAGAAATTTTACAAAAGTTTGGCGTTTTTCCAATGTCACGAGGAAATTTGTCAAAGTTAGTTTGACGAGTGACTTTGCCAAAAAACACCATGACTCTTTAATAAAAAAAAAATCCGAGCAAAATCATTACCCAGAAATATATTTTGTGGACTGCCTCAAATATCGGTTCATTTTGTATCGTTACACAATAAATATGACATTTATACTGACGCACAATGACAACTTAATGGCGACTTTGAAAAACAACATATTTGGTGGTTGCCATGGCTACGAGTAATGACATGGCATTTGATCGGATAATATGGGACGCGAGAAATAGTAGCTAAAATTGCACTAGCGCAATATAATCAAAATCAAAATTATTCATATGCTTACTTGAGGCCTGTGACGTAAATCTGCAGAATTAGATAAGACACCCCATCACTATTGTGTCACCTGCTACACTTGCGAGTTTTGCTGTGGTTATGAAAGAAGAGAATATTCTTATTACAAATGCTTTTGTCACTTGCTTGCTGAAATATAGACATTTACAAATATTGCTAACGGTAGGTACACACTGCTCACCCAAAATAACTGTTCGGGTAAAATGCACAAAAAAGAGACACAAAGACTATCTACCTGTACAAAACTTATTACAAGCAGGACCCACATATAGAAACAGAACTGCTGTTTACCGTACAGATGCTTCATTAGAATGAGTACGCACTGCCGTTACTACAATTGTCCACTGCATATACATTTCTCACCTGCAGTTATTTTCGGTGAGCTCTACTATACATACCAAACCGGGTAAACACAAGCGGTTGGTATCTACACCTAGAAGGTTTACAAATTGTACCGAATTTGTCAGATGCATGTATTGCACCCGATGTATAAGTTGATAACAGACGAATCACTTCAGTAAACGCGAAGTTTTGCACATTTTAGTTTATATTCCAGATATACTCTTAAATCATTTAATCAAATTTCTGTAACGACACATCATCTCAACCGTTAATAGTAGATATCCTATGGTGCAATTTTCATAAATATGTAATATCAACAACTGTATTACAACAACGATGTCAACAAATACCTATTCCTAATTCTTAAATGCAAATAATGTCGCCATATTGAATCAATTATTGCCGTATTGACCTACTCCAGTGCAAAGAACCTACTCTGTAAAATTTAGAAGAAAAAGGGAAACGTGCATGACCGTTAACACTTCTTAATATTTTAAGAATTACATAAGCGGGTAAATTAGCAAAGTTGGGCTTGGGCATAGTTTCTAGAGGAACTTAATTGACCCACACCTTTATTTTTTTAAATATTCGGAAAAGTAAAAACGGGCGATTACGTTAAATTTAAATAACCCCATAACCATTAGTGTTCGAAGAAAAAATAAAAGACGATTTCTGAAGATAATTTTCCGCACAATAAAAAAAAAGATATCGAAAAGATCATGATTTTTGATTTATGAACCAAATTTGCATTTTTTAAATTGGCAACTCTTGTCACTTGCAGAAACTGATATTCCCAGCAAAATATGTTTCAATCACAAATCTTACCTTGTACAGCAGTTGGTATATATTGGTAGCGTGGTCGTAGATTAGTACAAAATTTTACTTTTTTTAATTTGGAAAATAAAGTAATCATGATTTTTTCGAACTCGAGATTTTTGCAGAAATATTCGTTTCGTGTATTCTGATTCAGAAAAAGTTGTTTTCGAAGTGATGTCTGTCTGTGAGTCTGTCAGTCTGTAAGTTGTGTCCTCTCTCCAGCCCAGACGGTTTAATGGATCGGCCTCAAAATTTACATCTTTATTTTTAGTATAAATTCGAAGAAAATTGTAGCAGTAACTTTTGGTTGAAATCGGATAACCGGAAGTGGTACTTTATTTTTTTCCGTTTTCAACTGGTGCTGAGGAAGGCAAATCTGTGTTGTACCTTAAAAATAGAAGTTTATTCGTGCACACGTTGTTAAAATAGCAAATGTTGCAGAAAGTTGGCTGTTATCCCACTAGCCATAGGAGAGTATAGGTATATTATACTTATAAAGTGCGTTAAAAACTGTTATTAAGTTGGCTTCTGTCAAACATTAATTATTGAAAGTCATGTAACTATGGTTTTCACAAAGAAAATAATACGTAAACTCAAAATTATGCAAAGAGCAATGGAGAGAACGTAACAAACAGAAGAATAAGAGAACTAACGAGAGTGACAGATGTAGCAAAGAAGACAGCACAACTGAAATGGAATTAGATAGAGCACGTGTCAAGAGGAGGATATGAGAGGTGAGGAGAAGATTGTTAGACTGGAAACTAAGAACAGGAAGGAGCAGTGTGAGGCGCCCAATATTTAGATGGGCGGATAATATAGTAAAAACGGCAGCAATAAATGGAGAAAGACAGCAAAAGACCGCGAAGATGGGAAAGTACTAAGGGATGATTCTATCCAAACATAGATAAGTGTCTGAAAAGAATAAGAATATGATGCCGTACCTTATTTTATGGATTGCGTGTGCACACAACCTTACTTTGACCACTTACAACTCAAGTGACCGAGCCTGTTGAATTCTGGGTAGAGCGGTGATTTTTACAATACAGAAATAGAGGAATGCAATTCACAAAGATTATTATCCAAGTATATTGGTTGCCGTACCGGGTTCAATTCCCGGCTACTACACAGGGATTTTAAATATTGTGCGCTCTCCGGCTACCACGCTAACATGTGTCGTAGTCGTTAACCTCTAAAAAACGAACTATTCCGCAGTTGGGACGGACAAGACTAGGCTGCTGCCCGTCTTACAAGTAAATAGGGCTCATAGAACCATGACATGGTTAAGACAGGCCAGTGGACTAAAATAAGAGGCAAAACAAATATATTTTTAATTCTGAGTTCTATACTGTCCCATCTGAGCATGAGTGTACGATGATCGGCGAAAGAAAAGGATACTGGCGAGTTTTGTGGAAGCTTTTCAGTTAGTTCGAACATGATGTTGCTCAAGATGAACAAGTATATAGTGCAGGACCACTCGCAAATGCCGTTATTTGTGCTTATTCATATGCGGTAGTGGGGAAGCATTTTTCTATAATCCCGGCAGAGAATAGGTTTCCTTCAATGATGCGACCCTGCCTACACGAGCTATGAATTATGCCCTACTTCCTATAACTAGGGAAAATCATGTCCTTTACCCAAATCCTACCCATACCTTTAATATCCGTCCCCTATCCCCATCTTCAGCTCACCAATACGCTCGGCAAGCGCGGTGTTTTAATACCAAAACCCCCCAAACGTAAAAACGTTAAATGTCAATATCACGGAAAAAAATACCTCAGGTGGGTAGAATTCACTTCATAATCCCACATTGTTGGCCAGCTAGCAGTCAGCCCCAGATGAGATTCTGACGGGGGCAAGAGATTGACATGCGGTAAAGAAAAGCTTCTAGTAGCGACATACAACATGCAGACAATGAGAACAAATAAACATTTGGCTGAACTGGAAGAAGAATTGAGCCATATCAAATGGGATATACTAGAAGTATTTGATACACGACTCCCAGAGGTGAGAAATGTGCACCCTAAAATCAGGACATGCCTTTTTCCAAAGAAACTCTGACCAAAATTCTCGAAATGGTGGCGTGGCTATCTTAATCAATAAAAAGAAACAACATTTTATTACAAACGTTCACAGTCTCGGATCGAGTCATTTATATGACTTTTAGGCTATCAAAACGATACTTCCTTCAACTCATCCAAGGTTATGCCCCTACCAGCACATCAGAAGATGAATCCATAGAACAACTATATGAGGACATAGCAATGGCTAAGCAAACAGAAAAAGCCTACTATTGCTTGATTATTATAGGCGATTTTAATACCAAAATTGGGAATAAAACAGATAGTTCGGAAAAAATAGGGAAATTTGGCACAGTAATTAGAAACAGCAGAGGAGAGAAATTACTCGATTTTCTTCAAAATGAACACGTATTCTGTATGAACACCTACTTCAAAAAAAAACATTAAAAAGCAAGTGGACCTGGCGCAGTCCGGATAGGAAGACTAAAAATGAAATTGATTTAATATTTTCAAACAAGAAATCTGTAATAACAGATGTATCGGTGTTAAATAAATTCCATACTGGCAGCTACCACCGACTCGTCAGGGATTCAGTCAAAATAAATATTAAAATTGAAAGACAAACGTTACTGCAGAATAAACTTTTTCCAACCTTCGACATATTAAAAAATAATGAAGGAAAATATCAGACTGAACTCACAAACAAACTTACACCTTTGAACAAACTTGAAAGTTTACACCTAAACGATCTATGCCAAGATATCACCAAAGATGTGCATAACAGTTGTAAATAGAGTGTGTAGTCAAGCCAAAAACAAAACGAACAGAAAATAACAAAGAAAACACAAAATTTGATCGACCTGAAAAGAACCTTAGACAGAAACACCAATGAATACAAAAATATGAACAAGATCATCAAACGAGAAATCAGAAATGATATGCGAAACTACAATACTATAAAACTACGAGAGAAAATCGAAAACCACAAAAATATGAAGGTCTTAAAAAATAAAACGTCATATAGCAAAACAACAGATTCACCGAATCAAAAATAGAGAAGGCAACATAGTAACGAGAACATCTGAAATTTACTAAGATAATCGAAGGTTTTTATTCCAACTTGTATGCTTCCAAAGTGCCCAATCCGAATGCAAAGGAAACAGAACCTATCATACTAAACGTCAACTCTGAGAAAATTCTAGAAGTTATACAAGAGGAAATATATGCAGCCCTAAACCAGATGAAAAACGGTATATGCCCTGGAGAAGACCGTGTAACTAAGAAATGTTAAAGATAGGTGGTAAATCTTTGATCAACGCTGTACACCTTCTTCTAAACCGATGCCTATATGAAGGACAAATACCAACAAGCTGGAAAAACGCGGAAGTAATATTGCTGTTTAAGAAAGGAGACGCCACAGATGTAGAAAATTACAGACCAACCACCTTACTTTCACATTTAAATAAGGTATTGACGAAAATTATAACAAATCGCCTGGAAAACAAGCTCGACTTTTACCAACGAGCAAGCTGGCTTCAGAAAAGTATACGGCACCATTGACCATCTGCAAACAATACGAACATTGAAATGCAAAGAATATAATATACCACTACATTTGAGGTTTGTCGACTTCCGAAAAGCTTTGGACACAATAGAGTTCTGGTCAATATTTACAGATTACAGGACTAAATGACTCCACAATAGATTCCGTGTAAGTATATAACACTTAAAAGGCATCTATAAAAATGTCACTATACACATAAATGTCAACGAGAATGTAAGAACTGGAAAAATACCTATAAAAAGAGGTGTCCATGATGACTTATGGCACCGAGACGATGGCACTTACGATAACGAGCGGTACAAAATTGGAAACAACACAACGTGCCATGGAAAGAGCTATGCCCGGTATAAGCCTAAGAGACCGTATCAGAAATACAGAAATTAGACGACGCACAAATGTTACCGATGTCGTACAAAGGATCGCGAAGTTGAAATGAAACTGGGTTGGACATGTCGCTCACAAAACATCAAGTGAATGGGTGAGTCGCATTGCGAGATGGCGACCAAGAACAACCAAAAGAAGCGTCGGGCTACCACAAAAAAGGTGGTTTGACGACATAAAAAAAGTCGCGGCGAAGAAGATATGCCTTAAATTTATATACAGTGCACAATTAGGTTTTGACTTTCCTTCTATTCTGTGCCCTGCATAAGATGCATTCAGTGACGTCTTTACTGATTTACAATTCTAACTAGAACATAAATACAGTTTTTCTCTAATACTATGTCGGATGGAGACTTAGATGGAGAGGTGTTTGCAGAAGATTTTGTAACTACGGAAATCATGACAATTTCTTGGACAAAAGACACTTCCAGGAAATATCCTATTCTAGGGTTTTCTCTAGTATATATCTTCATATGTTTAACTAAAGTACGTTTCTCTGCAGCTTCATATTTGCACAGTTCTTATTTGTCCAACTAACCTAACTTTGTTTTCCGCTTTGTATGTGCAAATGTAACAGAAATATGGTTAATTTCCTGTATGTTTTCTCATATGTACTTGATCTCTCTTTACTGCTTTATAATAATAATAATAATAATAACGTGAGGTTGGCGGGAGATGAGTGTTGAACTGAAGAGACAGTTGGCGCGAAGGTAGTACAATAATGATATACACCAAGATGGACGCTAGGAATATAGACGTGTTTTTGTGGATATTGTTTTCTTTTGTTATTTGTAACTAAATGTTCACTTAAGCCATTAAAGTTATTAAAGACTATTTGCTGCAGTGTGTGTTGTGTTCGTTTATCGCAATCCTACAATTTTGGGGGCTCGTCCGGAATTTGGAAACGACGCCGTATTGCATCATTCTGGAAGCTGTCAAGGTGGTTGGCTAACCGATCGATGATTTAAGGAGCAGATGGTCGAAGCTCCTTCCTTGGAAGAGCAGCAGTGCCAATAAAGGGGTCCAGCCTCAAAGCCGTTGAAGGGGTAGCCTAACCAAGCGAGGGCCCAGGCGTGCAGCACGTTTAAGTGGTGCATGGACGCCAACCAATACAATCGACGCTTTCGGAATTGGTGGGTTCGTTCCGTATTATTTCCATTTAAATGCATGTTAAATCATTCGTAGCGATCGTTAATCGTTATAAATAGTTAAATAATTGATTTTGATAACTGATAATTAAAGCGATGGAAAACTTAAGTCAAATTCCGCATATTGCAAGTAATATTGATACAGCAACGACTAAGGGCGAGTTGTTCAGTCATGGATTAACTGTAATCCCAGGTTAGTTACTATGGGTACAATTGTCTCAATAATTGTATCCATAGGAGTTGACCGGGATTAAAAGTTAATCCATGACTGAACAACTCGCTCTAATAAATCGATTAAACTACTTCACCGATTAGTATTTGAAAAAGATGGCGATAGAAAAAACAGGAGCAGACTCAGAGAATTTTGCGGTTTTAATTTCAGTACCGGTTAGAAGCGTATAAAGCAAAATTAAATTATATTACTAGTGTAACGTTTCGCTCTGCAATTGAATCCTTGCGATACTTAAAAAGTATTTGGATTTAATTTGGCGCGTTTATAAAACGTTGCTGATCAAATTGAAGATAAGATCGACCGGCAGCCGATGCGCCGAAGCAAGCGAAAGTAGCGCACGAGTCGATTTCCCCTCCCATGCAGATTGCCACAAGAAGTACCGATAAGAAATCCCGAAGCAACATATAAAGAAGTCACACCAGCTGTCGTGCTCCAGTGTTGCCAGGTCTAGTGAAATTTCATTAGATCTAGTGATTTTTAGTCGATCTAGTGATTTAGTGATAACTTTTGCCAAAAGAGAATTATCTAGTGATTTTTTCCAATCTATTTTATTAAAAAAACAAATAATAAAGCAAAAATTCCTTCGCCCCTTTTGCCGTTGTTGCAAATTACTACCTACTATTATTATTCCAATCTTAGAAATTAGTTTTCGCTGTGACGAACAGATGGCAGCCTGAGATTTGAAATGCGAAGGTAAGTAAATTCCATGAATTACTCAACAGAAAATAGGCATTTCCCTAGTTCAAACTAAGTGCCCGAGGCTATAAACAGAACTCCGAAAGGGAATTGTTCACATTTGCATTTTTACTTTCGGTAGAACGCAAAAAAATATCAACGTTCGAAGTGTGCTGTGAGTACTGTGACCACTGGAACTCAAGTGGATTTTCCGGTAATTTAATGATATAAATTTAGAATTACAAGCTGAAGCTCCAAAGATTCACTTACTTTATCCAAGAATGGCAACTGCTTTTAAATTATCGTTGAGTTATTACACCAAACCAGAGTATTTAAAAACATGGATTTAAGCAAATTACAGTATAAAAATCCGGAATATTATGTTTTAATTGAGCACTTGTACTTAGGTCCAAATATCGCAGTAGCGCTAGCAAATAATAGTTTAACAGATAGTGCAAAACATTATTTCCGTTTGTTAACATTTTTACACCGAAGCAGCGCATCAAATTATCAAAAGATTTCTCTCCCGTGAAGCTGTTATTCTTAAATCATTAAATTTTCCTAACCTAATAACGGATGTCAATGCTTTAGATCGAGAAATTCGATCGCTAAAATATTCTGCCATTAATTTTGAAATGGAAAATTTAGAATTTTGGAAAGAAATTTTTAATTGTAAAAAAGCCCACGGTAATTTGTTATATCCCGAACTTTCTCAGTTTATGAGTATTTTTTTGTTCTTCCCCATAGTAGCGCCTGCGTTGAAAAGGTTTTGAGTTCAGTTAATTTAAATAAAACAAAACCAAGAAATAGATGAAGTACTAACACTTTGACTGGAATTCTTCATTCTAAAAACTTAATTTTGCCAGAAAACTTGTTATGATTTTGTTATTACAGATGCAATAATAAAAAATCATAATAACAAAATGTATGATTAAATTACATATTGTATTAATTATTGTAGGTGTAGTGTGTTATTCATTTATACTTTTTATTATATTTTTAAACACTTTATCTTGTTCGTGTTTTTGTTTATTTTTTATAGTTGTTGTGAAATCTATAATTTTGTTTTTTAATTTCCACCTTTCTTCACGTTTAAATTAATCTAGTGAAATTTTTGTCAATCTAGTGATTTTTTCCACCGCATGCTAGTGACTTTTAGAATTTTGACCTGGCAACACTGTCGTGCTCTCTGATCCGATCATTCCCTTGTCGAGAAGATACCTGACCTGAACCGTTACCTTATCTTGTCACGCCTCGTATCGCCATCTTGACATTGCGAGCCGCTTGCGAGATCAAGCTATCCTGTATTCGTTATCGAATAATCACTGGTTGTCATTCTGTCATATCAGCACTATTCTGGTTCGCAGTGTGACAACTAAATTTGAAATATTCTAGGAGCCGACATTATTTGTCGCGAGCCTGAAGTATTTTTACAAATTCCCCGAAATTAATCCGATCTCCGTACCTATAAAATTCCCGCGTTCCTTTGATTCCTGAGAGAGAATTTGTACGTGGCGTACGAGGGCCAGCAAATAGCCTGATTTCCCCGTGTTATAAAATAATTTAACCCACAGAGATTCCTGGTTAAGAAGTCTCCGCCGTCCGTGAGAACTTCAGACATCGCTCTCCGCACAAAAGATCGAAATTCGACGCGAAGAGCACCTGCTAATCGGCCCACGGCCCCAGCTGATCATTTATCGTATCGGCGGCTCCGATGATAACGCAGTTCAACTCGTTTACGGAACATTGGGAACCGCTTACTCGCCCGAGGTCCGTTTACACCTGTTCCGATATCGCACCTACCTAAAGGAACAAGAAGTCCCTGCGGCGCATTAATAAAGCTATCTCCAGGTAATATAAACACTGTTATTAACCTAGCGGAGTTCACAGTAAAGACGCTTCGACGAGAATTACGGAGCTGTCAGGCCCAGTCAAAGCAGCGGCGTTCATTCGCTGGAAAACGCAACAGACGTCATACACAACTTCAGCCTAGTTCTACGCCTCCGATGAGCGCGTCATAGCTGCCTGATTTCCTTGCAGCGAAGGCGTTTGGGTGGCAGACAAAGCAGGCGGAAACGTGAAGTACCCGGAAAACTGTATTTCGGATTCGTGATATACATTTAATTTGTGATTACATGTATATAGTTACAAATATATGAATTTTAATGCTACAAGGTGTTATTTCTGGGTTAACCTATATTCGAGCTATCTGAATCTCTTCGACTTTGAGCTATCCCGAGGTGTAAACTTATAACTCCCTTATAAGAAGGGTAGAATATTACACTAGTACATTAACAGGTGAACTCATTGTCATTTGTGATATTTTAAATTTGGACATTGCGGTTGAAGCAGCACACATAAGTAAGCGGAATTGCGAGCACTTAACCGATATTACTTTGCTAATGACGACGCCAGATAAAGACGAGAATGAAGACGAAAAGAACGATGTAGTTAATAATTCAAATCGGGGTGAAAGTAGAGGCAAGGATGCTGGAATAAACGACGATCTGGTATCTACCGGAAATTCATCAAGATGCAGTGAAATTCATCAAGATGCAGTGACGTGAAGCCGAAGTTTCTGTTCAACTTCAGAGACATAGAAGACTCGATTCGACTGTTCAATGGCGAAGATAATTATTCAGTGGACGACGAGTTTGAGGAAAATAGATGCGATAAACTGATTTGAAAACATTTATTTTTGCAAAAAAGTCATTGAGGGGATTAGCAAGATTATTTATTCAGAATGAGAAGCAAATTACAACATGTGCTTCATTAAAGAATGCCTTGTCAGCTAAATTTAAAGTGACTATCAGTGGGGCAAAATTGCACCAAATGTTGAACACCAGAAAGATGAAAAAAGATGAGACGACATACATATTGGTTGGCTGTAAAAGATATATCTAGCAAGGGTGCAATAGAAGAAGAATCATTAATAATTCAGTATGTTATAGACGGTATACAAGATTATGTGAGGAATAAGGTACTACTTTTCGGTGCCAGCCCCAATAAAGAACTTAAAAGTAAACTAAAAACATAAGAAGAAATTAGAACGCCACGGGAGCTGAGTGTTGAACTGAAAAGACAGTTGGCTCGGGAAGGCAGTGCAATAATGATATACAATAAGATGGACGCTAGGATTCAAGACTTGTTTGTGTGAATACTGTTGTCTTTTGTTATGTGTAACTAAGTGTTCACTTAAGCCATTAAAGTTATTAAAGACTTTGCTGAAGTGTGTGTTGTGTTTGTTTATCGCAATTCTACAATAATAATAATAATAACACAAAATTCAGTGACACAAGCAGCTGAGGATGTTTCTCAAAATATTTGAGGGGCCACCAAGGCTGGTAAACCCCGCCTCCGCATACATTTTTTTTGTTTATTGTATCTTCTTGCAATCTGTGTGTACAATAAGCAAGACATATGTTAGTTGGTTTAGGACATGACAGAGTGGCATGATTGTAATCCAATGATTAACAATTTGTAGTTTCTACCTTATACTAATATTATACAGGTGATTTTGTTACTGGTTAGTCAAATCGGTGTGGAAGGTCTAGCGGTTTGTGTCTTTTAAGTCTATGCACGTTTTCACTATTGTCCAGTAAATTAAGAGCTAGGGCGTTTGGGTGATGATCTAGTTTACTGTAGTTCACTGTATTTCACTATCACTTCCTTAACGGTGTCAACTTTCCAGTCACTTAATATGTCTTTATTTCTTACAAAGTATGGTGCGTTGCACATAGTACTTTAGATTGAAACCTTTCAATGATTTCAATGTTCGAGCTGGCTGTTGTACTCCATAGCTGTATACCATATGACCATATGGGTTTGAAAATCGTTTTGTAGACGAGGAGTTTACGTGTTATGGATAATTTGGATTTCCTGCCTAGTAGCCAGTAGTGTTTGCTAAACATTATGCATAGTTGTTTGCGTTTCTTCCATATATGTGGTTTCCAGGTTAGGCCTTTATCGAGATGTAGGCCAAGATATTTCACTTCGTTGACTTGTGTTAGCGGAGCGTTGTTTGCATAAACTAGTGGTGTGATGCCTTTGCACTTGGTGAACGTGATATGGAAAGATTTGGTTACATTGAGTTGAACTCGCCATTGCTTGGTCCATTGGATTATTTGATCAAGGCTCTGTTGAAGGAGTTGAGCAGCTATAACTAGATCTTCGTGTCTTGTCATGATGATCTTGTCATCTGCAAAGGTGGCGGTTAGGGTATGCTGATTTGTTGGGATGTCCGCAGTGTATACTAGGTATAAAATCGGGCCAAGTACACTGCCCTGTGGTACTCCTGAGTTTATTGGGTAAAGATTAGTTTGGTGCTGGCCAAATTTTACTAGAAAGTATCGTTCCTCCAAATATGATCTGAGGATAATGTAAAAGGAGTGAGGTAGAATTTTCTTTAGTTTGTATAGGAGGCGGAGGTCGGAAGTGTCCGCGAACGAGTGCAGACGTGAATTTTAAGTGCTGGCGATAAAATACCCGATCACGGGCTTTATCCCAACAAAATTCACATAGTGTATCAGTGTACAGTTGAAATACAGTGGACATTTAGGGAATAAAGGAGCGAAACTGTTAATAACCACAGTTAATAAGTGGGTAAACATTTAAGTATTACTGAAGTGCGGGAGCGATTTAAGACCAATACGCGATAGCGCTGCACAAGCAAAACAAGGCCAACGGCCGGCGCTGCGATAGAATTATCGGAGGCAGCTGGACGAAGGCGA
Organism: Agriotes lineatus; assembly: GCA_940337035.1. Taxonomy (NCBI): domain Eukaryota; kingdom Metazoa; phylum Arthropoda; class Insecta; order Coleoptera; family Elateridae; genus Agriotes; species Agriotes lineatus. Next base: position 142,773 of record CALNHX010000436.1, on the reverse strand, counting down.
TATCGATAAAAACAAATACGGCAACAGACAAAATAAAGGAAAGGCGATAAATGTATAAGAGAAACAAAAGAGACAGAGGCTCAAACAGCAGTGAAGAAGCGGAAATAGAAGCCTATAAGAAAAGCAGAAAAGTAATCAGGTCACCGACTACCGAAGAAAGATCGTTGACAAATACAGAAGAAGAGATGGGGGACCTAAAGAAAATCCAGGATATGATCGACAAGATGATGGATGAAATAAAGAAAAATACGGAAGAAAATAGAGAGCTAAGGGAGGAAATGAGAAAGAGAGAAAAGGAGTGGACAATTGAGAAAAAACAGCTAATAGACAGAGTAGAAAAACTTGAAGACAAGCTAGAAATGATGGCAAAGGAGAAAAAGAGATGCAACATAGTAATTAAAGGAGTAAAATTCGATGGAAAAAATAAAGAAAAAGCTGCAAAGCAATTTTTGACTGAAAAGCTGGAAGTCGACGTAGAAGTAAAGAGAGTAACTGACCTAGGAAATAAATCTGGGCTGTCAATAAACATATTAGAACTAGATAGTTGGGCATGGAAACAACAGATAATGAGCAACAAACATAAACTAAAGGGTACAAAAATTTATATCGACAACGACATGACTTGGAAGGAGAGGAGCGTACAGACGGAAATCAGAAAAATCGCAAAAGAACAGTTGAAAAAGGGAAACAAAATAAAAGTAGGATATAGAAAGATTGTCATCGATGATGAAGAATACATTTGGGACGACAAGGAAAAAGGAGTAGTAAAGCAGACAAAAAAGTGAGATGCCAAAACGGACGGACCAGCAAGAAGACGAAAATAGCAAAGAACAAGAACAACGATACACGAAAAGAAAATCAGCCAAGATACGAAGAAACGACCACAACTAAGAAAAACAACAAAAAAGAACGACAAAAACACAAGAAATCAAAAGATAAATAAGAAAAGTGTCATAAAAATAGGCACATGGAACGTGAGAAGCATAGGTGGAAAAGAAACTGAGATAGTAGAGGAAATGGAAAAACAACAATTAGATTATTTAGGTATAACGGAAACGAAAAGGAAGGGTCAGGGCTTAACAAGAATAGCAAAAGGATACTGGCTTTACTGGTCGGGAGTTGAACAATCAGAAAGAGGAAGGGAAGGATTAGGGCTGATAACACGACCAGAAAATATATTAAGCATAGTGAAGGAAAATTTCGTAAACTCAAGAATGCTAACAGTAGATATAAAAATGGAAGCAAAAACAACATGGACAATAATAGTGGCATATGGACCAAACGAAGACGAGGCAAAAGAGGAAAAAGACGCATTCTGGGAGAATTTACAAGAAGAAATAGACGCAAGGAGAACAAATATCATTGTGATGGGAGACTTAAATGGAAGGGTCGGTAATAATAACAAAGGCATAGAGAGATATCTAGGGACACATGGGGAACCAACAAGAAACAGCAATGGAAAAAGAATACTCGAACTATGTAGAGAAAATGATATTGTAGTAGCAAACTCTAAGTTCCAACATAGGGAAATTCACAAATACACACGCGAAGTATACTCAAGGCAAGAAAAGTCAATCATAGACTACTTTCTGGTAGGAAGAGAAGGCATGAGACTAATAAAAGACGTAATTGTGAAAAGAGAAGCGGAAATAGGAAGCGACCATTACTTGGTAAGAATGGACATGGAGGTGAAAAGAGAGATACCGCAAGAAAAAAGAAGAAGAGTAATAAGAGAAAGTATCCGAAGTTACAGATTGAAAGAAGCGGACACGAGAAAAGAGTATCAGAGAATAATAGAAAGGAAATTAAAGAAAGAAACAAGAAGAAACGATGTAAAGGAAGACTGGGCGTATCTAAAGCAAAGTATATTAGAAGCAGCGAAAGAAAGCTGCGGAACAACAAAAGCAAGCAACAAAGACATAAAGAAAACAGCATGGTGGCCAACGGAAATAAAAGAAAAGGTGAGGCAAAAGAAAAATAGATGGAAGAGATACTTACAGACGAAAACTAGGGAGGATTATGAAAAATATAAAGACAAAAGAACAGAAGTGAAAAACGAGGTAAAAAATGCAAAACAAGAAGAATGGGTGAAATTCGGAAACAGAATGAAGGACAATTTCACGGAAAATCAAAAGTTATTTTACAGCACACTAAAACAGCTCAGACAAAAAAAGACCAGTAGTTTAAAAAACATGAGAGATAAACAAGGGGAACTACTCACAAAAGAAGAAGACATTATGGAAAGATGGAAGCAACATTTTAAGGAGGTGCTAGAGGATAGCGACGAAGAAGAAAGAGAAAGCAACAACGAAAATGAACACAACACCACAACCACAAATGATGACAAAGACATTGAACCTATTACAAAAAAAGAATTAGAAGAGGCAATTCAAAAGATAAAGCTAGGAAAGGCAGCAGGAAAAGACGGGATAACACCAGAGATGATAAAGTACATAGGGGAAACCGGTAAGAAAAGGATATTAACACTAATGAACAACATAGTAAAAGCAAAAAGAGCCCCAAAGGATTGGCAGACAGGTGTAATTTGTGCCACTATACAAAAAAGGCGATAGAAGAGAATGTAACAATTATAGAGGCATCACACTATTAAGCATAACAGGAAAGATATGGGCTAGAATATGGGAAGCAAGATTAAGGAAAAAACTAGAAGACACGATAGAAGATAGTCAATGTGGTTTTAGAAAAGGGAGAGGAACACAAGACAACGTTTTTATACTAAGGCAAATAACCGAAAAGGCCATAAGCAAAGGAAGATAAATCCACATATGTTTCATAGACCTAGAGAAAACGTTCGATAGAATTAGACGAAAGGACATATGGAAGGACAGGAAAACAGAGGTATAACAACAAAAGAGATAGAGATGGTCAAAATATTATATAACAAGACAACAAATCTAGTGAGAACAAGAAATGAGGAGTCGAAAGAATTTGAAACAACGAGAGGGCTAAGACAGGGCTGCGTGCTGAGCCCGATACTATTTGCACTAATTATAGATGAGGTAGTCAAAGAAAGTAGAATGAAAACGAAAAATGATAAAGTCGGGAGATGGAAAATGGAAACGGTACAAATGTCGGAACTCCTATACGCAGACGATATGGTGATAATAGCAAGATCAGAGAGAGAACTACAACATAACCTGAATATATATAACAAAGCAATGAAAAAAGGAAACATGAAAATTAATATAGAAAAAACGAAGACAATGATAATAGCAGCAGGGGAGAGAAGACACAATATTGCAATAGAAAAGAAAGAAATAGAGCAAGTGACCAAATTCAAATATCTGGGGACATATATTAGTAGCAATGGGAAGATAGACGACGAGATAAGCGAACGCACAGCCGCGGTAGGAAGAACTTTTAACATGATAAAAAACACCTTTCTGGGGAAAACCGAAATACAAAAAAAGACGAAAGTAGAGGTAGTAAAAAAAGTGGTGTACCCGGCATTAATTTACGGCAACGAATCGTGGACGGTCACAGAAAAACAGAAGAGCAGACTGACAAGCACAGAAATGAGGTTCTGGAGAAAGATAGAGGGAAAAACTAAACAAGACAGAATCAGGAACGTAGCATACAGGGAACAACTGAACGTAAAGGCAGTGGATGCAGTGGTTCAAGAAAGGCAACTAGGGTGGCTGGGACACGTACACAGAATGGAAGAAGATCGAATGGTGAAGCAAGCAATGGAAGCAAGACCAGAAGGAAAAACCAGAGTGGGAAGACCAAGGAAGACATGGACAGAAGGAGTAAAAGTAGCAGCGAAACAGAGGGGACTGGAATGGAATACAGTGAGACAAATAGCGCAAGATCGAAAAGAATGGAAGAAGTGGTGTCAAAAAACACCAATCGACCAGGAGTGACAACCCAATCGACTTCAAGCCTTACACCTCACGGTAGAAAGGCTCAGGATTATGTATGTATGTATGTATTGTATAGGAGGCCTGTGTGCTACACTTTGTCAAAGGCTTTGGTTTCATCAAGAATGGCAGCTGTGCAATATTGTTTCTCCCCAAAGGCCTGATTTATATTATCAACAATCCGATGGACTTGTTGGATTGTGGAGTGCTCTCTCCGAAAGCCGAATTGATGATCTGGAATTATGTTATTGTCTTCTAGAATTGATATTAGTCTTTTTGCTAGGAGTTTTTCCAAGATTTTACCTAGTACAGGGAGTAGACTAATAGGTCTGTAGGAGGTAACTTAATTTGGAGATTTGCCAGGTTTAAGGATCTGTATTACTTGCGCTACTTTCTACTGCACTGGGAAGTAGCCCAATCTCAAAACTGTATTGAAGATCATGGTTAGCATCACTAGGCCCTTGCGTGGCAATTCTTTGACTAATTTCCTAGTAATTTTGTCAAAGCCTGGGGCTTTCTTGGGATTTAAGTTGTACCTGATCGTATTTTTAATTTCCTTTGCTGTAAAGCAATCCATAGGCGGAGTTAGTTGATATGGTGTTTCTAAGGACTCTTGTATTCTCTCTTTATCTGCTGTGGGGCTTTGAATATGTATAGGTTGGAAGACGCTCTCGAGATGTTGGGCGAGGAGTTCTGCTTTTTCCGAGTCGGAGCGCGCCCATGTATTGTCTGGCTTTTTCAAGGGGGGAATGTGTTGTCTTTGTACCTTTATTCTCTTTGTTGCTACCCAAAAGGAATAATTTGTGTCACTTGTAGCACTCAGGTTATTGAGATAATCTTGGAAACCTTCGTTTTTTAAGTCTTTGATGAGTGTTTTAGCTCTGACGTCGCTTGATTGTATCTTCTTTTATCGGATGGATATCTTGTGTTTTGCCATACACGCCTTAGCCGTCTTTTTCCTGCTATTTTTCTTTTAATTACAATGGGACATCCTTCTGATTGTCTTTTGCTGGTAGTTGTTGGTGCTGCTTCCACAGCAGTTTCTTGGATTATTTTCGTAAAGTTATATATAGCTAGATCAAAGTCTTGATCAGTTTGGAGGGAAATTTTTAAGTCTAAACGGTTTTGAATGAGGATTCTGTAGTGAGTCCAGTCCGTTTTTTTTATTGTAGAATCTTGGATCTATTTCTCGGTCCAGAATTGTACCGCTCATGATTGCTATAATTGGCGTATGGTCCGAGGATAGGTCAAAACATGATGTAATTTTGAGGTAGCTCGGGGCTATTCCTTTGGTTATGAAGAAATCCAAAGGATCAGGTATTCTTGTTGGGTCAGTGGGCCAGTAGGTTGGTTCGTAGGTCGATAGATGACCCTGTTGTAATTCTTGAACTGCTTGATGTAGCACTCTTCCCCTACCGGGTGGTGAGATTCTGAACCCTATAGGGTATGCTTGGCATTGAAATCTCTCCCTGATAGAAATCTGTTGCCCAGTGTTTTGAAGTAATCAATGAGATTCTGCTTACTTGCAGCATAGTTAGGAGGACAATATGTGACTGATATGACTAGTGGACCATCCCAGTCTTCAATTTCAATAGATGTTGCTTGAAGGAAGTTCTTTTGAAGGGATCATCAGCCGGGATACAGCTGCTCTGAATAGCTCGGTCGATGTTAATCCGTACCAGTCCCTCAGATTTTTTAGCCAGGATATACGTGTGCGACCTGGAGGGCGGCGTCCGTTGATTTTGCCTTGCAGCACGAGTTGCAATAAACGGTATTTAGGATTTCTCATGATATGACCTAAATATTGAAGTTTGCCACTTTTTATTGCATTAACACATTCTGATGTTTTCTGCATTTGTTCTAGAACGCATTTGTTGCTCACTCTATCTACCCAGGGAATGTTCCACATTCGCCGATATGTCCACATTTCAAATGCTTCTATTCTTCTTATTGCCTCTTTGTTTAGAGTCCAGGTCTCTGCTCCATAGAATAATACCGAAAATACATAACACCGCAGGAGTCTAGTTCATAGTTTAATATGAATGTGTTGAGAACATAATGTTGGTTTCATGTTCATGAAGGCTGTGCGTGCGGCTTCAATACGGCACTTGATTTCCTGGAGACAATCCCTACGGTCATTTAGCATTGATCTTAGGTAGCGGAATTGGGAAACGTTTTCAATAGTTTGGTTGTTATGTTGTAGTGCCATTCTAGGGATAACGGGGTTTCTAGTTATTGCCATTGACTTAGTTTTCTTAACGTTTATTTTAAGTCCGTATTCATCACTAATTGTTGAAATGTTAGTTAGCATAGCCTGTAATTCCTGTTCGGATTCTGCTATTAGAACCGTATCATCCGCATAGCGTATCGATGTGATTCTTTCTCCGTTTATTGTTATGCCCCCGCTAGAATTTTCGTTTGCTCTTTTAAAAATTTCCTCTGAATATATATTAAATAATAATGGTGATAACACACAACCTTGTTTCACTCCTTGTTGTATTTCTAGATCTTGTGTATATTTCCCATCTACTCTTACCTGAGTCTTTTGATCTTTATATAAATTGACTATGATGCGAATGTCCACTCGATCTATATGTGTGGTGGAGAGTATCTCGAAAAGTTTTTCGTGCTTTACTTTATCGAAAGCCTTTTCATAATCAATAAAGAGAAGGAAGATATCTTTATTAACATCACAAGCTCTTTCTAACAATATTCGTATGAAAAGTAGTGGTTCACGCGTGCCTAATCCGTCTTGGAAGCCAAATTGTTGCTCAGATAGTGATTCCTCGCATTTCCGGTATATTCTTCTATGTATAATTTTTAAAAAACTCTTTAATGTGTGACATGAGGTTTATAGTGCGGTAGTCTTTGCACATTCTTGGTTTTCTGATCTTTGGAAAAGTTATAAATGTTGAATGTAACCATTCGTTTCGGAGTATTCTTGTTTTATAGATATTATTAAAGAGATCTACTAGGATTGAGATATTTTCTTCCTCTATTAGTTTTATAAGTTCAATTGGTACTTTATCTGATCCTAATGCTTTTCCCGAATTTGAAGTTCGTATGGAATTCCGTACCTTCTCCTTTGTTATTTCCAGGATTTCTTCATTTTTTATCTTTATTATCGTAGTGCTCCCCTGTTGTCTTTAAAGAGGTCACATATGTAGTTTTTCCATTCCAAGAGTTTCTCTTCAATAGTTGTGAGAATTTCGTTATTAGCGTTTGTCAGAATGTTTCCTTGGTGTATGTGTGGTCCTCTGTTTAGTTCACGAACTTGTTTGTGTAGGTTGCGTACATCGTGTAGTTTTTCTAGGTGTTCAATTTTTTCACATTTTTCATTCAGCCATTTGTTCTTTGCCTTCCTTATTTCTTTCATTATTACACTATGTAGAGTCTTGTACTGTTCCATTTGATTACTGATTTTTAGTTTTCTTCTCTGTTCCATCTTGTCTAGTATATGATTTGTTATCCAAGCTTTTTTACTCCTTATCTTCTCTGGTTGGAGCATGCCTTTACAGATATCTCTAGCACTTGATTGAAGAACATTCCACTTATTCTGTATATCGGCGTTGTACTTCTCGACAAACCTGTGTATTTTTCAAGTTATAAATATCTACTTTTTTTACGTATGACTTTTGGACTTTCCTTAATGTGATGCGTATATTTGTCACTACCGGATTGTGGTCAGATCCAACATCTGAGCCAGGATATGTTTTTACAGATTTGAAGGCATTGCGGAAATGTTTATTTATCATGATGTAGTCTATTTGATTACGTACTATATGATCATTTGTATCTGCCGGTGATCGCCATGTATATAAGCGTCTTTTAGGTTGTTTATACCACGTGTTCATTATGGTCAAATATTTCTCCTGGCAGAATTGAATTAGTTTTTCACGGCACGCGTTTTTACTTCCTAGTCCGTAACTTCCAACATCTTGACAGCGTTCATTGCCTACTATAGCATTAAAATCGCTTAATAATATATTTACATCATGTTTTTTTGTTAGTTCTAAGACCGCTTCCAGTTGATGGTAAAATTCGTCAATATCTTCTTCTTCGCATTTTGCTGTCGGTGCGTTTACTTGCATGACGTTAATTCTTAATTTTGAAGATCTTAATTGAAGCATGATAATCCTATCAGAAAACGGCACAAAGTTCTCTACATATTGTTTAAATTTAGAGGTAACCAGTATCGCTACCCCGTTTCTATTTCTAGTATCATTGTCTCCTGAGTAGTAGATCGTTTCACCATTTTTAGTTGTTATTTGGCCGCTATTTGGCCATCTGACTTTACTCAGCCCTAGTAGGTCTATTTTCATACGTCTCATCTCTTTTATGGTGTTATGAAGTTTTCCAGCTTGGAAAATGCTTCTGATATTCCAAGTAGCTATCCTAGCAGGCTGAGAGATTCTTAGCACCTTGTGGGCGTTTAGTGCATTAGTCTCATTTATTGTGCAGGGATTTCGCTGGATGACGACCTGGGAAGCCCCGCTTTCTTTCCCTGCCGGATCTTGGTATCCGAGTCCATGATCAGTACATTCTCTAACTGTATCCTCAATTGCCATTATGACTATTCTTGGGGTAATAATGAGGTAGTTCCCCGTTGCTTTCCTCATCGCAATGCTACAGCCGGGTAAACCATAATGTGATAGCCGCCTGTAGGTATATGACGACAAGCCTATCAGAAAGGTCATTCTTCTGCAGCCTTGACTCATTAATGACATAGCTAGTTTTGGTCCACCCCTGGTATTTCATTTCCCAGGTACCACCCATATCTGGTAGGCTCTCCCCTATCCGCCACCTGGAGAGCCACCCAATGGGGGACTAGCAACCCCACACGGGAGTATACCTGATAGTTTCGTATTTTAAAGTGGGTTCTACTGGTGAAGTGTGTTTCCGAGATGAGTAGTATATCGATTTCATTGCTTGTGAGGAAAGTTTCTACCTCATGTTTATGATTTAGAATCCCATTGGCGTTCCACTCTGCTATTTTATATATTGGAGCCATTTTTATTTTTTTAGTTTTTCTCTGAGAAGTTTAATTTGTGCTGATAGTTCATTTATGGTCTGTTGTTGTGCTAGTATAGTTTGTTGTAATGTAAATATTATGGATGTGAGGTCATGAGTTTGTGGTTGCGATTGTTCCTGAGGTAATGGTTGGGATAAGAATTGCTGTATATTGTGTAATAGAGCCCATTATTTGTTTTGTTGACTTGTTTGATTATGTTGTTGTTTTTGTTGATTTTGTTGTTGTTGGTGATTTTGCCGATTTTGTTGTTGTAGCTGCTGTTGTTTCTGCTGTTGCTGGATTTGAAGTCTTGAGGCACAACTTGAGTTTGCTGAATTTAAGTATCTTCTGTTTAGAATTTCAAGGTGTACCCTGCACCCTTTGAAGTTAGCTGGGTGTTGACTTTGACACAGTACACATTTAGGTGGTTTGCCGTTATTACGGTTTTTAGGACAGATGCGGTAATCGTGTAGTTCTGCACACTTGACACAGCGTGCTGGTCTGGTACATCTGTTGCGTGTATGACCGTAGCATTGACAGTTTTTACACTGCGGTATCTGCTCTTTCTTTATTGGTTCTTCGAAAGCCACTATTGCGTTTTGAATGTTTGTTATCTTGAAGATTTCTTTATTATTTTCTTTGCGCTTGATGTCGATGAAGAATAGGTTTTTATTGACTTTGGTTTCTCTGTTCATAACATACTTCACAGGCGCCAAAAGTTGGCCAAATTCAGCATGTAACACACATTCTACCAAAATTAAGAACATCTAATAAACTAGCTCAAGTAATTAAAGTACTGAATACTGTACTTTCGAAACATCTGAAAATAGTACAAACATTCGAACAACTTCATACAATAATATATTGTGCAGCCGTAACAGCAGTGAGAACCACAGGCAGTCGGACTAGACCACAATATACAGTGTGGTCCATTAAGTGTGCAACAAATGGGAATTTTTTTTATTAGTTGTACAATCGAAATTTAAATACCGCCAAAAGTTAGTGCATGTTCGATAACCATATTAGATGCCCTTAGAATGGCTTCAAGTCAAACAATATACAGGGCAGGACAAAAAATATGAAATTCGTTCAAGAATAAAATTACCTTATTTCAAAAAATATAGCAAAATGTTATTGAAAAAAGTTGTTTAGAATCAAAAGTTACGCTCAAATACAAAGTCACGGCCTCCTATTCGAATTTTGATTCTTTTTTGGAAAATTTTGTATTACCCCCGTATGATACATATTTTTATTATTCTGATTTTATACGTATTTAAAGCAACCACAACCAGATCACTTTTAAATAACTTTTAGCAGCTTGAAGCGTATTTATAAAATTTACTTGGATTTATATTTTTTTAGGTAAGCGTCCACTTCATGTTTGTTGCAACGATATTTAACAGAACTTTAGAATTTCGCAAATATTCTTTTTAACAAGGCAAATGCTTTACTAATGATAATTTACATATGAAAAAACTCTTAATAAAATCATAATAATAAAAATATGTATCATACGGGGATAATACAAAATTTTACAAAAAAAAAATCAAAATTCGAATAGAAGGCCATGACTTTGTATTTGAGCATAATTTTTGATTCTAAACAACTTTTCTCAATAACATTTAGCAATATTTTTTGAAGTAAGGTAACTTTATTCTTGAACGAATTTCATATTTTTGTCCTGCCCTGTATATTGTTTGACGTGAAGCCATTCTAAGGGCATCTGATATGGTTATCGAACATGCACTAACTTGTGGCCGTATTTAAATTTCGATTGTACAATTAATAAAAAAGTGTCTCATTTGTTGCACATGTAATGGACCACACTGTATAACACCCAAGGTGAATACTAACAAAACTGATACGCAGAATTGTTTTATAAGCCTTTATTTTTGTTTATACATGTGAAACAGTAACTTGTCACAAAGCAACCAACGCGAACAACAACTACCGCTCCGCACTACTTCTTACAGAGTAAATACATTTTATTGTTCATTGAAATGTTAAACAGTGTTTAACATGACCGCGTCCTCGAATGTTAAGATACATTTAACATGCATTCACTCATTTAACATGCATCCACTCGCGTCCTCGAATGTTAAGATACATTTAACATGCATTCACTCATTTAACATGCATTCACTATAGCAACATCACACATATTCATGGTAGTCCGATTTCGATTTAGCAGTTTTTAGTAATTATTATTGATTCAAAATTATTGCTTCAATGAACAATAAACTAATGAACGTATTTCGAGGGGAAACCGTCTTAATATTTCTCACATAAATTACCACTCTTGCTTCGCTGCGCTCGCTCGAGTGGTAAAAATATGCTCGAATGTTAAGACTGGGTTACCCCTCTTAATACGTTAATTACTATTACCGGTTTCAGGATATTAAGCCTTTGTTTACATATACAAAAGTGGGCTGGTAACTAGGTCATAACTTATCTGTAGGGTAATAGAATATTACCTTACATGGCAACCATAACCATATAGCAACCGATAAACTATTGAACATATCACGGATGTTATGAATCATAACAGCCTCAGATGTTTTAAAATCCTCGCTCTACGAGCTCGGATTTCAAAACATCTGCGGCAGTTATGATACTCATAACATTCCTAGATATGTTAATAGCTATTAACCTACTCGCATACTTGGAAGTGTCTCATACACATACAAAATTGTTCAGTGATTATTACAACACTCCCACTCAATGAACTAATTCAAACAACATTATTTCAAACCTATCTCGGACTTAACTCTTTCGAATTGAGTTCGAGTTACAAACTTGGTAAAAATGTCAGCTAATTGCTTAGCACTAGATATGTATTTCAGTTTTATTACCTTTTCCTTAACTAAGTCACGAACAAAATGATAACGAATATATCTATGTGTTTAAGTCTCTTATGATGCTCTGGATTCTGTGCCACACGTATAGACGACTGGTTGTCTTCGAATATGGTAATGGGGCTTGCGTTATCTCCCACTAATTGTAAGTCTTCCAATATCTTTTTTATCCAGCATCCTTCGCTAACTGCTACTGAGAGGGCAATATACTCAGCTTCCGTCGTAGAAAGGGCTACCGAAGCTTGCTTGGTGGATTTCCAGGAAATGGTACATCCATATAATTTGAACATATACCCCGAAGTGGATTTTCGTTCGAAACTATCACCTCCCCAATCTGCATCCGCGTAACCGCACACAGTCTCTGAGCCTTTGCGCTTCTCGTACACTAAGTTCAAGTCCACTGACCCTTTAATATACCGTAAAACTCGTTTTAGTACATTCCACAAATCAGTACTCGCACATTTTTGATAGCGACTTAGAATACTTACACTCGCACACAGGTCTGGCCTTGTACCCAACATAGCATACATTAAACTTCCGATGAGTTATCGGCACTGTGTTTCGATATGTACAGTTTCTGGTTCTTCTTTCTTGAGAAGTTCCAACTTATAGTTTGCATCTACAGGGGTGGAAATTGGATTACAACAGTCCATCCCATATCTTTTTAAGATGTTCCTCAGGTACGCAGTCTGATTCAACGTTGTAATTCCATTTTCCAAATCTTGTTTGATATGGACTCCTAAATAGTTTTTTGCCAATCCCATATCTTTCATCTTGAAATGGCTAGGCAATATTTGTTTCAATCCTACTATTTCATCTTCGTCAGTTCCAAGGATTAATAAATCATCGACGTAAAGTAACACATACAATTTACTATTGTCTGTTACACGAACGTACAAACAGTAATCATTTTCTGATCTTTTAAATGCATGCTTCTTCATTACTTCATCGAATTTATCATTCCAACACATTGGCGATCTTTTGAGCCCATAAATTGATTTAAGTAATTTATATACCTTATTGTCCATTTCTCTTTGACCTTCTGGCGGTTTCATATACACTTCCTCTCGTATGTCTCCATACAGAAACGCTGCTCGTACATCCATTTGATAAACTGGCTTACCAATTTGCACTGCTACAGCAATCAAAATTCTAACCGTTGTTATTTTTGCTACTGGAGCATAAATTTCTCCATAGTCAATATTTTCTTTTTGCTGAAAACCTCTTGCCACTAGGCGGGCTTTGTATTGTGTGATATTTTCATCTTCATCTCGCTTAGTCTTGAAAACCCATTTGCTTTCTATCACCTTGCAATTATTTGGCTTTGCAACTTCTATCCAGGTATTATTTTCTTGAAGGGTTTTTAGCTCTTCTTGCATAGCTTCCTTCCATTTCCCTGAATCTTCGCTTTCGATTGCTTCTTTATACGTTTGCGGTCCACTGTCCTCGCTTGTGCTTAGTAAACAAACCTCGTAGTCTTTCAATTTTTCTGGTAGTCTTACGATCCTTCGTTCTTTTGAACTGTTTGCTCCTATGCTATTTTCGTCGACTCTGTTGCATTCTTCACCTTCAATTGCGTTTTCTTCCACATCTCTTTCTACTCGTTCTTCTACAGATACTGAAGTCTCCTCGACGGGAGTCACTACTTCATCTCTTTCTACTCGTTCTTCTGCAGATACTAAAGTTCTTCTTTTACCGTTCACTACAATTTCATTGTTTTCCAGATAACGGTTCTCGTAACTTGCATTTTCACAACTCGAAGTTTTTCCATTTGCAAAGATTACATCTCGACTAGATATTATCTTGTTTTTCTGTGGTAACCACACTCTATATCCGTCTTTATCTCCGCAATATCCCACGAAACGACCGTGTTCACTCTTTCTATCAAGTTTCTTTCTTTTCTGTTTGGGCACATGCACATAGCAGTGTGTTCCAAAAATTTGCAGGTTATCAATTTTTACACTTTCCCTCTTAAACCATAATTGTTGTGGTGATTTTTCTTCTACTGGCGTTCGACCCGTTTTATTCATTACATAAGCGGCTGTATTAACGGCCTCTGCCCACAAGTATTTGGGTAGATTTTTCATGTAAATCATAGAACGTGCGCTTTCAATTAGAGTTCTATTTTCTCTCTCAGCGCCGCCATTCTGCTCAGGTGTATAGGGCATTGTAGTTCTAAAGGTTATTCCTTTTGATTGTAAAAAAGTTCTTACCTGTTGATTGTCGAACTCTTTACCACCATCAGTCAGGAACTCCTTTATTTGATTTCCCGCTACAACAGCTTCTTGAGTGAACGTTTTCAAGCACTTGACTACTTCGGATTTCTGGTTTATGAAAAATACTCTTCTGTATTTAGAAAAGTCATCCTTGAAACACACAAAATATTTTGACCCACCTAATGAGGTTGTTTGCATGGGTCCACACACATCTGCATACACCAACTCACCTGGATTAGTTGGTCGTTCCTTTCTTGCTTTGAAGGAATCCCTCGTTTGTTTCCCCATTATGCATCCTTCGCATAATTCTTCATCCGGGTCAACCTTTACGTTGTGTATACCCAAAACCTTTTTGACGTGAGCTTTATTTTGATGTCCCATTCTTTCATGCCACATCTGGAGGCTTTCTTTTTCTTTAACGACCGCATATGCTTCTGCATTCTGCTCAGTAATTATTGCCTGCATGTCTAAAACATACAAACCTCTATTTGTCTTTCTTCCAGTTAAACGTACCTCTTTATTCTTCAGCACTTTGCATCCCTCTTTGTTGGCCTTGAATTCAAACCCCTTTTCTAGTGTTTTTCCTATAGAAAATAAGTTCTGTCCTATCTTAGGTACATACCATACACTTTCAAGGTGATTCTGGTACCATTTACCATTCAGTTTCATTTGAACCAGGACCGTACCTTCACCATGGGCTTCAATCGTTTCATCGTTGCCAATTCTTACACTCTTTGGACTTGCAAATGCTCGGTAACTCCAGAAATAGGTTCTATGTTTGGCCATGTGAGCCGACGCTCCTGTGTCGGCTACCCAATCTTCAGACTGCACCTCATCGTTGCACACAAAAGCTTCACCAATCTCTTTCTGGTTTCTTTTACCTGTTTCAACAGTGTCCGTCTTCTTGGGGCAGTTTCTTGCAAAATGTCCCACTTTTCTACATTTGAAACATTTTGGTCCCGCAGGTTTCCTTTGTGTTTTTGTTTTTGCAAACAGTGTTGCTGAATCGTTTTGTTTTTCTGGCAACCTCATTTCAATTAACCGAGGACGTTCAGTTAACTTATTAATTGAGCGTTCTTGTAATGGAACAGATTCCCACACACTCTTAAATTCGAAGTATTCTTGTGGAAGTGTTGACATTACACGACTCATCAATAGTAACTCTGGTAGCTCTGTATTCACTAACCTTTTTAATTCGTCGTTTAACTCATGAAAATTCTTTTGTAGGCGTGCTATGTGGGTTGTAATATCCTCAGCTGGGTTCTTTTCACTCGTGAAAAACTTTTCTAATAGCCTATCTAATCGCTGACTCGAGCTTTGCTCGTAGACTGATATTATTTTTTCCCATATTTCTTTTGCAGTAGTGCATGTTGAGGCCAATTCAATGTTTGCATCATTCATGTTACCTATCAAAATCAACTGTGCCAACGCATCATCCTTTTGAAAAGCTTTCAATGATGTCTGGAAGGTTCTTTGTTCTTGTTCAGATGCTTCAGCTGTCAAACCTTGCGGTGGTGTTCTTGAACCACAGGCTATATCTAAAACATCATGATGACGTAATAGTAGTTCAACTTGCTTACGCCACTTCGACCAGTTTTCTGCTCCTTCCAATTTCTCTACGTGTACTTTGAAATCCATTGTTTCAATTTGAGCACTTAATCTTCTGTTGATTTTTTCACTACGCTTCTTTCGGGCACACTCACGGTTTCTACCGCTCCGCACGACGCTTCTTTCCACAACGACGGTTAGGAATTTTCCACTCGCGATGCCTAATCACTTCGCTTCTAAAAACTGTTTTCACTGTCAGACTTAAACACGCACATTTCAACACGTTTCTGGGCACATAACCTGATACGCAGAATTGTTTTATAAGTCTTTATTTTTGTTTATACATGTGAAACAGTAACTTGTCACAAAGCAACCAACGCGAACAACAACTACCGCTCCGCACTACTTCTTACAGAGTAAATACATTTTAACCTACTCGCATACTTGGAAGTGTCTCATACACATACAAAATTGTTCAGTGATTATTACAACAAAAACGCAACCGTGGAACAAACGACTTACTAAAAACAACCAGTAGAATGCAACAAAACAATGGAACACCTGGCGAGCTGCATGAACTCCATGAATTCTGATCATCAATATGGGCCAAAGATGTTAAACATAACCATAGCGCCGAGTGGATAGAAGCAAGCTTACATCATATACAACAGATGCACTTTGACAACATCACTTCTAGACAGCTACTAAGTACTATCAGGAGTACCCACAACTGGAAAAAGCTAGTAATAGATCAAATACATAATTACTATTATAAGAAACTTACATGTTCCCATGAGATGCTTCTACATTACATCCGACACTTCTTACAATAACCGTCTGATATGCCAGCTTTTCTGTCACAGGGCATTGCCTACCTGAAGCCGAAAGATGGTGACACAAGAAACCCTGCCAAATACCGACCAATTACCTGCGTATTCACGCTATATAAAATAGTAACAGTTTTAATAACAGAACGAATATATGAACACTGCGAAAATAGTAATATCATCACAGAACAACAAAAAGGGTATCGACGTAAGACACAGGGATGTACAGAACAGTTAATCATTGATGAGGTAGCTGTGGCCCAAGCAGTAAAAAAAAGAAGGAATCTCTTTGTGGCATATATAGGCTACAAAAAAGCTTATGATCATGTGCAACATAGCTGGCTACTACAAATAATCACCATTTATAAAATTTACCCCACCATCACTTCATTTTTAAAACACCTAACGACTGTCTGGACAACAAGACTACACTTAGGGCCGGTTGCAGAAAACAATGTTAAGTCTGGTGTTAGCTAACGCGACGTCAAAGTGAACACATACATTAGTAAACAAAATTTGATGCGATTTTATTCACTTTGACGCGACGTTAGCTAACACCAGACTTAACATTGCTTTCTGCAACCGGCTCTTAGACAATGCAAGTAACCAACTAATAACAAATCAAATTAAAATCAAAAGAGGCCTATTCCAAGGGGATTCCTTGAGCCCACTCAGGTTTTGCCTTGCGATAAATCCTTTGTCTCACTTGTTGAATAGGTACTACATCAGGTTTTGCTCTAAAAAATAAAAATAGCGTAAATAACCCACTGTCTCATCTTCTGTACATGGATGATATAAAACTATACTCCAACTCCCAAGTGAAATTACAACAGCTTATAAAATTGACAAAAACCTTCTCTAATGATATCAAAATGGAGTTCGGACTAGACAAATGTAAAATAGTACCAATCATTAAAGGCCACCAACACAGAACACATTAGAACCAGAAGTCAACTTTGATGTTCTACAGGAAGATGAATACCTAGGCGTAAATCAGACGTGTCGCATTCAACATAAAAAGGTGAAACAAAAACTAATAAAAATATTTACATCCCGCCTCAATATTATACTCAAAACAAAACTATATGCTAAAACCATCGTTAAGGCTATTAACACCTACGCATTACCGGTTCTAACGTAGGTACTCATCTGGAGTGATCAAGTGGACGCAAACAGACCTACAAGACCTGCAAAAAAAAATTAACACCTCACTTACCTGCCACCGAGATCACCACCAGAAGTCTGCAACATAGAGACTAACATTACCTAGGAAAGACGGTGGGAGAGGTATTATCAACATAATTGAGCTGTTTTACTCAAAAGATACTACCACAACAAGCAGAATGAGTCAGAACTACATAAAGCAACTGTAACCGCTGATCAGAAACACTCCAAACTCATGAAAAAGACTGATACCGATAAAATAGCTACGTGGCAGCAAAAAGTGTTACATGGTAGACACCCTAAGGAACTAAACCAGAACCACATCGACAAAGAAGCATGCCACACATTGCTCACATATGCTGGAGTGTACCCAGAAACTGAAGGCTTCTTAATAGCAATCCAAGACCAAGTTATTCATATGCTCAACTACCGTAAATATATTATTCAAGATAGAAGCTTAAACAACGATCTCTGCCGCCGATGCAACAAAGCTCATAAGACCATCCAACATATTACAGAAGCATGCGCGATGGTGACGTAAAATGACTACAAACATAGGCACGATCAAATCTGTAACATCATACATCAAAAATTAGCTAAGAAACACCACCTCATACCAACTACACTATCCTACTACAAATACAAACCAGACACCCTTCTTGAAAATTTTTCTTACAAAATGACCTGACAATAGACCTGATATAACATTTATAAATAAAGAACATCTACACTGCCTCGGCGGTAGAACGAGGAAGGATTAAGTAAGTAAGTAAATAAAGAACAAAATATGAATTACCTCATAAATTTAGCTGTGCCCAACTCACATAACATCTGAAGTACCTACACTGAGAAAGTGAGCAAATACAACGAATTAGCAGTAACGATCAAGCAACAGTGGAAGCTGAATAAAGTAGTAATCGCACGGATAGTTCGCTCCGGCACCGGTGTAACCACCATACTGCACAAGAGCCTAGAAAAACTTAGTTTACAGTGTTACACTTACCTGGAACTTCAGAAAGCAGCCATCCTTAACACCTGTCATATAGTATGAAAATGTCCAGACAAGTAAACTAGTGATAGTTACTCCACTATTAGCAGGATCTTGCTACTACAGACCTGGTTAATACACCGGTTATGTAACCGTGAAGAAAGTTTTAAAAAATATAATAGTAAGAATAATAATAATAATAATAGAACTTTATTGAGCAACACAGGGAGAAGAAAAAAATACATCATTCAAAAAAGCATAATAATTCTTAAAAGCAAGATGCCGCCCAACCACAAGGTGAGACTCAAATCGGGTGGTAAATCTTCTTTGCTCTTTCAGCTAAACCTTGACTTCCTATAGAATATTATAGAAAATCACTTGCCTAACCTAAAGAAATTTCCTAACTAATGCTCCAGTGTTTCACTTTCTACCTATATAGAATACAGGACATATATATCTTAAAAGGTAATTGAACTAGACACGCTAAAATTCCAGCAAAGTGAGATATACAGTAACAGACAATAAAACATCTGAGATATTATTTAAAACTAAAACATAACAAATTCACATTCGTTTTTACATATGTGTTACTGAGACTGTTCTCTTAAGAATTCGGAACGAATTACAGACTTAAACTTTTTAATAGTATACCGGGTGAGTCATTTTAATCTTTGGACGCGTTTATCCAGTGAGGGAAGCAAGATGGTGAAAAATACCGCGGGACAAAATTGTTCGGGGTGAAGGAGACAACTTTCAAATGGAACCCCTCATTTTTTTCCATGGATTCGATTTTCTGATAAAAAAATATGAAATTTTTGTCCGAACAATTTTTCATGAAAATGCTTTCTTCGGTCAGAATTATGACCCCCTGCCTTATTTAAGAACTACAGTGAATGGACATTTTCCCGAAACAGCACGTATGATTGTTAGCGCTCGATATGGAGTTACCAGTTACAGTTACAGCCATAAAATGGTCCCCACACGATGTCATCACAGCTGTCAGGTAGCTGTCATCAGGGCCAAAAGTGGCAATGCTTCACCAAAATGACAAAAAAGTCCAGGATTGAGGTTCCAGAACGTTAGATTGGATCTACGCTCGTGATGTACGGTCATGACCACAGCGCGGGGGAGAGCCACTGACTCCCGACGAAGTTAATGGGTACACCCCGTACGTGAGAGGCAAGGGGACTCACGCGAAAAAAGAAAAACGTACGTGAGAGGCAATGGGACGAAAAAAGCACAACGATGGGAACAAAATCCCACCACGTCCACGTCGTTGTTCCTGGGTAACGCCAAGGGTGGGATTGTGAGATGCGCTAAAACTGACCGAAGAAAGCATTTTCATGAAAAATTGTTCGGACAAAAATTTCATATTTTTTTATGAGGAACCCGAATCCATGAAAAAAATGGGGGGTTCCATTTGAAATTTGACCCCCCCGCGGGGGGGAGTACGGGGGGGGGTGAAGTGGATTTTGGTGCCAAAAGTGGTCCCCCTTCACCCCGAACAATTTTGTCCCAGGGTATTTTCCACCATCTTGCTTCCCTCACTGGATAAACGCGTCCAAAGATTAAAATGACTCACCCTGTATTCTTTACAAGAATTTGAAACCCTAGGGTATAAATCTGAAAAGAGATTGATCTCTCAAAAAGTACCGAACTGTGGTGTGGAAGAGAGATAAGACCCCGAAATCGAGTTGAAATATTGTGGATCTCAACTCGGAAGGTTATTTTGTTATACAGGTACAGAAAACTTTTGTTTGTTAAAATTTTATGGTACAAACACAGATATTGAAGAATTCGCCGATTTGTCATGGACAACCAACCACTTTCCACAAGCTTAAATGATATATGATCATCCTTACGTATACCATATATGTATCGCAAACAAACATTTTGAATTGTTTGTATTTGAGCAGATGTAATACTGTCAATACTTGCATGATAAACTGCAATGCAGAAGTTTAATTGTAAAAGTACTAATGCTTCACACAACTTTTTTTATTCCAATATTAAAATATGAACGATGAATAAAAAGTTGCCTGAGAAGATAAGCACGACATATACATCCGTTAATATGATTTCTATATCTAAAAGAATTATCTATTACTAAGCCTAAACTTCTTGCCTTTTCAAGAACAGAAATTTTTACATCGTTTATTTAAACATTTATATCATTTATCAGCTTTTTGAAATTGTTCTTATTCCCAAGTAATAATAATGCTGATTTATTAGGATTCATTTATAAAGAAAGCTAGGTGGAGACATAAAAAATAAATTGCAGTTCGGAGTTTATTAACTGCACGGGTTCGGAGTTTATTAACAGAGCATTATGCATATCTGACGGCTTAAATAAGTGGTATAGCTGCGCATCATCAGCTTAAACATGTACACTGCAACGACTAATTTTGTTGATGAGAATGGAGATGTAAATAGAATATAATAAAGGAGCCAAAATAGAGCCCTGAGGAACTCCTTGCAATATTGGCAATGGATTTGATAATTTAGGGTCCAGTTGCATTTGTGTACGATTTACTAGATAATTTCTTATTACCTAGTTAGTGCAATTTTACCTAAACCAAATAATTTTAAAATGGTAATTAAGGTTTCATGATTGATGGTGTCAAATGCTTTGCTGTAATCAAGCAACACCAAAATAGTCATGTCATCTCGATCAGAGGCTGATAGGACGTCATCTGTGACCTTTCACAGTGCTGTAGTGCAGCTATAACCAACACAAAAACCATATTGAATTGAAGGTAATAAATTATTTTTAGCTAGATGATCAGTCAGTTGAGAGAAAATTATTTTTTCAAACACTTTGGAAAGAGTTGGAAGAATAATGATAGGTCAAAGGTCTTTAAAATCAACAGGTTTCTTGTTTTTTGGTAGTGGCTTGATTACAGCATACTTCCAACAGTGGGGAAGTACACCTTCAGTTATACTAATGTTAGCTATATAGGTCACGATTCGAATTATATACGGCCAACACAACTTCAGCATTGTGATATTAATATTATCATATCCAACTGCATTCGACTCAATGCTGTCAATAATCTTACCAATCTTATCACAACTAACTACAGTGAAATTAAAAAAAAAAAATTACCCTCCTCACAGACATCAATATCCAGGGGATCAGGTACATTTGATTTATCAATTTCAGGGACACTAGTGATAAAAAAGTCGTTAATTTTATTAACATCTGCTAGATTATTCGGTATTTCAATACTTTTATTTTTTCCCAAATCATGTCCTTATATATTTGTAATTTTGTAAATTTTGTTATGTGCCATAAGACCTTGTTGTTAAAGGGCACATTAAACCACTTAAAAAAAAAAGAAGTAACTTCTTCCATAAGGTTTTCGCATTGTTACGTGAGTATAAAAAACTAAAATAACACTTTTTTCGTGTTTAACTGCAAAATTGGTAAAGTTTCTTAATAATTTATAATATTCCCAATGCAGTTGTGGCTATTAACCACATCGGCTCTTCAATAATCTGTGTCAAACCAAGTGATTCCATAAAACCTTGCAAATGGGTAATAGCCTAGATATCCGCTTTTATTACATCAATATTAAAATCACCAAGGCTTATCATTTTATCCACGCACGGCAAGTTCATAGAGATTGCCGTTTCCAATTCATCTACATATAATTTACAATCCATGTTAGGTGGTTTTTATACAGTTCCTATAGCGATTTTAATACCAGATATTTGGATGAAAATCCAAATCTGTGCAGTATTATTGTTATTTGTATCAAGTAAGGAGAATGAAAGTGTATCATGTACATAGGTATATCCCTACCCACCCCTGCCACAACCACTGCAATCACATCTTAAGAATTTAAAATTATCTAACCTCTTCCGAAATGTTAGCATTTAGCCAAGTTTCCGAAACAGTTAATATGCTGATTTCATTCTGGTTAATAAACGTCTCTAGTTTATTGATTTAGGTAACAACGATCTAATATTGACATGAGCTATCTTAACTATTAGAGTATAATTAAATGAAGCTACATACTTAAATAAGGCATGCCTAAATAAATTAATAATTAAAGAACATATAAAAAGGAAGGTAAACTAAAAATAGATATTAAAGTTAACTATAAAATAGAGTACCTAAGAGTAAAAGCCCTTATCTTAGAATACACTAGCACGAAAGTGCTGACTACGGTAATAACAACTTGGCATTTTACTTCTCTGTGGCAGCAAGCGTACTTTTGAGTTTATCAAGGTCCGTATGCGATGTAATTTTATGGCTTTTTGAATTAACTTTGTTAAAAATATTTCCATTGTTCGGTCACGTGTTGTGAAAACTATGAACATCAGCAACATCTTTTAGTACCTGGACTCGCTGAGCTTTTGAGCTCAAATTTATTTCTAAAAATGAAAGCCTTAATGTTGCAACTTATGCATTCCACTATAATTGGTTTATGTTCCAGTTCTCTTTATGGTAGACGATGGATGCAGGCAAAAGGAAAATGAAAAAGGTTTTTCTCCCATATGCATCTTCATATGGGTCTCTAAATCACGTTGCAGAGCTGTTTTATAGTCACAAACGCATAAGGTTCTTTTCCTCTATGAGTTTTCATGTTTCACTAAATCACCTTTTTGTGCTGATTTACACTGATAAGGTTTTTCTCCGGTATGCATCTTCATATGGCTTACTAAATGACTTTTATATGCCGATTTAAACTCGCAAATAGAACATGCATAAGGTTTTTCACCTAAATGGATCTTCATATGACTTATTAAATTACATTTTTGTGCGGATTTATAATTACAAACACCACATACGTAAGGTTTTTCTCCTGTATGCATCTGCATATGACGTACTAAATGACTTTTACATGCTGATTTAAACTCGCAAATAGAACATGCATAAGGTTTTTCACCTGAATGGATCTTCATATGGCTTATTAAATTACATTTTTGTGCGGATTTATAATTACAAACAGCACATACATAAGGTTTTTCTCCTGTATGCATCTGCATATGACATACTAAATTACTTTTAGATGCTGATTTAAACTCACAAATAGAACATGCATAGGGCTTTTCTCCTGTATGCATCTTCATATGGCTTACTAAATAACGTTTTTGTACTGATTTATAATCACAAATAGCACATGCATAAGGTTTGTCTCCTGTATGAATCTTCATATGGCGTAATAAATGACTTTTACGTGCTGATTTAAACTCACAAATAGAACATCCATATGGTTCTTTTCCTCTATGATTTTTCATATGTTTCACTAAATCACCTTTTTGTGTTGATTTATACCCACAAATAAGACACTCATAAGGTTTTTCTGCTGTATGCATCTTCATATGGTGTACTAAATGACTTTTATGTGCTGTTTTAAACTCACAAATAAAACATGCATAAGGGTTTTCCCCTGTATGGATCTTCATATGGCTTACTAAATGACATTTTTGTGCGAATTTATAATCACAAACAGCACATACATAAGGTTTTTCTCCTGTATGCATCTTCATATGGCGTACAAAATGACTTTTATGTGCTGATTTAAACTCGCAAATAGAACATGCGTAAGGTTTTTCACCTGTATGTATCTTCATATGTTTCACTAAAACACCTTTTTGTGCTGATTTATACCCACAAATATAACATTCATAAGGTTTTTCTCCTGTATGCATCTTCATATGGCGTACTAAATGACTTTTACATGCTGATTTAAACTCGCAAATAGAACAAGCGTAAGGTTTTTCACCTGTATGTATCTTCATATGGTTAACTAAATTACATTTTTGTGCAGATTTATAATCACAAATAGCACATGCATATGGTTTTTCTCCTGTATGCATCTTCATATGGCGCACTAAATGACTTTTATGTGCTGATTTAAAAACACAAATAGGACATACATAAGGTTTTTCTTCTGTATGCATCTTCATATCGCTTACTAAATTACATTTTTGTGCTGATTTATAACCACAAATAGAGCATATATAAGGTTTTTCTCCTGTATGCATCTTCATGTGGCGTACAAAATGACTTTTACGTGCTGATTTAAACACACAAACAGGACATGCATATGGTTTTTCTTCTGTATGCATCTTCATATGGCTTACTAAATTACATTTATGTGCTGATTTGTAGCCACAACTATAACATTCATAAGGTTTTTCTCCTTTATGAGTTTTCATATGTTTCACTAAATCACCTTTTTTTGCTGATTTATACCCACAAATATAACATTCATAAGGTTTGAGGATTGTATCTGCTACACAAGCACTAGGCAATTCATCATTTATATGAAGTTCCTCCTGTTTAATATTCAATTTGTGATCGGTATTGTTGTTGACAGTCTCTTGAATGATCTCCTGTTTATGTAAATTTTCTACAGCTTTGTTTTCATTTAATGATTCGTCTACTCTGCTGGTCATTGTAAGAGTAAAATTATGATTAAATTCCTGTGTGACGTCCATTGTTATCAATAATAAAGAAGTCAGATTTATTAAATGTTATATTTCTAAAAATAAAACACAAAGTGAACTAGTTGCTTTAAGTTGTTTAAATATTATAATAGTTATTTACTATACAAGTGGGATAACAGTATCATTAATATACGTGTGTGTAAGTTACAAACGAGTGCGTAGCACGAGTTATGTAAGCACACAAGTATATTAATGATGCATTATCACACATGTATTGTACAAAATTTTATCTAGGACTGCCTAAAATTGAGAAAAGTGCATTAAGAGAAATGTCAGATCTGTCATTTTCAAAACTATTTTAGTAGGCAAATGTCATTATGTCATTCATTTGACACTATTTCAGTTACGTAATGAAGTCATTACACAACTCAGTTGCGTAATGAAACCATTACATAACTGAGTGGTGTAATGAGCTTCATTACGTAACTGAAATAGTGTCAAATGAGTGACGTAATGCGTTACTTATCCCACTGGAGTAGATAAAGATATTTACAAAATCGCTAGACTGTGTGTGAGTTCTAATATTTTTACTTACATGAAAGAACACGTAATTAGACGAAGTAAATTATTCACGAAATTGGGTAGCAGCAATCATAATGTTGAAATAGTACGAACACTGCCATTATGATTCATCACGATCGAATAGATCAAATGTAATTCAAGTGAACTATTTCTTACGTGTAAAGCGTATTGTATTAAGAGCGCGCCCGCTGCGATATTCATTGATAGATGGCAGGAGGCGAAAAATGCAGGTCTATTTTTAAACAGATAAATTATGCACTCCGACTAAACAGTAATTATCGGAACGTGATTTTCTGTTAAAGCAAATATCTAATTAGGGCATGACCAAATTTCAAATTAAAATTCCAACTATTTCAGGAAAAAACTGCCTGCAAAAAAGAAGTTTTAATTTTTTCCGTCGAACGATATCGATAATTTTTGCTTTATTCCGTTAAGGCAATATTTGAAAACGTAATTCCAAATTTTAAATGATGTACTTGCAATAATAAGGCCAATTTGTCTTCACAAAGCTAATTTTTCTTACTCAGCTATGAAAATGGCTACTTAATAGTAGTCGGAGAGTTCAACTATAGTATTACAGATGGCGCGTAGTTAAATGCATAAGATTAAAAACCACAAAAATTTGTGGGGCTGCCGATAGATACAGAATCCACATCTGGTTGCAGGGGTCGATCATAAATCTCTAAGGTGTCGCTAAATCTTCCACCTCATGACGACATACCTCTGGCAATCTTCACGACTTCTCTGAGTGACAAAATTGCTAATCACAATAACGATATGTTTTTAGTGGTCGGTGATTTTAATTTTACAAAAGTGAATTGGACCAACCGTGTTAGCACTTACTTTGCGCTTTCTAACATAGATCACAGATCAAGAAACTTCTTTGACACAACTGCTTACTAGGGCTTGTTTCAATTTAATAACATACCTAATATCAATAATCGGGTGTTGGACTTAGTTCTTTGCAACCACGAATCGATAAATAACTTAAAAAACTGTCATATTCCTCTACTTAAACTGGAAAATCAGCATCCAGCAATTGAATACTTATTAAAAACTAGTATTGATATCAATTTAAAAGAAAATATAAAAAGACTACTTATTTCGTAAAGCTAAATACTCGGAAATCAATAATGCACTCGCACATATAAATTGGTCACCCTTAACTACAGGTAGTAGTGTAGATAACCGATAGTATAAATACTGCAAAGATAATAAATTGTACCTGAATTTTTATGTGTTTTTGGTAAAAATATTATTAAAACAGTCGACCAAATAAAAGGCTTAGGGGTCACTTTTGATAGCAAGTTAATCTATGAGGATCATATTAACAACATTTGTGAGAAAGTCTATAAAATGTTAGTATTTCTTACGAGAACTTCTTATGAATTTAAAAATGTAGCATCTGTCAAGGTTCTGTATTTCGAGTACGTAAATAGTAATTTGAATTATTGTAGTGTCATCTGGAATCCATAATACGCTGTCTATACAAACCGTATCGAATCAATTCAACGCCGATACATGAGTTATGTAAATTCAAAATTTTAATTAAATATTTCATAAGAACATTTAAACTCTGGTTTGAATCTTCTTACTCTCGAAAAATGCCGAATTTTGACTGATGCACCTTTTCTTTATAAATTGCTGCATAATTCCATTGATAGCTCATACATACTACAATTAATAATTTTAAATGTGCCGCCTGTTAACACCCGCATTCACTTGGTTTTTAAAGTCGATTCTGTCAAAACTTTATCTATACAAAATTCCACTATGCCTCGACTAATGAACTCTTACAACAAGCACTTTCCTAATATAGATTTATTTTTATTAACCAAACATAAATATCGTAAAAAAAAATTACAGTTGCTGACATATACCAGTGCCCGTGTCAATGAAATTACACTTTGCTTTTTGTCGATGAATTTATAACATTTTGTTGGTATAACTTAACCACTTTGTGGAACTTTTTTTGGGGCATCTGTCCTGTCTAGTTCCCTAACTTTCAAATAAATAAATAAATAAGGCAGAGAACGTGCTTTGCATTCTAATTTTTACAATATTACTTCCTACATTTCTTATTATTCAGTCGCATGCCATTATTTTTCAAAATGCAAGGCGTTTTTATAGTGGTAAAAAAACAAAGTTTTTCCTTATAATTTTGATCAGTTTATTTTTACCACTTGTTTTTTTTTCAGATTAATAAATTGTAGTTCAAAAAGAGCCAAATGTAATTCAAATTAGTAAATTGTAATTCAGAAAGTGTAAACTGGAATTCATACTGTGTAAATTGTAATTCAGACAGCGTTAATTGATATAATGTGCTGTAGTTTCACTTAACACTGTTGCAATTCGTTATACTGTAAATAATCATAAGGGATTATTTTGGATTAACAGTCACGTGCCAAATGTTGTCCTCCATCGTACGTCAAAAGAATCTGAAGTAATTAAATTTACTCACAATAGATCAAATAAATATGGCTTCACTATTGATACGAAACAGATTACATGAAATAGCATTTTATGATCAAAATTTATTTAAAAACAAAATTTAAATTCTAACATACATTTAATAAAATTATTCAGAAAATGTACAATGTGTAATGGTTACAAAAAGATTATTTCTATATTAAAATAAGACAAATATGAATCTTAAAACATTTTTAAAGAAGCTTATGAAGCACGTACTGTATCTGTGCACTATTTTCCACGCCACCATGAGGTAGAGTTGACTGCGCGTTTATGTGGTGTCCCCAGGAGGCCTATTCCACATGTCAGAAAAAGAGTCGTTGTTGTCGTCGCTGTTAAAAATGGGCACCAGAGCATGCTAGATTTATTTATTCCACTGATGCAGAAGTTTCCAAATTTTTAACTAGTTTAGCGTTTTCCTCGTTCTTTGCTTGTTTTGCTTCCTTTTCCTTTTTTTGGGTTTTCTGCTTTTCTTTGTAGAGTTGCATAGCGTTCTTTATGTGCGGTGGATCTACACATTGTTTATTTTTATCCAAGCACCTTCGAACCCGTTCAGGTGCGATACACTGACTGTAAAATGACGTTAGTTTCGGTAACATGTCACGTTTCCAAAATAATTCGTCCTTATAAATTTCTTGGATAAATATTTCAATTTTATCATTGACATAAACAACTAAGTAGCATTTTTTCCTCTTTGTAATATTGAGTTGGCCTTGAATCTATAAAATAAAAAATGTAAATTCGGACGATGTATCTACCTATATAGAACTTCCTAGACAACAAATAATATTGTACGAGCCTGGTAGTAATATAAATGATTTTGTTTTAGCTGTATTATACCTCCTATATTTTTAAGACATATACGATTTTTTAAAGCATTTACAATATCCTGCATATTTTTGTATTCGGTTTTATTTAATATTGAATCTGGAGCTATGTATATGCATTTGACTTCCACAATTGCGTCATCCCCAATAATTCCTACAATTGCCATCTTAAACACCTGAGTGACCTTTTTTCTTCACTCAAGAGATATTTACCATCCGGTGAAGCTGCTAAATACCCAAATTCGTCATCTATCCAAAGGCCAGATTTTTGGACATTAAGATTAGTTTTTTCTGTAAACCTCGCAATTGCAACACTCTCCTTTGTAATGCCATAATCAGTTGCAGCTGAATAAAAGTTGCTTGGTTTTAAGCAAGCTTTGACTAAATTGTGACAAGGAGTATGTGGTCTGCGTTTTATGGCTTGCCCAAACAATGAAGCAGTGAGTCTCGGTTGTCTCTCATTTTCATAAGTTTGATTGCCAAACTAACCCCTCGATTCACGTTCTATTCTTTTAATTTCATCAACAGAGACCTAAAATAGCAAAGTTTATTTTGTACCACTTAAAAGTGATTAACTCACTTGTAGTTTTTGTGTTTGTAGTTGAGATTCCATTAATATAAAATCGGTATCTTCTTCTTCCTCAGGTTCATTTGCATACTTTCCATAGGCCTGTACTACTTTATGAATAGATGTTTTTATTTCGTCACTGCTATGCAAAAAAAGTTTACGTTTAGCAGCTGTCTCTTTTTTTATTGTATGTTTTTTAATAAAATTCTTAAAAAGCGTTCCCGGACTTTTCCCTAAAGCATTTTTCCATGGACTTAGATGCCAGATAAATGACTTATTATGCCTCAATCTTGATAGGACAACTCTACGTTGGTAGGAACCTCGCTGAACCAAATTTAAACGCTTTCCCATGTTAAAACGAGAAATTATATTCATAAGCCTTTCGGCACGATTATTATTTTCGTTTTTTATCAAAAGGTGAGCTTTCCTTAACACTAATTGAAGAGCTGTAGTATGGTGATGGCGTAATGAAATTTAGGATTACCGTTTAAATGATGGTACATGAACGTACATTTTAGTTCCGGTATTTTATTTTCGGGTTTTTGTATGATTAACTTGAAAAGAGGCTTCCACGAATGGGGCCCCCAGTTAATCCGCTGCGAATTCCGATTCAATGGGATTGCCGGGAACTGCCACTTAATAACCCTTGACTTGGGTTCAGTTATTTGTTGGAGTGAAACAAGACTTAACAAACACGAGTATATTGAGTAACAACGATTACAAACGTCACTGATGGACGGATGGTTTTCTTACAATAGCTTCAACTGTTGTGACACGCTTGGATTGGCCACGCGAAAATAGCGAATTGCCGGTAACCGTCGCACAAAACAACCTGGAAACGTCTTTACCAGGGAGCTAGACCGACCGCAAACCAGCACAAAGCATAGCTGAACTTGCTTACTCGAAATTCTGAATCTAACTGAAGCTGAATTGACAATGAGCTAAACTCGCAAATTCAACAAGGAGGGGAAGGCTCAAACACTATTGGCTGAGGCGATCCTGCGTAGCCAATCCGAGCGTCGCACGTTGTTTAGGAATAAATGCTTATTTTAAGAAATCTTAATGCTAAGCTCTCTCAATGAGGCATTGTATAGAAAGAAATCCATAATCACATGAGTCCCAAATACGCTAAGTCGGCTTAAGTCCTATTAGAAAGCGTATCCATCCTCTTAAAAGCCATTAAGGGAAGCTTACAAATTCCTTTCCAATATTAACAGAGGCAAACAAATACGGCAAGATGCAAATTTGACTTTACCACGACCTTTGAATGAGATAGTGCAAATCGGGCCAAATCTGTTTCTGACAGCAACAAATAACAGTTCTCCTGTTTGCTGTCCAATTATCCTAACCATGCCAGAGGCAGAATTATAATTGCTCCCATAAGATCTTTTACTCCAACATCCGACGACATATACTGAAATCGACGGTGTTCCATCAGGGCAGAGTTGATTATTTTGAATGGCATACTTTCGTTCCTCAATCCCAGAGCTTTCAAAAGAACGCCATAAGGACAACCTCCATTCTTATAATCGAGTTCATTTGTTATCACTAGAGAACGGAATGTGCAGCCCATTATTACCAAAACATTCGCATATACAGTGTGTCCGCGGATTGAGTTCACATAAGGTGTATATAATACAAAATTTTCGACTTAGAAGCTGATATTCTAGGATTCGCTTGTGCTTGTTCTCAAATTAAGATTTTGAAAAAGTCAACGAAATTAATTAATATACAGGGTGTTTTTTAATCGATTTTTAAAAAATGGCCAAGAGTAAACTACGTTTATTAGAGGAGATAACAAAAAAGAGTATTAAGAAAAATTGGTTAGAATTAAGAGTGATGCAAGACTCTCAATTTTCAGATAAATCGGCCTACTTTGATTTTTAATTATTTTTTTAAATTTTTTATACCAACATACCTTTTATCGTAGCTGTAGGAGGCACTCCATAATTTTTTAAACATCTTAGTTCATGAACCAGTTAGAGTGCCTCCTACACCACGATAAAAAGTATTTTGGTATAAAAAAACAACAAATATTTTTAAAAATCAAAGTAGGTTACTTTGTCTGAAAATTGAGAGTCTAACATCACTCTTAATTCTAAACAACTTTGCTTAATACTTTTATTTGTTATCTCTTCTAATAAAGGTAGTTTACTCTTGACCATTTTTTAAAAATCAATTCTAAAAACACCCTGTATATTAATTAATTTGATTGATTTTCTCAAAATTTTGGTTTGAGAACAAGCAGGAGCGAATCCTAGAACATCAGCTTCTAAGTCGAATATTTTTTATTATTTACACCTTATATGAACTCAATCCGCGGACACACTGTATATGCATCCTAAATTGTAAAAATATGCAAAACGTATGCAGAACATTTTATAAATATGCAAATGCATTTGCCATCTCATTTACTTTATACAGAATTTGCCTGGTAAGGTTTTTGTTAGAGAACTGAAACTTATTGTAACGATCTTGGGGGCCGAGCCACGCATGAGTCAGCGTTCGAGAGCGATATGGGGTTGATACACTCGACGCGTGCAGACAGATGGTCACATTCGAGAAGCAACTTTGGAGCCAGCTGCAGACGCGTGATGTCAGCGGCCTTGCTGACTAATACGGCGATGCGTCATGTCTTTGTCGGGAGCTTCGAGTATGGTCTGGACGTTTCTAGAATGACACATTCCTGAGATATAAATACTCGCGAGCGGGAGTAGCGGGAAGTTCTCATGGAGTTCTCATGCAGTTCTCATGCAGTTCTCATCAGACTCGAGCGCGTAATATAAATGAGCCCGTATATATAACCATATAAATCCTTAATGTTTAAGTAGTGAATAAATAGCCACGTAAATTAATTGATGTTTAATGCAGCGCATATAAATAAATAGTGTATCGTTGTTAGAAGTAGTTCGTAGTTTAAGTAATTCGTGTGTTTGTAAATAATCGTAATTAATCGTTGTAAATAAATGTTTAATACAAGAAGCGTCGTATAGCTTTGTAAATAGCCCAGAAATTAAAACGTAACAGTGGCGTCAAGTGTCGGGTTATACCAGGGGCTATAAAAAAATTATAGAACAAACATTAAATAAATAAATTGGGTACCATTTTCCAAAGAAATTAGTTCCAAGTCATGATGATTGTTGAAGGAACCACGAGAGTCGTTGTACAGTTTTGCCTGTTGTTACAGGCGACGAGTTTGGGGCGACGTAGTCGTATTTGTTGATGAAAACATTTTCCAACTAACTTCACTACTGAAAGTGGGTCGTGCGGTTGATTGCGGTCGGCTGACAAAGTGACGTTAGTGTAATCAGTTGTAGGAGAGCAGATCGTCCTCTTGGTCAATGATGTATGCTGGTTAAGCTTCTGAGAAGCTAGTCTTCAACTCCGCAAGCGTAACGGTTTCAGATAAGTGAATTGAACTATAAAAAAATTATATATCGCATATGTCAAAAGTAAGAACAGTTTATCACCCCATCGTTGTGTACTAGTTAATAACCTTCTACGTGTGTATTAGTTATTAGTGCCAGGTAAAGTTTGGTACCTATATATTATCAAGATTGTCAAGAATTCATTGACGTAATTTTAATGGGGTGCCGCTTTTGCTAATTGAAAACTGATAGATAGGAAGTTGAACAAAGAAGGTGAAAGTCCCTGATGTACTCCCTTCTGGTCTATCTATAGCACCAGTGAAGCTGCCCTAAACCTTAACATTTATTTTAATATGCTTGCTATCTATATCAACTTCTTGAGAATGTTAATCAGTTTAGAGTGTTTTAGCAGATCGAAGGCCTTCGAGTAATTCAAGAAATACAAATAAACGTCGTGATTTACGTCTCCACATCGCTGAACTAAAACCTGTAATGCAAAAAAGACTTCTCCAGTGCCATGACCATTTTAAAAATCATATCGTGTTACCCATGGCGCTGGTTCACATTTGCTGTAATTATGATGACGTATAATTTTCAAGAAAGTTTTAGTGATGTTTATTAAACTGATGCGTTTGTAACCATTGCAAGTTTTTCCAGATTTCTTGGTAGTAGGCATGAAGGTTGATTCCAGCCAAACTTGGGGTATTCGCAGCTGTTCAATATGTTGTTAAAAATATTCGTTAATACTAAGAAACTGTGGATTAGTATAGCATATTAGTTTTAGCTTTTTTCCATGTACATTATCTGGATCTTGTGATGTTTTCTGTTTGGAGGAATATTTAGTGTTTGCCACTTCACATACTTAGTAATATACTTCTAAATCCAGCCATTGTTTTACATATATTTTATACATTGCTAGTTTATCTCCAGGTTCCGTTATAAGGTGCCCGTTTATATTAATTAAGTAGTGTTAATTAAGTGGCGACTACTTTGTTTATTTGTGTGCCCAGTCATTTCTTTTATCCTTTTATACATGTTAACATGATCATAATTCACATTTAACTCTTCTATCTCTCTGTATCTTTCGGAGGTCCATGCCTCTCTCGTCTCTTTTATTTTTCGCCTTATCGTCGCATTAGTTTACGATATTCATTTGATTGTGTTTTTACTAACCTCCGTTGATCCATGAGATTCACAATCTCGTCCGTCATCCAATCCGTCCTTTTTTCCTTTTTTTTAGATGTTTTTCTACTCCTTGAAACCGCTTCCCAAAGTTACTCGCATCGTTTATTAAAAAGCAAGACCATAGGTCAATAACCATAATTAATGATCTTAGATCGTTTTTGAGGTTATTTCCAAGCCACGAGGTCCCCGATTTTAAAGTACTTGCCAAGGTTCAGAGCTCCACTCACCTGAGGGGATCCTGTTTTGTAGACCTCCTAAGCCCGTCCGCAGTGCCCCAGTTCACGACATATAAACTCCCCGAGATTTAAGTCGTAATTTTGAGGTTAACGTGGCACTTGAAGAAATTCGATACACTGTCATTTCACTTGTTAGATGATACGTTTTGGGCACTGCAGTATAGCTTTAGCGAGACGGGCCTAAACCATTCGTAAATCACTGCACATCACCCCTGAATAAGCAAATTTCTAGTCCATTTTATAGTACCATTAAATTGTAAATAAACTTGACCTCGTTTCCTTGTGTTTCCAGTTTTGGCCGTCAGAGGACGGCCTCGCCAACTACGGTCTTCGTCGTCGTATAATCGAGCAGACGACCCCGTCCCGATCGGAGAAGTAAAGTGAGTTGCCTAACCCAGTAGGCGCTTACAAGCCCGTTGGATACATTAAAATCAAGCTTTATTGAAAAATACATGAAATATCTTATTTTCAATTTTTAAGTGTAAATAGGCATACAAAATAACTCTTTATATTATGTGTACTTGATTATATGCTTGAGAGAGTAAATTGAACCCTGGCATCTAGCTGCTTGTTAGCAAAAATTTTTTTACAACATTAACAGTGATAGTCATTTAAGCCCGAAATGAATAAGCTATAATTAGTAAGTTAATACAGTTACCATTGTTTAGCTTAGAGATTCTTCTTGTACCGTGGAACTAGGCAACTCCAATTTACTCGTAAAGCGGACTTTAACTAAAAATCTCACCTGTGTGCTGAACTTGCCATTGGAACGAAGTTCCGAATATCGTACCGAATCTGTCTGTTGTGCGAGCCTCGTTCAATGAACCCGACCTGGGGATGTAATGCCGCCCACACCCCCTAGAATATCGTCCCTATGTAGTTTCCAATAGTTCGTTCTCGTATTTTGTGGCAGTAGCTGAGATGCAACCTGCAGCTTCAAATGAGCAGCGTAACCAGAACGTCTAAATTTCGCCAACAGGTATTTGTTAGTTTATAGCAGTTGTAACGCATCTAAAACTTATAGCGAAGTAATTTCGAGGTGTCGCTTTGGCCGCCGTGAATAGAACTTGCCGCCTAGAAGCAAATTTTTAGTCTTTATTGTCAAACATTGATTGTTGTAACGTAGTTCCTTTGTGAAGAATTAAAGTTGTTACAGTTGTTGAAAGACTTATATCGGTTGTTGTAATTTTTGTTACCTGTGTTTAGTTTCAACATTACGCATTTAATCCTCCTAACCTGTTTCGCATATTTTTAACTGCAACAAGTAATTCTTGTAATGTTCCTTAGCACTTATATACAGAGCGTTTCACGTAACTTTCCAAGATCTACTCCAAATGTATTCAACCCAATATTCAATAGTCACAGAATGCTAGATACCAAAAAATGCTGTGCATTTATCATATTTTTGGAAACACCTGACGTTAATAACTGCCAAATGGACAAAATAATTTGTGGTCTTGAATACACTTAATCGAAAGCAATTGTACCAAAAATGTATTCAAACAATGAAAGAGTGGACATGATCTTAGTTTACGGGGAGTGCCGAAAAAATGCATGAGAAACCGTATGATTGTACAGACATCGTTATCCTGAGCGTAGGCACCCAACTGATAAGATGTTCAAACGACTTGAAAATGAGTTAAGGGAGAATTGGCCAAAGCAAAAAAGACGTAAACATAGGACAGCTACAAGCGTAGAAAATGAAATCCAGGTAGTAGAAATAGTAGACGATAATCCTCATGTAAGCCAACGTCAAATATCTCGACAAACTGGCATCAATCTGTCGTCAGTATGTCGAATTCTAAAAGAAAATAAATTTCATCCTTACCATGTGATTTTAGTGTAAGAATGAAAGGAAACTGATTATGCATGACGTATAAATTTTTGCAATTTTATGGAATACAAAGTGGCTTAGGAAGAGGATTTCTTAAGATTTCAAGACATAGAGGTGTTGAAAGAAAGAATACTTACAGCTTGCAGGGAAATCACGCCTGAAACTTTAAACAGAGTTCGTTTATCCTTTATGAGACGCAAAAATGTTTGGAAAATGATGAACGACATTTTGAACATTTGCTTCATTGAAATTTTTTTAAATTACATACTTGGTTCCTTTTTTTATTTTTCAAAATAAAGTTTCCGCTTTGATGCAATTCTATTCTGAAACGCTCACCCAATCATGTAGGTACTTATTATTCTACTTTTAGTGATACATTTTCTTATGACTTTACATTTGTAAAGAATGTCCAAGTAGGACACAAGTTAAAAAGTATTTATTTTAACGAATCCAGTCATCAATGAATAAAGTATTACTAGTTGCGTTCTAAATTCGTCAGGATAAGAAAGTTACATTAAACACCCTGTATTCTGCTACCTGAATAGAATTCTTTGTTAATTAATTTTGTGTTTTTCATTATTGAATTGATGGTTGTATACATATATTATGTATTGTTTTTCCGATGTACAGGAATTCAGACGGCTGTAGTAAATGCAAGTAAAGGTAAGTTTAGCTCAGCTGTTCGCCGCTTAAGCTCCGCCAAGTTAGAAGTAGAAAGATAAGCTTATTTCCTTTCACTTTCAGAGTGAGCCTACCTGTGTTGATTTTCCCGATTTAGTAAGAAAGTGGTGGCGCTAAACATTTAAGATCTTTATTTCGTTTACCGGATCGTAGCCCTAATCTAAGCTCGTTAAGAACCCGCCCTTCTTGCTGAGCGTTTTAAGTCGGAACCTTTTGTTGCAGCCCATCGTAACGGGATTAGAGCAATGAATCTCTGTAATTTTCCAAATTTTGTCGTGATTTAGTTTTTTTTATAAGGTAACAAACTGACGGTTTTGTTTCAAAGAGTATTTACGTTGTAAAAAATTGTTTCTGGCTTCCAATCGTGTGGCTTTGTTTTGCCCACTTGAAGACTTTGTACAAGTATTGCCACTTTTGAAAGTTGATTATTGCTGTTTCTTTAATCAAATGTATATAATCCCTTATAACGATGAAGCAGAAACGTGAAAGAGGAAAGATTTATACAGAGCAAAAGAAATAAAAGCTTATTGGAACTTAGAATAGTATATTACTTTACAAGGGATGTAGGTAAGATTCACACTACCGAGGACCGTTTGATGCCTGAGCGAGTGCAGCGAACGAGGGCAGCAAGGTGCGACGTAGTGTAAATCTTCCTACATCCTGTGTAAAGTACATATTTTTTTTCACTACCAATATTTCCTTATGTAAAATAAATGGTAATAGAGTAAAATTATTATAACATTTACTAAGTTATATCTAGTACCTGTTTCGGAGCTTGTGGCGTTGTTACAGTGCTGTGACGTTTTGATTGACAGTTATAAACGCACCGTGAAAAATGCGTGAATACAATTGCGAGTGCTGTTTTGTGAGCTTTGTGATTGCATTCTGTTTAAAAATTGATAATAGTACGAGCTATAATGGTTTTCTTCATGTTAATCAAATGGCAAACACGGCATCTCGTCAGTTATACTAAATGCGGGATGTAAGTAATTTACTTCTCTAGGGAAGTAAGTACATTGTCTTGGAAACTGTAACAATTTTTGTAAATGTTTCCTACATCCCTCAAATCAGACAGTGTAAGGATCACTTGCCCAGAAGAACTACTGCAGATAAAGAAAATATAAAACTAGATAGTCCTAGGATAAGGAAAGAAAATGAAGAACTTAGTCGTAATATTTTAAAATTAAAAAAAAGTTACAGACGAAAATTTAGGAAAAAGTTATTAAACTATAAGCGACTGCTAGATATGCTAATAATTTGAAGATGTCATACGTTATATCAAATTTTAATATCAAATGCTACAATATAAAACTACTCTAAAACTAGGTAAATGCGCACTTTGCTGAATAGTTATACCGTTTTCTAAGGAATAAATAATCTTGTGGTAATACAGTTGTTCGTAGTAGATACCTATTTGCGAAAATTGAAAGGTGGGATATTTACCATTAAGGAATCGGTACAGAAATG
Source organism: Agriotes lineatus (assembly GCA_940337035.1). NCBI lineage: Eukaryota > Metazoa > Arthropoda > Insecta > Coleoptera > Elateridae > Agriotes > Agriotes lineatus. The sequence continues at coordinate 104,664 of CALNHX010000436.1, read as the reverse complement.
TGATTTAACTAATTTTAGAACGTATATCGGGAATATAACCTAAAATGTGCGGAGTTATTCGTCTGTTGTAAACTTATAAATCGAGTGCACTACAGGCATCTGGCAGATTCAGTACATTTCTCAAACCCTCCATGTGTGGATACCAACCGCTTGTATTTTTAACCGTGTTTGAAGTTTTCACTGAAAATAATTCTGTGGATGAGAAACGTATGCGCTATGGACAATTGTAGCGGTGGAGAGGGTATACCAGAGGCAATCCTTACTCATTCTAATGAAGTGTGTGTATGATAAACATCAGTTCTGTTTCTGAATGTAGGTCCTGCGTGTAATAAGTTTTAAACAGGTAGTCTCATTGGCTCTGTTTTGTGAATTTTATCTACACAGTCGATTTGGGCGAGCAGTATCTACCGTTAACAATATTTGTTAATGTCTATATTTCAGTAAGCAAATGAGTAAATCATTTGTAGTAAGAACGTTCTCTTCTTTCAGAACCACAGCAAAATTCCAAGTGTAGCAGCTGACACAATAACAACGGGGTGTCTTGTCCCATTCTGCAGATGTATACGTCACAGCCTTCAAGTAAGCATATAAGTAATTGTCACGTAAATATGGGAAAAGGTTGTTACCATCCATAAAGCACTTCACCCACTCAAAAATAAATATATCACTAATGTGCAATAACTTTTATATTGATCGTGTGTTTTCATAAATTCGGTAACTTCGTTAATCTTCCTTTTCGGGAAAAAGTGATTTTTAGATTTGTATATCATTTGTTTTAAATGTTATGATGCCATCAAAATTTTTTTAAATGAGACATTTTTTTTCATTCATTTTGGTAGTAAGTTTTAATCTATTTTCAATGGTCTAAAATTTTAAATAGGTTATGAAAAGAAATAGAAAAACCGCTTTAATGTTTACATAGTAAACACGAATGAAATTCACAGAGTATTTCTGGGACTTCGGTAGGTGAGTGGCGATTGCTGCTGCAGCCGAGGTCATAGTAAAAATACTAAGCGCTCTAGCCGAGCAGGCGACAGTTCAATGCTTGGTATGGGCGGTCTGGATTTTTACTTAATTAAGGTGGGAGGCAACAGTAGTTATTAGAAAGAAATTTAAAAAAAACAGAGTATTTCTAGTTATCTGGGTTTCTTCTTTCTTCTTTCTCCTCTCCCTCTTGTGGAGCATAGGGCATCAATGATGTTTCAAAAGCTTGGGTTTACGATAGCCAGGTCGCTACTCTTGCGTATCGTCGGTCGGTTGTCTTGTTATCTCTTCTACTAGGTTCTTCCATTTCTCTCGATCTCTTGCTATTTTTTATTTCTCTCCATGTTTTGTTGCTCTTTCGAATCTCTCTTTGAAGACTTATTTTTCATGTATCTAGGGGTCTGCCTGGATTTCTTTTCCCACTTTCACAGTAATCTAAAACGTGTCTTGGTATACTGGTCTTTGGTTTCTGCAGCGTGTGTCTGATTCATTTCCACTTGCGTCTTTTTATGGTTTTTTCAATTTGTTCTTCTCATGTTCTCCTCCACAGTTCTTCGTTGGTGATTCTATTTGGCCAAAATATGCTACATATTGTTCGTAGATATTTGTTTATAAATACCTGGATCTTTTTCAAATGTGTGTTTGTTGTTTTCCACGTTTCGGAACCGTATAAGAGTATGCTGTGTATGTTTGATCTAAAATTTTTAATTTATGCAATGTTCTCTGATGCCCATAAGTTGCTTGTTTGTCGATATAATACTTATGTCGTCTGTAAATTCTAGGTCTTCTAGTTTGGTGAGAGTTTCTCAGTGTATTCCTGTTCGGCCATCCACGGTGTTTTTCATGACCCAGTCAACTAAGATAAGGAAGAGCACTGGTGATAGTAAACAACTTTGTTTCACTTCTGATTCTATGCTTACAGGTTGTAGTAGTTCTCCATCATGTTGGATTCTTGCAGTATATTCGTTGTATAAGGTTCTTATCACTCTTAGGAATTTATCTAGGATTCCATAATACTCCAAGATACACCACATTTTTCCTCTATCCACTGAGTCGAAGGCTTTGTAGAAATCTATAAACAAGATGTACATGTCTGCGTTCATCTCAGTAGCCTGTCCTAATATTATTCTTAGTGTGCCGATGTGGTCTGTGCATGATCTTTGCGGTCTGTATCCTGCTTGGTTATCTCTCAGTTTTCCGTCGATAGCGCTCCTCATTCTTTCTAACATTATTTTAGTGAGAATCTTGCCTACACATAGTAATGTGATTGGTCTCCAGTTTTTAGCCAATCTGTAGGTATTCGTACTTCTTCCCAGATTTTGTTCATTAGTATGTGTAATACTTCTACTCACAGCTCTAGTTGTGCTTTTATAAGTTCTGCAGTTATGTGATCTACGCCCGCCGCTTTGCCATTCTTCAAAGTCATAATTGCTTGTTTTATTTGGTCTTTTGTAAAGTTTTCTTCGTTGATGTTTATTTTCTCTGCTGGTTCTCTTCTTGGTTCCACTGTTCCTTTTTCTCTTGTTTTCCACTTGTAGATTTCTTGAAAATGTTCAGTCAATCTTTCTTGTATTTCCGATTGTGTTTTAAGTGTTTCACCATCTTTCCCTTGTAGTCTTGCTGTTTGTATATATTTTCTTCCTTCCAGTTTTTTCGTGATACCGTATAGCTTCTTGCTGTTGTTTCTTCTTGCTGCTTCTTTAGCTTTGCATGCTAAGTTTTCTATGTATTGTCTTTTATCATTCTTTACTCCTTTCTTATCTTCAGCATGTTTTTTCTTGTATTCTGTTTGTAATACTTCTTTTTGTGCTTCTTTTGTTATAAACAGTATTTTTAGTTTAATGTGTTTTCTTTCTTCTATTTTCCTTTTCGTCTCTCTACTTATCCATTTCTGGTCCCTTTTATCTTTGTATCCTATTACCTGGGTTTAAAACAAAAAATTTATTATTATTAGAAAGAGATTAGGACAGAGTTACAAATAAGTAGTATGTCCAATTACCAACAGTAAACCTTATACCAAAAGTAATAAATATAGTAAATGAAAAGCTATACCTATAAAACGCACAAGTTATTCATATCTATTTATGGAGGAAGACCATAATCATGCACTGTGCTGCACTAGTTTCCACACAATTGTCAATTCGTTTTTAACTCCTGTCAACCGTGTTTTGTTTTTTGAGGGAATTGACGGTGCTGAGACTGTAGCTTTAGAAAGTGAATTCTGTAGATGGAACACTCGATCGGAGAAGAAATGTTGGCACGTCCTGGTATGAGATGTTTCCCTTGTCAGTTTTAAAGAGTGGCCTCTGAGACGGTTATTGGTGTTCATTATAAATAAGTGGCAAAGATCTATTAAAAATGTATTATGTAATATTTTGTAAAGGTAAATGAGATCATCTTTAGCCCCCTGTCTGAGAGATAAGGTAGTTTTAACAGCTGTAGGCGATCTGCATACTCTTTATTACATAAATTAGTTAGAACACGAGTCGCACGTGTCTGAACATTTTCCAATAGAATTTTGTCTTTTACCAAATACGGACCCCCAAGCCCAGCTGTCGTGACGTGGCTAAGGGTCTGCACTTGGGATAACGATGCCGGCAAAGACGAACCTCTGGTCACGTCATTGCCGTTATACCATACATGGATATCTCTGCTGTAGGCATCTATTACGGGAGATATCTGTGCTGGGGGTCTTGGCTTCACCGCCCGGACCAAGAGGAGAAAACCTCAATAAAAATCTTAAATCTCACGGCGGGGGACCAGGCTCAAGAGATGCATGGCTGTCTAGAAGATCAGCCTTTCTGGTTCCAAAATCCCCTTTTCGAATGTGTTATGCGACCCGTGCAAAGCAGAGCACCAGCAGGTGTAAGCGCAGGGGCTTATAATATGCGTCATGAACGGAGCCTTCTGGATACCAGGCGCCCTCCAGAAGTATTTAGCCAAACCTCTTACAGTTGAATTAAATACTCACTTGTATGGATTTAACAACTGCTTTTTCACAGGGTGAAGACGACACACTGATGGAGTCATCACCGCTTCCGACCACTGATGCTCAGACTTCGGTGACCGATATAGAAATGGAACAGTGTGCCTCTACTGCAGAGTTGACAGTCCAGACTTCCAGTCAAGGACAGTCTTCCGAGCAGGAAAAGGCCGCAACCGGAGCGGACATAGCCGATAAACTAGGCAAAGTGTCCCTCAAAAAGGTCCAACTTACAGCCAAGGAACGCAGAGAACGCGCCAAGCGAGCCTGCGAAGCCAAGGGCATTAAGTACGACCCAAACTTTAAAAGAAAGCAGAAGATGGAGAAGAAGAGGGCAGCAGACCCAGCTTCGAAATCTGAAAAACCTGCAACCAACCAGGGACAAAAGAGGCAACGCTCTGACGAAGCCACTCCCTCCCCGGCAAACGCCAAAAAGAGGCCCAGGCAGAAAGTAGACAAGCCGACCTCACCAAAGGCAGGCACCAGCAAGCTTGATTTTGCTGAGGCAGCCACTACGGTGAAGATGGCCATCTACCCTGCTGCATATCCAGACGTCAAACTGACTAAGGAACAAGGTGACCTAGTCAGAGACAGTCTGATAAATCTCATCTTCCAGATGGAAGAAGAAGAGAACACACCTCTCTTTACCAGCCACTATCTCGAAGCTGGTACATACGTGGTTGCGTGCAAGGACGAACTCACAAAACACTGGTTAAGTGAGCAAGTACCTAAGCTGCACCCGTGGACCAATGCCAAACTGGAGGTAAAAGAGCGGGCAAAAGTTATTAACTCCGTCCGGGTAGTGTTCAACGTCCCCAAGTGGTACGACAAACAGAAACCCGAGGTTATTCTCCGTTTGATCGGAAAACAGAACAAACGGAAGGCAGATCTCCAAACCGATACCTGGAGAATACTCAACGTCACTCCACTAGAAGATGGCGGTAGAACGTTCGCAGCAATGATAGATGACAGGGCAAAACAAGCACTAACATCCATCAACTGTGTAGCGCACCTAGGCCTCAACAAGGTCACTTTCCTTATCCGCTCCAAGGATAGGAAAGAAGAACCTGAAAGTAGTGCAAATTAACCTCCACCACTGCAAAGCAGCCACTGCAAATCTAAGCAGAAAGCTGCTAGCAGATGACATCGATTTAGCACTGATCCAAGAACCATGGATAGTTAAGGGACAAGTCCGTGGATTAGGGGGTGCTAAAGGTAAGCTTATTTATATTCATGCAAGTCCTAGAACATGCATACTTATAAGAAATAATCTAGACTGTTTACCACTAATGGAATTCTGTTCTAGAGACATAACCACAATTAAAATAAAATGGAATAACGATGAAGGTTGTGACCAAGCCATTATAAACTCCGTCTACCTTCCATCCGATTCCAGGGACCCACCACCTAGCGAGGAACTAGAGAACCTAGTATCATCTGCCTCCCAAGACGATCTAGACCTCATCCTAGGCTGCGACGCAAACTCTCACCACACCATTTGGGGCAGCACCAACTGCAACATAAGAGGTGAGTCACTTTTAGAATTTATCTTAACTAACAATCTAGTAGTAGTCAATAAAGGTAACACTCCAACCTTTTATAACTCTAATAGACATGAAGTTATAGATATTACCATAACCACTATGAGAATTAGTCAATCAGTGAATAAATGGCAAGTTTCAGACGAACCATCACTCTCTGACCACAATTATATAACCTTTGAACTGTCTCAACGGGAAGTAAGCCAAAGAGTTTACTACAACCCAAGAAAGACGGACTGGGACCTATATAAAGAAAAACTACAAGAGAAGATAGAACACCTAAAGTTCAGATCTCCCAATAAAGTAGTTTTAGACTCAAATGCTAACCGGTTAAAAGAGGCCATGATTGACTCCTTTCAAAGTAGCTGTCCTCTAATAGACCCGAGTCAGCAAAGAGCGAAAAAAACACACAAATTGGTGGAATAAAGACCTAGAAAAGACCAGACAAGAAGTCAGACGTCTGTTTAATAGGTCTAAAGCCACAAATAACTGGGAGAACTATCACAAGGCTCTCACAGACTATGGCAAAATGATCAAGGCAGCTAAGATAGCAGCCTGTAAAAAGTTTTGCCAGGAGGTGGAGACCACGCGATCCACAGCTAGACTCCACAAAATCATCTCAAAGCAAGCCATGAACCCAGTAGGCACTCTTAAAAAAGAAAGCGGAGAATACACTACAACGGAAGAGGAGACTTTATCTCTTTTGATAAAAACTCACCTACCCGGAGCAGTGGAACAACCTACTCTGGCTGAACCCAATCATACCCCTAGGAGGGAAGACTGGGAAACAGCTAAGAGAATAGTCAGCAAAGAAAGGATTAGATGGGCAACTAGCCTCTTCAGCCCTTTCAAATCTGCTGGTAACGACGGCATACAACCCGTAATGCTGCAGAAAGGGATAGATATACTGCTGAACCCACTCAAAGACATGTTCCAAGCAAGTCTTGCCTTAGGCTACATTCCCCAAGCCTGGAGAATGACTAAAGTAGTGTTTATCCCTAAGCCTGGTAAGAGCAGCTATGCAGAAGCTAAATCTTACAGACCTATCAGCCTAACGTCATTCCTCCTTAAAACGTTGGAAAGATTAGTAGACAGGTACTGGAGGGAGGAAGCCCTAACTTCACTCCCGATTCACAAATATCAACATGCTTACCAAACAGGGAAGTCATGTGAAACCGCCCTACACCAACTAGTGGGGAAAATTGAGAGAACCTTGTAGTACAAGGAGTACGCAGTCGGAGCATTTCTAGACATAGAAGGTGCCTTCGACAACACCTCCTACCACTCTATTGAAAGAGCAATGACAAATCATCAGATCGATAACACCACGACAAGATGGACTATGGCAATGCTCAACACTAGAGTTGTAAAAGTCAAGTTATTTGACAAGGAAAAGACAGTGCAGGCGACGAGGGGATGTCCACAGGGAGGAGTTCTTTCTCTACTCCTGTGGTGCCTCACAGTTGATGAACTGCTGATCCAACTCAATAACAAAGGCTACTACACTCAAGGATACGCTGATGACATTGTCATACTGATTCAAGGTAAATACCAAAGAACCGTAGACAATGTAATGAAATCAGCACTAAAGATAACCGAAGAGTGGTGTCTAGAGAATAATCTTAGAATTAATCCCAGCAAAGCCACTCTCGTTGCTTTCACTCGTAGAAAGAACATCACGAACAGAATCAACATAAAACTGTTTGAGACAAATGTCAACTGGGAGAACGAGGTTAAGTACTTAGGTTTAACCATCGATTCCAAACTAACTTGGAACTCCCACTTAGACAAAACAATCACCAGGTGCATACAAACATTAGTAATTGGGAAAAGAGCCATAGGTAGTACGTGGGGGCTCAAACCGGAACTGACCCTCTGGCTTTACAAAACCATGGTTCGACCAATAATTTCATATGGAATAATCGCCTGGTGGCCCAAAATAAAACAAGCAACTGCGATCCACAAAATCAGCAGAATACAATATCTAGCTAATCGGTGCATCACTGGAGCCTTTAAAGGCACCTCAGGACAAGCACTGAATGCTATTTTAAATCTGCCACCTCTGCACATCTTCTTGGAAGGTGAAGCTAGAATGGCAGCCTACAGATTACAAAGTACTGGTCACTGGATGACCACAGCTAATAATCTAGGACATGGCAAGAGCATGTCACACATCAACAACCCAATATTAGAAATGGGTTCTGATCTTATAATCAAAGCCTATGACTTTGAAAAGAATTTTACTGTACACACAAGTTGGAATCCGGACCAACTACCAACTCCAACAAATAAGAACATCATTTTTTACACTGATGGATCTAAGTTTGAAGGGGGTACAGGCTCCGGTGTGTACAGTACCACTCCTAGAACCAACGAAAAAGTCAGTCTAGGAAAGTTTTGTAACATCTTTCAGGCTGAAGTACGTATGCGCAAACATCAGCATAGAAAAGAAGCTGCTCAATCGAGACATACACATTCTCTCAGACAGTCAGGCAGCACTGAAAGCGCTAAACGCTTTCAGTACTTCATCGAGACTGGTCAAGGAATGCAAATCTAAACTTCAAACCTTAACCCAGGGAAATACAGTAAAATTATGCTGGATCCCAGGTCACCAAGGTATTGAAGGAAACGAAAAGGCGGACAAGCTCGCAAAAGAAGCAGCCCGTAATGCAATGACCGGCCCAGAACCTGGTCTAAGCATTCAGAAAAACCAAGCCCGCTCAGCCATTAATGAGTGGGTCAATACCGCACACCAACTAAGGTGGAGAAACTACAATCAAGCAACACACTGCAAAAGATTGCTAAAAACTCCGAATCCACAAACCACCAAAACTCTGTTGAGACTGAACAGAACTCGAATCAAGCAAGTAGTCAGTCTACTAACAGGCACTGGAGCATTCAGAGAATTTATGCACAGGATCAATATCTATAGAGATGAACCTGTTTGCAGACTATGCCAAGAGGATGATGAAACAGCCTATCATATCCTCTTTGAATGCCCAGCATTAGAGCGTAAAAGACACCAACTCGATTGGAGCGTTAACTCTATTGACAACCGCAAGCTAGTAGGGGACATTGCAAGTCTAGTAAAAGATACGGATGTTGGCCTGCTAACTTGAAAACTCCCGACAGTACAAATAGCCCAAAGGGCTGACGTGCGCATGCCAGCAAAAGGCAGTCGTGAAATCTAATCTAATCTAATCTAAATACGGACACCAAATCATGTTTGCATATTCCAGCAACGGTCGGATATATGATTTATAGAGCCTAATAAAGACATTTGTGTTTCTGCAAAACTTTAGAAAGCATATAAGTAGCAGAATTAGCTTTTTTGACCACTGTAGTTATATGGGACGACCAACTCGAATCTTTACAAATTGTGTTATGTTTGGTTTGAGCTTCTACAGTATGCTATTTACCCTCCACTGCATTTTGCTCGGTGCAGTAATGCGTTAGGGTAGCTTTTGTTTGTCTGGTGATTGTCCCTTTCTAGCTGGTGCACTCATGGCCTGCAGTTAACCGCCCTTTATAATTGTCCAACTTCTACTAGCTTTCGGCCCTCGTCTTGTTGAAATCGGGGAGTGCCGATAGGGCGAAATATTGTAACTTGGAAATTCGGTCAGAAATTCGTTTCTCGCATCAAATGCTTTGATGGATTTTGGGGAGCACGCTTGGTCACATGTTTTGCAGGTTTTTTTGTGCCGTGATTAAGATGTCTATGATCCTATTTTGGGCATTTTCTTTAGCTGTAGTCGGGACCCCGAGTTGGAATCCTCGTAAATTGGTGTTCCAATTCTTGGCCATTTGTTCACGCCGGAAATCTTGTGCTGATTCACCTCGCGACCTATGATCCTGGCTTTATGACCTTGAAGGCACCTGTTGCACTCCAGCTCCAGGTTGTAACCTGTTGTGGCAGCTTTTGACTGACCTGATAAGGGGCTTAACGAAGGGAGTCAAATGCAAAAGTAACATGTTAATTTAGTTTAAATCCATAGGAATCCCCGTTACCTTCTTTTAAACTGTCGAAGTGTCTAACGTAACTTGTGTATTTTTTAAGTGTTGTATATGTATATTTACTTGCCAGTAGAGAGAAGCCGGGTAGTGCAGTTGGGAAAGCTCTAGGCTTGCAAGTCCTCAGTTCGAATCTCGCGGGCGCCTGAATTTTTCCGCAGCCTTAGCGATTGGACTCGGGCTGAATGAAACCATCCACAGTTGAACACCAAATTAAGTGTGCTCTACTGAGAACCACAGACCTAAGAGATATATTAACAAGGTCAACACATCAACAAAGATACAGACCTCACGCAATGGTTGCTGAGCAAGCACAAAGGGCATATACTAATTTTGTAACCTGAATCCGGGGCAAGTTGAGCATTGTACCGCCAGACGCAAGCGCATAAAGCACCAGCCTCTACACCGCAAGATAAAATGAGGTTACCGATAATACCTATGTACTTGTCAGTCGATTAATGTATTGCGAGGCACACCTTGAAACAATATTTATTACAATATTTACTAAACTTCCTTAACCAATGCATAGAAATTTATCACCTACAACTTGTATTTGGTGAATATGATTAATTATACTGTTATACTTGCATTGTGGTCTTGTTCTTTTGTTACTGCTGCCTGAATTGAGAATGTTTTATGCTACCATATCTTTACGAATTTCCCCTGTATACCTGGATACACTTGTCGTTAATTGGTAAATTCGTTTGCGCGCTAATGAGCTTTTATTAATTAATTGTAGAATATCCAACTACAGAATCGCACTCCTCCACTGGAGTTAGTCGGTCGGCAGAGTTTTAGTCAACGAATATTCTTGTCAACATAACAAGAAATGTGCGGGAAATGTTCGGGGCCTGTGTTTTTTGAGTGTGCCTTCTTACTTCAAAAATTTTGTCATTCGAGGTCAAGAACATATAGCAGAAAGAGAGTCAGCTTAAGTACTGAGCCTTAGGGAACATTAGAAAGCATGGGATACTTTTCAGAGTAAATACTTACTACCAATTCTGACGTAGTAGCTGCTGTTGAAAAAATAATTAAAAATTCAAGACAGCAAAAGTCTTTCTATAACAAGATATTGAAGTTTGGCTATTAGTCTGAGTTGGGTACTCGATCGAAAGCTTTAGAAAAATCAGGAAGATTATTCTTACCAAGCTCATAGGTCCAGTGGTTAAGATCTTGCAAAGGCGCGTGTTTGTTGAACAACCGGGAGTAAAACCATGCTAAGGATCTGTTAACATTTTGTTAGCAGCAAGAAAAATGTGAAGATGTCTGACAATAATCCTTTCTATCATATTTATACAGATAGCGGGTAAACTTATTGGACGATAATTGGACATGTCTAGTTTGTTACCCTTTTTAGAAATGCAACTGACGGACGCCAGCTTCCAATCTTTTGAAAGGAGAGATTAATTAAAAGAAGTAGTCATAAGAGCAGCCAGGGGCTTTGCTAATAGAGGAATATTTCTTTAATATAATTTGACTGATATTATCCGGCCCAGATAAAGAATGTAATTTCAATTTGTTCAACTGATCCTTAACAGTTTCCCCAGAAAGGTGGATACTGTCTAACACATTTTGACATCTTGGTATAACAATTTGAAGTAGAGGTTCAAAAGGTTTAGAGGTGAATATGGACTGAAAATATTGGGCAAACGCTTCGGCTGTTTTTTATCAGTCTTAGACAAACTACCTTCAAATTTTTTAACTTTCATAGTACTGACGTTAAAAACAAGTTTGTTTCAAGTATATTTATAAATGGATTTAGGACCTTTTTCAACGAGTTTATTTTCAAACTCAGCTCTAGCCACGGCAAGGTCTTTACAAAATTCATTTTAAAAACTGATAACTGTAACTGTAAAAACTGGGACCTCAAATCTCTTACTGTGCTGTGCTACACGGCCGCTACTCTCTTATTGACTCGTATAGAAACTTATAAAGCTGGCTGTACCTCCGTAGAATATGCCCAAAACACCACAGCTTCCACTAAATCATTTTGACGCCTCGTATTTTACCTGTGCGAAAGCCCAATGCAAGGCAAAACTTTCCCAAATTACCAGGACACAATTAAACAACACTTTTAGCTAACTTGGGAATTTATTAACGCATAAAATAATTTGATTTTTGGGACAGCTTGGCAATTTCACAAACAAAGTTTTCGGAGAAGCTACTTCAATTGTTTTGTTTACAGTTTACACATTGTTCCATAAATTGCCAAGCCTGCTCTGATTTTATTATGTTTAAACAAAGATAAACCTATTGAAAGCCGGGCTCCATAGCTCAGTGGTAAGCATTCTGGCTACTGATCTAAAGGTCGAGATTCCCGGCCCCGGTGAGGTTTTTAAAAATAAAAAAAAAATGCGTATTAAAACCTCTACAGAATGCCATCATTCGGAAGTGATGTAAAGCCTTGGGTCCCATGTTACTACTATGTGTTGCAGGTAAAAGATCCCTTGCTAGGATTGGAACTCCTTAGTCTCGGCAAAATTCTAAGTAGGACTAAGGTACCCGGTACTCTGCATGCCTAGACCTTGTCCACGGGCTTGGCAAAAAGGGCCTATAAAGGCCTACTTGCTAGACATAAGTCTCTCCACAAATAATACTACTACTACTAAACCTATTGAAAACGTCATTATGTAATTATTTTCATGGCCTATGCTATTTCTTAACAATTCTGAAATTCAAATTATTACATTTACTAATCATTCATATAATAAATATTTGTTTTGCTGGTTATGTTATTAATTACAATTAATTATTATGAGCAACATAAAGGCTACTAAAATGTGTTCATAGCAATACATAGTACAGGGTGGGCCATTTTAATCGACGCATATGAATATCTTCGTTTGTAGGCCGATTAAAAAAAATGTGCAGATAAAAGTTATTCAGGACGATAGGGGTCATTTGACTGTATTAATAACGTTGACCTTGGCGTCTACTTTCAAGGTCATTTGAAGGTAAAAATACTTTTTTTATTGAGAACCTCTATTTTTGACGTCGGATTCGGAAAGAGCGGTAAATTTTATGTCCAAAATAATAGTTTATAACTCGTTGGAGTGACCTTGAAAAGGTCAAATCAAGATTAAATATTGAAAATTTGTCCAGAAGCTGTTCTTTCGAATTTGGGTGATTTAAGGGCAAAAAAATATTTGAGTAGACTTAGGGGACAATAACCTTGACCATTTTGTCCTTTAGGTCAACTGTGAAGGTAGTTCGAAGGAGCTTTTCCGTACTTATTTCCACTATCCTTGCCCTTTTGTCTCCATTCAATTCGGTTTGCTTATTCCAGTTTTTTGGTTCTTCTCTATTTTTGTATTCCTCTTCCGGTTGAAATACTCAGCTATTTTTTTCTGTGTTTGGCCTTTTTTCTCTTATTTTCTCTTTTTTGTTAGAACTCATCTGCTTGACTATTTACTGTTGTTGAATTTCGGCAAAACTGTACACTCGATGTCGATGTAGTATAGGCAATTCAATGTAGCTCTCATTCGCGGATGACGTCAGTTGTGTATGTTATGCCAACTCCACCCTTATATTTTCTGTCCTTTATTCAATTTGCTGTCTGTTGTTCTAGATGACCAACCAGCCTTTCTCCTTTTTCCTTCCGCCTCGGCACTCCCACTTTATGATCAATCTGTATACACTTTATTTATTGCTTTTATTATTTATAAATTACTCAAAGTTTTACTATCATTAATTGCACTCTTACTGATTTCTCCACAACTACTCTTCTTTCCATGGCCATGACATAATTAATTAATTATTTTAAAATCAAGGGCGAAAAGTGGACTGCTGTTTTTGAAAACAGTAATTCAGACAAATGCAGTAAACAATTTGTACACATACTTAAAGAACATATAAACAAAGCATCAACGATGCAGAAAGTCAACATGAGATGAAAGAAAAGTGCTTGGATACCACTGGGAATTATAACTTCAATAAACGCTAGAGAGAGGTTATTTCGAATGCACAACAGAGACCCACAAAACCCACACCTAAAACAGGCCTACACTCAATATAGAAATGTTTTGAACAAGTTAATAAAAAAGGCTAAGGGTGAGTTTTACAAATCGAAAATGGATAGAGCCAAAACACGAAGAATATGTGGAACACAATACAGGAATGCATAAATAACGGAAAGAAAAACAAAAAGATGGAGATAGATAAAATTCAAACGACAGAGGGAGAAGCAGTAACAGACAAAACTTAAATTGCAAACGCTTTCAACAAGTTTTTCATAAACATTGAGAAAAAACTATCAGATAACTTGCATCGGGTGAACCTATCGAAGAAAAAGAGAAGCTAGCAGCAAGCGTTCTTTCTAACAGCAATTGAAGAAGAAGAAATTAATAATCATATCATAGCAGTAAATCCAAATAAGGCAGCAGGTCCTGAAAATCTGCCTCCTCAAATGCTGAAGGAAGTGGCCGAATTTATAAAGAAATCCCTTACACATATAGCAAATGCTATCATAACTACAGAAAATTGGCCACAACATTTCAAGAAAGCAGGTATTATTCCAGTGCACAAGAGTGGAGAGAGGAAGGAACTGGGTAATTATACCCAATCGCTCTTATCTCAAATTTGGCAAAGGTTATTGAAAGATGTCTTAAAACAAGGATAAAGAATTATGTCAACAAATTTAATATCCTTAATGACACTCAGTATGGATTCAGAATGGGAAAGTCGACACAAGACGCAATAGCTAAATTCACACAGCTATTATACACAGCCCTGGATAACAACAAGCCTGTCAGTCCTGTCTTAATTGACTTTGCGAAAGCATTTGATACTTTAAATCACAGTATTCTACTAGAGTAGTAAAGTTGGAATGTTTTGGCTTCAGAGGCAAAATAAACGACATTATGAGAAGCTATCTAATAGGCAGAGCACAGAGAAAGCAGAGGTGCAGAACTGGAAGTTTAGTGCGAGGTTCCTCAGGGTACAATTTTTGGATCAATTCTTTTTATTCTTTATATAAACGACTTAGGGAAAATACTGGAGACTGGAACTGGCGCACTTGTTTCAAAGTGGACGACACAGTGATCATTTTCGAGGGGAGTAGCTGGGAGGAGCTGGAAAAGGTGGTTGGTGACAGTGTGAAAATCCTTATATGTGCTCTCTTTGTGATTTCAGAACAACACAAAAAAGTAATTTAGTTACACACGTTAGGTCACACATAGGAGAAAAGCCTTACAGTTGCACTGTTTGTGAATACAGAACAGTAGGGAAAAGTACTTTAGTTAGACATATGAGAACTCATACTGGCGAAAAGCCTTACATTTGCTCTCTCTGTGAATTCAGAACGGCAATTCAAAGTTATATAGTCAGACGTGAGGATTCATACAGGCAATATAGGAGAGAAACCTTAAAGCCGCTTTGTGAATACAGAACAATAGATAAAAGTACTTTAGCTAGTATGAGGATTCATACTGTTTGTTTAGAATATTTATAATATAATATAATAATAGTTAATTATTATATAGGACGATAAAGTTATTTTTATCTATGAGGGAATTGTTTAACGCCGAGATGAAGTCGAGACGTTATTGATTCAAGAGTGGGTAGTAATAACTTTATGTATAATACAAAATTTTATTCAATTCTTATAATTTCATTGATCAATAAATATCTAAAAAAACATAAATTTTGTGTTGACAGCCATATGAAATCATTTGGAAAGTACCGAGAGATCAAATAAATTTATTAATTAGAGTAGCCTGTAATTCGTGTTATACGTTTGGCAGTACTGAAGTGTATTGTCAGTCTATGTCAAATTCATACTAGGTTAGGTTTTGTTTGTTATTTGACACAGTCTGACACAAAGCTTAACCTGCAAACCTCGAATTTGACATAGCTTGACAGCGCTACCAACAATGCAGTAGTGAGTGACATAACTAAATGAAATCCTATTTTATGCTACTGTTAAACTACAACTCTAACCATAAGAATTGAATAAAAACATTTTTTGCGTCCTATAATAAAATGCATAGATTTTTTCATTTTTAACAGAGGTTTAAACTTGTATAATAACTTAGCTGAAACTAAAGAATGTAGTAAATACACGGCATTTAAGAGAAAATTGTAGATTTACATGAAGGATGCTTTTTTTATGTACTTACAGCCAGCCTTATAAAGGCCACTAATCTGACGTTAACTTTAATTCGCTGTTAAAATAAACAAAAGCGCATGAAAATCTGTTTACTAATGAATAAAACGTCATAAGCACTGACGTTTTGATGCGCAGTTGTTTATTTTAACAGCGAATTAAAATTAACGTCAGATTAGTGGCCTTTATAAGACCGGCAGTTAATCTATTAATTTTTAAGAAATAATATTGTGTTTTTCTTCAATATCTGTAAAGTAAAAATTATTTTCATTACCTATTTATAATTTCGTTAATTATGTATTTGCTGTATCCGACATATAATAATTTTCATTGCTTGCTTGCTTGACGCCACTTTGAGAGCGAACCCGTGGGCCGAATTGGCTGATTTTGGTGTCAATCGACTCAGGGCGACGCAAGTAAGCCAGTAGTAGGGTTTTAAAATTTTTATCAGTGACTTTTTTATGTGCCGTTTTTTTGTTGATAGCTAACCTCAAAATTAACTCGACACACAAAATGGATCACTCTTGTACAAATTGCATTAAATGAATTATTTCGCTCCCAATCTGGGTGCAGAACGCTAGTACTAAATAAACTTTGTTATTATATTATTTGGTAATTTTAAAGAAGAGATACAATTTTATTTACAATAATACTTGTTACAAAAAAACTTAGTGCCCCCTAAATTGAATTATTTTAGTGTAATTCGCCCAATATGTTTCAACCATCACAAACGTCCTTGCTTTATTACACTTGCAATATTGCGTTCCCTGTAAATATTGTAATGGTTTACTGCCCACAGCAATTTTGATTGCCTAGTTCCCACAAGAATAAGTAAGTTCAAAAATGAGCACAGAATTGAACTATTTTATTTATTGCAAGAAAGTCAGTAATTTTACACTAATAAACGCACTTGATAGGAGCGGCCGCAATTATAATTTGAGTAAGAAAGGTTGACATGAGATAAGATAAAATGCAGAAGGGATACGTTCAGAATTTCAGTCATAATTAATGTTTGGAATGGGAAATGCAACTTGAATTATGTAGCTGACAGGGTTAAGTTGAATAACGTCAAACAATGATATGAATTTTAAAATAATTCAAGATGTTTTGTGAGGTACAGAAATTGTATAAGCGTTATAAGTATTAAAGGTTTATAAGCCACAAACACTTGTAAGCCGGTAGAATCGTTTTTTGTAATGCAAAATGCTAAGTACTCGCACCCGCCGAGGATTGGGCTCCCGTTACGTCAGGGAGTTGAAGCCGCCAAAAAGTTAAGCGGAAAGTGCAACGGTAAGTTTTACAGTTAGGAATGTTATCTGGCTGTAACCCTCTTGTCAAGGTGGTCAACGAGGCGAATTCTACCAAAGGAATTTCCGTATCCGTTATCGCCAGAGATCACTTGCTAGTGATCAACTATTACATATTATATTTATATATATATATATATAACAGTCCTTTTCACAGCTCGGTGGTTGCTACACAAGGCGAGGAAATTTTTGACTGGGAAAGGGGTTATAGTCAACACCAATCTCAGTACTTGGGCAACGATTTCAAGAGCTATTAATGGTTTGTTGAAATAAAACCACTTGATGCTAAGGTCGACGTTTCGATATTTATTTGTATCTTTATCAAGACCTAAAGAGAGATTTACAGATAAGAAGCGTTGTACAATGTAATTAGTTAAGACCAGAAAGGCACATGTAGTTCACAAAACATGTGACCAGATTTCAAATTTTAACTTTACAGGAGCAAAAACTGAACGAAGCAGCATATCACACAACAAAAAGTAATGCTAGATTTCCTGTCACCAGGTTACATGTTAAAAATTTACAAATACATTTAAAATTAATTAATTACTACAATTTTTATTGGTTTTAAGCCATAATGGCCGTCAATTTGATAAAATTGTTTAAACCCGACAAGGAATGCACGAAAGTTATAAACTTTGCAGATGTCAGTTTTGGGCCGCGCATGCGCCTTAGATCGGCGTCAGTAGTATACCGGGACGTTCAAAATATATATATATATATACCTAGTTAGATGTCAGGTTGAGATCACGATACAGAAAAATCATATACAAGAAAATGAAAAAAACATATTTATTAGTAAGACATCTACAAACACGAAAATATTCAAGCAAAAGACAAATATATACAAAAATTAATTACATGATAAAATGGTAAATGCAGAATTGTTTATAAGTACAGGGAGTTTATTATAACGCGTAATGTGTAAATGAGTTTATTTTAAAATGCAATATGGAAACATTACTGAATATGTAAAAACATAATATATTCTACGGGGAATGAATTCTGTTGATCAAATGATATAGAGTTCAGTTTACAGCAAGTATGTGGGTTATTACATGCCCTGTTGATCTTTCTAATGCTTCTCTTTCAATAAAATTACGGTTCGTATATGGCATTTTAAAATAAACGCATTTACACATGAAACCAATAGAAACAATCACATCCTCATGAAAACGGGAATACTACAATGCGCATTAAAATAAATTCACTGTATACGCGCACTGAGCACTGTTATCGCGAACAAACACATAAGTTGTCGAAGAACATACAGTTATACCAATCCAACTTGGACTCGTTAAGGAAATCGAACCCTTCGGCCCGAACGCGTGACTAGCGTCTCCGTAGGTCGATATTCCTCTGGTGGTTGCTCTATTGAGATGTTGCGTTCTTCTTTAAGCTCGTCGTGCTGCATAATGTACGCTGGCATCAACCAATCAATACAACCAGTGACGTTATTACCTTTGAGGGCAGCGGTAAACGTTTTGTTGTTTCTATTGATCACTGGGTATGGGACTTCGTACGGTGGTTGGAGGGCTGCTTTGGGAGCGTCGTGGCTGATGAAAACGAACTTTGTGGATACTAGGTCCTTGTATACGATTTTGTTTGTTTTCATGCCGCGTTCCGTTTATCAGGCGAAGCTTTTCGAAGTATTGTCGCAACTCATTAGTAAAATCCGACGTTTCGCTACTTCCCAACGCTCTTTATGTAGGTACGCGAAATCAAAAAGTTGCAGGGTCTCTCCATAGACCAGTTCTGCTGTGGTTGCCTCTAGAACTAGATCCTCGCGCCAAGCTGAACGAATTCCAGTTAGTACGCAGGTAGTATCCCGGTCCAATTGTCTGTGGAATGGCACCGAATAGCTGCCTTCAATTGTCTGTGAAGTCGCTTTATTAAACCGTTAGCTTCTGGATGGTAGGCGGTTGTTCGGGGGTGACGGATTTCTAGCAGAGTATTGAGTTTTTTGAAAAGCAGTGAATCGAATTCACGTCCCTGGTTCGTTGTAATTCGCAGCGGCGCCGGCGCCGGCGTGCCGAATCTTGCGATCCAACCGGCAAAGAAAGTTCGTTCAACTGTCGCAGCTTGAATGTTTTCTATCGGAAAGACTTTAGGCCATCGGGAAAAACGATCGATGCAAGGCAGGCAGTATCTGAAGCACTTTGATGCTGGTAGGGGTCTTACGATGTCCGTATGTAGATGCTGGAACCTGGGGGATGGTGGTACAAAAGCTCCAGTTGGAGCTGACACGTGCCTCGATATCTTTGAGCGCTGGCATTACAAACAGCTGCGGGCCCATTTTCTGCAGTCCGATTTCACTGATGCCAAACATAACGTTGAGTTATTAATTTGACCGGCGCGTTGATTCCAGGATGTGACAGCTGATGGAGAGAATTAAATACTGCTTTCCGCAACTACTGTGTAATGAAAGGGCGTGCAGTGCTGGTGGATAAATCGTAATAGATGGCGATGTCCGTCTCTGGTAACACAACTTATCGCAACTGCAATGGTGATCTACCTTGGAGAAACGTTTGCTATTCCTCATCAGTTGATTGCGACTTAGCCAGTGCCTGAAAATCAACACCTTGGCAGAGCTCTTCTATTCTGGATAATGAGTCTGTCACGATATTGTCTTGTCCCGAGATGTGACGAATGTCCGTCGTGTACCGGCAGATAGAATCAAGATATCTGAATTGCCGTGGGGAACATTTGTCTATTTTCTGAAGAAAAGCAAAGGTTAGCGGTTTATGGTCAGTGAAAACAGTAAACTCTCTGCCTTCAATCATGTATTTAAAATGTTTTACGGCTTTATAGACTGCTAGAAGTTCTCAGTCGTAGGTTCCGTACTTCCTTTGGACGGTGCTCAACTTTGCAGAGAAAAAACCTGTAAAGATGGACAGAGGTACGTCCGGGACTGGATCGGCTAATAAAGTTGCGGACACGAGACTTTCTTTGGAAACCTCAAATGCTGTGATGATTGCGCTGTCGAGATAATTGGAGTTTTTTCCTTGATGTTGCCCTGAAGCAGGTCTTTAAGTGGTGCTTGAATTGTTGCAACCTTAGGAAAGAAGCACCTATAAAAAATTAAGGTGCCTACGAACCGGCGAAGTTCTTTCGCTGTATTTGGGCAGGTGTAGTTACTAATAGCTTCAATTTTCCCTGGGAGTGGTTGAATTCCATATTCAAATACTAAAAAGTCCAGGAATTTGACTGTCGGTTTTTTGAAAACACACTTGGAGAGGTTGATAAGTACACCGTATGATTTTAAGCGGTTGAAAAGCTGCTCCAAGTGCTGCAGGTGTTCATTCTCGGTTTTTGATGCTACCAGAATGTCGTCGATGTAAACATACAGGAAATTCAACCCTCGCAATACCTCATCCATAAAACGCTGGCAAGACTGAGCTGCGTTACGAAGGCAATTTTTTTCTTCTTCCTCTCAAGAACCGTCCACACCGAAACCTCTAATGGAGATCTTAATGTATAGTTGCGGAATTATATCTCTGTGAGTTGTTGTTCAATCTGTATGAAAATGGCATTACTGTAATTCTTGCACTTATTTTTACGAAGTAACTGGTGATTTTTTTTGATATTCCGTTTTTAAGGAAAAAAATTACTAGCATGAGAGCGGTTTATGAGAAAAATTCCCAGAAAAGAATTATTAAAAATACTACCGGTTAAATTTTAGATTTTATTATTCTGCGTCTACTAAAACAATTCCCATTGAAATTGGTCAATTAATAAAGTCGTAATTTGTCCGCAATTATTTGCCTGTAATGTAAGATTAAATATCTTTCTGTTTCTCCTTTATGGCATTCTTTTTCTCACCCCGCCCCGTTTTGTTGCGTTCCCTGTGAACTGTGTCTTCGATTTTGATTCGGCATCTCTAATTTAAATAGCCACGCTCGCACCTATTTCTTTCGAACGTTGCGTGAAGGAATTTTATTTTTCAAACGCCCAACTTTGGATAAGAGCGTACCTCGATTTTGGGTCTCGAGTTGTCTTCCTTCTCACACCAGCTGTGCGCTGAGGCGGTCGTGCCGCGGAATTGATGGAGACCTGTTATAGTAATTTTATACTTCTGATTCCCGAAGTAAGTTATTTATTTTAACATGCAATTTTGTTTTACGCGAATAATCGCTGTGCCCGCTTCAAGAAGCGTGGCTTGAATTTAGGTAGGCCCGTTCTTCAACTAAGGATAAGCTCTTCTATATTAATTAGTTTCTGTACTAATCCAGTGGGAATTAGTCCTTTATCTTCGACCAGGGAACGCCTGTGTTATTTCAAGCCGTATTTACACTTTTTGCTGCTGCCCTGAGAACACCATGGAGTAGCTCCCCATAAAATACCAATACGTGCATACTATTTTGCATAAGTCAGTGGTTTGTTTTGATATGAATTTATGCAGTGATAAACAAAGGCCTTTGGGATAATTTCGTAGAGAATCATGTAATTTCGTTAGCTGTTCTCAGACGATAGTGCGTTATCATTTAGGGAACTGCTGCAAAAAGCATACAGTATGTACTGCTGCGATACTATTGTTAAGCGCAGTGCAAGCTTGAACGCCTCGCATTTTCAAATATTAATTTTATAGGTTTGCAAACTGTCGGACAAGCGTTATTTTGTCATTATTAATTGCTGGAATGTTTGCATAACATTAGAAGATGTCGGTTTTAGTAATTTTATTATCAACTCTGACATGATTTGGGTTGACTCCAATCATATCATTTTTGTTTACTGCTGTAAAGTGTCAGGTTTCACCTAATTTAATTTTTATTTATCATTCCTGAGCTTTTCGAGGCCATTGTAATTTAATTACCATTGCTATTTGTGACACTCTTAGTTAAATTAAATTTT
Organism: Agriotes lineatus; assembly: GCA_940337035.1. Lineage (NCBI taxonomy): Eukaryota > Metazoa > Arthropoda > Insecta > Coleoptera > Elateridae > Agriotes > Agriotes lineatus. The sequence continues at coordinate 82,884 of CALNHX010000436.1, read as the reverse complement.
ACTTATTTTATTCTTTGTTTCCCCGCCGGGGGTAGTACTTTGGTACTATTTGGAAAGTGACGCACCCACGGACCCTAGTTTTGAGGAGTAAACCTAGTTAAAAAACCTTATCTCTGGAACGGGCTAGCAACCTACTGGAGATTTAAAGCAATTTATCGCTCACAGAACAAAATTAGCCTCGGACACCGGACGAATATCAACGTTAAATGGCCTGGCGAGAACAAGGAATAAGCGAATATGGAAACCTAAAGTCTTACGTATGGGATGCTGGAACATAACATCCTGGTCTAATAAAGGTCAGGAAATCATAATTGAGTTAAATAAACATAAGATTGACTGATGTGCTCTTTCTGAAACAAAAAGAAAGGGAAGCGAAACTTCCCGATACGAGAATTACATCCTTATTTACAGTGGCAAAGCAAAAAATGAAAGAGCCCAATCAGGTGTGGGACTACTAATTCACGAAAAACTGGAACATAATATTGATGACATAGATTATGTTAACGATAGATTGTTACTTGTAACATTGAAATCTGGCTCGGAAAAAACACACATCATAAGTGTATATGCAACTGACATAAACAAACCTAGAGATGAAAAGGAGGTTTTTTACGATAAACTACAAGAGGTACTCGATATTATACCAGATAAAGAAAAGATCTTTATAAGGGGTGACATGAATGCAAGGATCGGCAATGATATTATCAGCGGTGTAAAACAGAGATTCAATGAAGCAATACAGAATGAAAACGGAAATATGATAATAGAGTTATGTACACAAAATAAACTCCGAAACAATAATACCTTCTTCTCACAAACCACAATATCAATATACCTGGTCGAACTCTAGAGGGCAACAATCCGTTATCGATGATATAATCACTAATAGAAGCATACATCCTCGTTATATACTGGACGTCAGAACATTAGCATCAGCAAACGTCGGTACACACCACGCTCTAGTACTCTGCAAATACCGTAGCTCAATTAATTTTGGGCAGAGGAAACAACCCGAATATATAACAAAGCTTAATAATGAGTCGCTGTCGAACGAAAGCACACAAAATGTATATAAAACACGATTGAATGAAAAGCTCATTAGTAATCCAGTAATGGATAACGAGGAGGTTGAAAAGTCATGGAAAAAACTCCGCACAAACATAATCAGTAGCTCAGAGAAGGCACTAAGTACGAGAAAAATTAATACAAAGTCAAAACCCAACACCAAGCCGTGGTTTACGGAAGAGGTGAAGACGTTAAAAACGAGAAGCCTACGTAAACTTCAGAAACAATAAAACGCAAGAAGAGTATCAAAAATATGCTCGAATAAGGAACACTGTAAATGCAAAAATGAAAGAAATAAAAAAGGATTTTTGGACAAAATTTTCAAAAGATATGGAATACGATCTTTACGGAGGACAAAAAAGAATTTGGAATATGCTCAGAAACAGAAAAAAAACAATTAACGAGTATTTGCAGACCACCAGCATACCTCCACAACACTGGGTAGATCACTGCAAAGCTCTTTATAGAGAAACCCCTGCAAATGTCGAAGAAGGAGAAAATGGAACCATCAACGAGGAAAGTACTCAGGCAGATACAATACAAATAACCGAGGAGCAAGTAATAGCATTAATAAAAAAAGTAACAAACAGAAAATCCCCTGGTATGGACCTAGGGTTGCCAGATTCATAACCAACGATTCCGGAACAAATAGGGGGTGGGGGAGAGGAGGAAAAAATATGTAAATGTATATACAGTGTGTCCGCGCATTGAGTTCACATAAGGTGTAAATAACAAACAAATTTCGACTTAGATTTTAATATTCTGGGAATCGCTCCTGCATGTTCTCAAACCAAGATTTTGAGAAAATCCATCAAATTAATTAATATACCAGGTTGCTTTTAGAATCGATTTTTTAAAAATGGCCAAGAGTAAACTACCTTTATTAGAAGATATGACAACAAAAAGTTTTAAGAAAAGCTGTTTAGAATTAAGAGTGATGGTAGACTCTCAATTTTCAGACAAATCGGCCTATTTTTATTTTTCTCAAATACAGAACTTAAAAGTAATGGAAGGAATATAACTTAATAAATTAAAGGTAGTCTTTAGAAAAGGGTTAATTATTGACTACAACAAGTGCTCGAAGTGTCCACCATTTTGCTGAATACACAATGCTACTCGACGTTTCATGTTGTCAAAAATGTGGTGCATCATTGCAGGTGTTATATCGTTGCATTTAATTCTAATGCACTCCATCAGCTCTCCCAAGTTATTAATCCATTCTTTGTAGACCTCATTTTTAAGATGTCCAAAGATGCAGTCATCTAATGGAGTAAGGTCAGGTGAAATTGCTGCCCAAATCCCTCGACTAACTACTCGATTGGGAAAAAAACTGCTCGAGAAATTCTAAATTTTCCCTTGTCGTATGCGCAGTGGCCCCGTCCTGCTGAAAGTAACTACCATTAAATTCATCGGGGTGCAGTTGATCCAAAAAGGGCACTAATAGCTGTTTTCGATAACGTTGACCATTTATGGTGTTATAAAAAAATATTGGTCCTATGATCCTACGACGTGACACAGCTAATCATATTCCAACTTTAACAGGATGTAAAGGAGCTTCAACATAGTTATGTGGATTATCGACTGACCACAATCTGTAGTTCTGTTTATTTACAAATCCACTTAAATAGAACCGCGCCTCGTCACTAAAAAAACTTAAATCAAGAACATCGTTGTTGTTTAAATCTTCTTGGAAAAAGTTGCAGTAATGTATTCGACTAGCATGGTCCCTTTGTCGAATTTCATATACAACAGACACTTTATATGGATGCATGTGCAGTCGCTTCTTCAAAATGTTGTGAACAGTACTTCTAGGGACATCTGTCTGAGCTGAAATACGACGCACTGACATTTTTGGGTTTTCTACGACAAGAGCTTCGACATTTTCAATAATGTTTGGTTCAGTGGCTGGCCTTCCGGTAGACTTGCCTTTTTCTACACTTCCTGTCGCCCGAAATTTTTCAACAACGCAACGAATGTGGTGCAGCAAAACAGTTTCTTCGACAATTCTGTTAGGAAACTGCAGTCGAAACTGCTGCTTACAAGTCGCCTAGGAATATTGCCATTCCTCATTTATTAACAGTCCTGATCGAAAATATGCCTCAATAATAAAAATGTTTTTTTATAGCACATGTTAAAGTGTGCTTTTATCAACTCAAAACAAAAGGTCAAGTTTTACTTTAACAGCAAGGGTAGATAAAGTAGCACTTTAACATCAAGGATAGATAAAGTAATTTGATTTTCTAACTTTTGTTTAAATTAAATATGACGGCTTCGTATTATCGTAGCAACCCAATCTAGCTACTGACATTTTGAAATGTGATTGACTGTCATTATTTTCTTTTGAAATTGTTAAAGTTCTTGCTATAGAAAAAAATTGTGTATTATACACGACGATAAAGTTATTTCTATCCACTCTTGAATCATTAACGTCTCGACTTCGTCTCGACGTTAAACGATTCACTCGTGGATAAAATTTAACTTTATCGTCTTGTATAATAAATTACTATTTCTTGCACTGTGTACATTTTGTATTGTATTAACAAATATTTTATAATTAAGACTACTTGAAGTAAATATTTACTTTTTTTTGACAATTAATTAATGACAGCTTTGGATAATGCAATGCCAATAACAATCTAGTGGCACATAAAAATTTACATGTAAACAAATTTCACAGGTAACTAGATGTAATTCTTTTTTAGACACTGTATTTACGTTAATGTAGAAAAGAGTTTATGACCATTATGTTCACTTTAAATAAACAGTCTTTCGGATTTTTTTCGCTTGCGCCACTTTTTTAATGGCTCTGTTAAGGACTTTATAAATTTTTGCCGCCTCTCTTGTATTCTGAATCAATACTGTGCGCAGTATAAGGTCGAGCGGGCTTTGCCTCGCCGTTCTCCGCACTTACGTTTCATCTGTCAAAGTGGCAGCATGCAAACCGGTCCGCACTCCGAAAGCTAATTCTTTGTAAATGTTAAACTGTTCGTGTTAATTTATGGCAATAAATTACTACCTTCGCTTTTCAACGTGTGTATAATTCAGTGAAACCTACAATCATACAGTCCACAAATTCCAAGGCGAGCTGGCGATCAGCGGTTTTCCAGATAGCGAAAAACTGAGAAGGCTACAAACATTGTACCTTCGATCCTGATTAGTGCTCAAACATTGGTCCTACAGAACCGGATTAAACCACATTAGGTCATTGCGGGTCCAAAACAGCGACAGCATTCGACAACATTGGTCATAGGCAAGTACAAAGCATATTCAGTTTGTATTGCATCGCATGCAATCGGCCGCAAGGAAGCAGCGTCCAAATTCGCAGCAACGCGTGGAACGAAGAGGGCGCATGCGGTGCCCGTAACGAGAGGAAGGAAGACAGCAGACGGTGCTATCAACGCCAAGATTCGTGCACGTGGGCATTGCAGCTGCTAGCCAGACGGTAGTAGGAACAGAAAACCGGCAAGGCGGCACACACCAAGATCAATGTAAGCCTGATTTTCCTATGCATAAATTTGGTTTATTTCGTCTGTGTTTGCATGTGTGCTTAATTTCAGCTGTGTATTATTGCGTAAACAAATGGTTTATGAGTCATATAAACATTTTAATTGCGTGAAATGCCAAGCTATTACGTTTGTTAGCGATATCCCCTGCATTTTCAAATTGCAGAGCCGTTTGCGTTGTTAAAACAGTCTCGCGTTCGTGGCGCAATTTGGTCTTGCGTAGTACACGGCCATCCGCGTCGTGATTCATTCCGAGTACCGGAGGCGTACCAAATTCGCGCCAGAGGCGTGCGAAAGGGTTTTATCATTAAAGAATATTTCAGATTCTGCAAGTAGTAAGGCTACCACGCGTAGCATCTTGCCTGAAATATCACAGATAGTTGACCCGTTGGGTCCGCGTACCAGAAGCGTACAAAATTCACGCCAGAGGCGTACGAAAAGTTAGTTCGATCGGTTAAATTGTTTTTAATCTCAGCAATTATGGATCCGCTTGTAAGAGCACGTGGCTCTATCAAGGGCAAGCTCACGCGTTTTGCAAATTACGTGCAATCTTTGCAAATAGTTCACGATGAAGATCAATTCTTATCTAGCATTCAATTGCAAGAAAGATTGGATGCTATAGCCACCGTGCTATCGGAATATTATGCGGTTCATGAACAAATTTTAGAAAACAGTAACGATTCAGAATCTGAAATGCAGCAACAAGTCGAATTTGAAGACTCTTATTTTCTTGCAATCTCACAAGCTAAATATTTGATTAATGAATACAGCAAGCAGTCTGATGTTGCACCAGATCGTTCTGGATCCCCTAACGGTAGCGTAAGATCAACGCATTCAAATTGCAGTTCACATTGCAATAATCAAGCTGTACGCCTTCCTGCCATTTCGATTCCCAAATATTCAGGGAACGTGTCAGAATGGTTAGAGTTTCGTGAGATTTTTATTAGTTTAATTCATGAGAATCAAGCGTTAACTAATATTCAAAAGCTGCATTACTTAAAGGCTAGTTTACAGGGTGATGCAAGCCAAATTATAAAAAGTTTAGAGTTTACTGCGGGTAATTATACTCTAGCTTGGGAGGCATTGTGCAATCGATACAATGATCCAAAAATTCTGGTTCATAACCACCTCAAGGCCATTTTCGAGCTTGAATCTTGCAGCAAGGAATCTGCAACTAAATTACGTACGATTAGCGATATGTTATTCAAGCATTTTGCAGCAATCAAATCATTAGCTACCGAAAGCGAGCTTCTTGATTTTGTTATAATTTATGTAGTTTCTAAAAAACTGGACCCCACTACATTTCGTGAATGGGAGGTCCTTAGAAACCGGTCAAGTTCTGACCTGCCTAATCTTGATGAGTTCAAGGAATTCTTACAAAATACAGCAAATCTTCTAGAAACTCTAGAGGTAAAAGATAGCAAGCTTGTACCCGAAAAGTCTTCCAAGGTACATTCGAAATCATTTGTGTCAGGTACCCCTTCGTGTCCACTTTGTAAAGGATCTCATTCCTTGTACAAATGAGATAAGTTTGTCAAGCTGTCTGTTCTTGACAGAAAGTCAAAGGCAAAAGAGCTCCGCGTATGCTTTAATTGCCTAACTCAGGGTCACCTATCGAACCTCTGTAGCTCCAAATATACGTGTAGAAAGTGCAAATCAAGGCACAACACACTTCTTCATGAGGATAAACCTCAAAATGCTTCTTCTAGTCAACCAGGATCTGCGATGTCAGCAGAAACCCCTGTTGAACTAAATCAATCGATTTCGGCATTCTGTTCGAATGCTTTTCAGGTACTCTTACCTACGGCTACCGCTAAACTCATCGCTGATGATGGTACGCCTCACGTTGTGCGAATCCTGTTGGATTCCGGTTCCCAATCGAACTTTATACGTTCAGATTTGTGTAAAAGGTTGAAGCTTCCAATTCGCGAAGTCAACGTTACTGTTTCTGGCTTAAGTAAAGCCACTTCTCAAATTAAGGCTAGGTGTGATATCAAGCTGCAAGCCCCTCACACTTCATACGGCATTGGCCTATCCTGTCTTGTTCTCGATGAGATTACGGGTGTTACCCCAAGTTTTCGCGTCCAGCGAAACAGTTTCAAGGTTCCTGATAACATCAAGTTATCAGATCTGTCCTACGACCAACCGGGCACCATCGACATTCTGATTGGTTCGCCCATTTTCTGGCAGCTCCTTTGTATTGGACAAATTGGTCTAGGCCCAAATCTTCCCATCCTCCAAAAGACTCGTTTTGGTTGGATTGTTTCTGGCCCCACAGGCCCTCCTTCTGCGTACCCTGTACAGTGCAATCTTGGCACGATCGAGGATGCTTCTGACCCCATTGCTAGGTTTTGGCAACTCGAACATTACCCAGAGGAAAAGGTTCGCACAAATGAAGAGAACGCCTGTGAGGCACATTTCGTGCAAAATACTCAACGAGAAGCGAATGGTCGATTCGTTGTCTCTATCCCTTTCAAGAAGCCTGTAGAGGTACTGGGCGATTCATTGCAAATCGCTCAGAAAAGATTCTTATCATTAGAGAAGCGGTTACAAGCGAACCCTGACTTGTCCAATCGCTATTCGAGTTTCATGAATGAATATTCTGAATTAGGTCATATGTCCGTTTCAAACCCTAATTCAAACGAGATATCCTATTATCTACCCCACCACGGAGTCTTAAAAGAGGAAAGCCTGACAACTAAACTCCGAGTTGTATTCAATGGTTCTCAAGCAACCACTTCAGGGCAATCTCTGAACAATATTCAGATGGTTGGCCCAACCGTGCAGCAAGACTTATTTTCAATTCTTGTTCGCTTTCGCAAGCATTTATTCGCTATATCAGCTGATATCGAGAAGATGTATCGCCAGGTTCTGGTGAATCCTAACCATAGGCCCCTTCAGAGAATCTTGTGGCGACCCTCATCAGCTGAGCCTCTTCGGTCGTACGACCTGAATACGGTTACGTATGGCACCGCGTCAGCATCTTTTCTTGCTATTCGATGCTTAACCCAATTGGGCATCGAATGTGAGGCTTCAAATCCCGAAGTCTCTCGAATCATAAAGGAGGACTTCTACGTCGACGACCTTCTGACAGGTGCCGACACTCCTGAGAAAGCGCGTACTCTCTGCTCAAACTTGGATCAGATTCTTGAGTCAGGCTGCTTCAAACTTAGAAAGTGGATTTCTAACTCTCCAGAAGTTCTCGATGGAATACCAGATTCCGATTTGCATCCGGGTGTTCTTGATTTCAGTGCACATGAGCACACAAACACCCTTGGTTTGATTTGGTCCTTTAAAAGCGATCATCTGATGTTCAATATTTCAACTTCTACAAGTATTAAGGCTACGAAGCGTAGCATCTTGCCTGAAATATCCCAGATTTCAGATTCTGCAAGTAGTAAGGCTACCACGCGTAGCATCTTGCCTGAAATATCCCAGATTTCAGATTCTGCAAGTAGTAAGGCTACCACGCGTAGCATCTTGCCTGAAATACCCCAGATTTCAGATTCTACAAGTAGTAAGGCTACCAATCGTAGCAGCTTGTCTGAAATTTCCAAGATAGTTGACCCGCTGGGTCTGTCAAGCCTTTGGTGGCACGGTCCCACCTGGCTAAGCGAAAGTGAGGCATCTTGGCCTACTTCCATGTTCAATATTTCAGATTCTACAAGTGGTAAGGCTACCAATCGTAGCAGCTTGTCTGAAATATCCCATATTTCAAATTCTACAAGTAGTAAGGCTACCAAGCGTAGCATCTTGTCTGAAAGATCGCAGATATTTGACCCGCTGGGTCTGTTAAGCCTTTGGTGGCATGGTCCCACCTGGCTAAGCGAAGGCAAGGCATCTTGGCCTGCTTCCAAACATGTTCGTGCTGAGCTTCCAGAATTCAAAAAAGAAGTTCAGAGTCTGCCTGTAACCTCTGTTGAACCATTTCCGTTCAGTCAGTATTCAAGCTTTGCTCGCTTACAACGAGTTATAGCTTATTGCTTTCGTTTTTATAGCAATGCGCGGACCCCTAAGGCTGATCGTCTTTCTGGTCCCCTTTCTACAGATGAACTGCAAGCAACCCTTGTAAGGCTTGCAAGGTTTTCACAACGTGAGTCATTTCCTGACGAACTTAAACTGTTGTCACAGAGCAAGCCTGTGAAACAATCTTCTGCTTTGATATCCCTGAATCCCTTTCTGGATTCCGAGGGACTGCTAAGAGTTGGTGGTAGGCTCCACAACTCTCAATTACCCTTTGACAAGAAGTTTCCTCTAGTGATTTCTGGCAAACATCCATTCGCCAAACTCCTAGTATCGCATGAGCATCTTCGGCTTCTCCATGCCGGACCTCAAATGCTGTTAGCTAATCTCAGAGAACGATATTGGATCACCTCTGGCAGAAATATCGTCAAGCAAGTGGTTCATCAATGCTTACGGTGTTTTAGATTCTCTCCTAGGTTAACTGAACCCATAATGGGAGACCTGCCAGCCTCTCGTATTCAATCATCGCCCCCATTTCATACGACTGGTATTGATTATGGTGGACCTTTCATGATAAAGGATCGCAAGGGACGTGGTTCTAAACTAGTAAAGTCCTACCTTTGTCTATTCGTTTGTTTCGTCACAAAGGCAGTGCACCTTGAATTGGTCGCTGATCTTTCTACTGAAACCTTCTTAATGGCTTTTCGCCGGTTTGTGGCTCGACGAGGCAAACCGCTCCATGTCTACTCAGACAACGGCACTAACTTTGTAGGCGCTAATTCCGAGTTAGGCAATTTTCTCGCGGAACAAAACCCTTCTATTTCCGAATCAGTCGCGAACGACGGAGTAGCTTGGCATTTTATACCCGCGCACAGTCCCCACTTTGGCGGATTGTGGGAGGCCGGAGTCAAGTCCTCCAAACATCACATACGTCGCGTTATAGGTAACGCTAGTCTAAATTACGATGAATTTTGCACTTTGTTGGCACAGGTGGAAGCGACCTTAAACTCCCGACCCCTGTCCCCTTTGTCCTCTGATCCAAACGACCTTCAGCCTTTGACTCCTGCTCATTTCCTGATTGGTCGTCCGTTGGTGTCACTGCCTGATCCCAACGTTACTGAGATAGTCGAGTCTCGGCTGTCTAAATACCAGAGAATACAACAACTTCACCAGAATGTGTGGAAGAGATGGAGTAAAGAGTACATCTCGGAACTCCAACAGCGCACCAAATGGCGCACGCATCTTTCGGACCTCCAGCCTGGTTCCATGGTCCTCATCAAGGATGACAATCTACCCCCTCTGAAGTGGAGGTTAGGCCGGGTCACCGAGCTGCACCCTGGCCTTGACGGCGTTACGCGTGTGGCGTCAGTGAACACTGTGTCAGGGATCGTGAAGCGATCCTTCGCCAAATTGTGCCCGCTACCTAGTGTTGTGAACTAGTGCGTTAGCGTTCAGCGCAGTTTTCGTAAAGCCTTTTGGCTCCCCATTGTTCGGGTTTTCTTGTACTAGATTAAGATCCATGTACTATTAGGCTTTGTATATATGTGTGTTCATGTTACATGTTTTACTCTAGCTTTTACATGTCAACTCTGTACTGTTTTATTTGAAAGGTTACCCTTTCCAAGGCGGGCGGTATGTTAAGGACTTTATAAATTTTTGCCGCCTCTCTTGTATTCTGAATCAATACTGTGCGCAGTATAAGGTCGAGCGGGCTTTGCCTCGCCGTTCTCCGCACTTACGTTTCATCTGTCAAAGTGGCAGCATGCAAACCGGTCCGCACTCCGAAAGCTAATTCTTTGTAAATGTTAAACTGTTCGTGTTAATTTATGGCAATAAATTACTACCTTCGCTTTTCAACGTGTGTATAATTCAGTGAAACCTACAATCATACAGTCCACAAATTCCAAGGCGAGCTGGCGATCAGCGGTTTTCCAGATAGCGAAAAACTGAGAAGGCTACAAACATTGTACCTTCGATCCTGATTAGTGCTCAAACAGGCTCCTTACGGAATGATTTCATTTCCCCACATTGAAATCTCATGCATCTTAAGGAAAATAAAAGCCTGTTTACAATTACCCCCTATGTATGGGGTAAATGGGTACACCAACGGAGTGTTTCAAAATTTTAGCTGTAGTTGAACTCGTTTTTAATAAATGATATATGACAACACTGCACACTAGTGAAATTAATGCTGTAAGTGACCTCCACATTTTGAAATTAATCGATGGATGGATGCTTGGTTTTCTTGAAAGTGGGCAAAATAGTTGAAACCGTAAAAAAGTGTACCCCATTACCCCCATTGACCTTATATGTTACACCGAATTTGTGAAATTACTCATTTAGTAAAATAGGCCAAATTTTGCCTGTTTCTCAAAATCGGCACTGAATCCGCTGAATTCGCGTAATAATGAATTTGACAGCAAAATTCATGAATTTGATTACAAAAATGTTTGCCCACTACGTGAAATAATCAACCGACCGAGATACAAAAGTAATCAGAATCAAAGATAATACTAATAACTAATAACAATAATAGTGCCTATTTTACGAAACGAGCAATAGCCATGTTCGATATGTTTCTATTACGCGAATTCCGCAGATGCAGTGCCGATTTCATGAAATGTTAATATTGTAACTATTTCATGGATTGAGCAATTTCATAGATTTGTGCGTAATATATACAAAACTTTATTTTTGAAACGGAAAACGTATCTCCCGAGGGAAAAAGCGACATGTTTTACGCCAGAAAACAAGATCCAAAAGCTCATATTATTGATCGATCGTACATAATAACTATTTGTGCAACAAGTGCTAGAAGTGGACGTTTATGCACTGTAATGTAGCATGCTGTGAGAATGCTTAATTATTTTCAATTAATATCCAGATATCTAAAGGGTATCATGGGATAACAAGTGTAAGTGGATAGCTGGTCGCAGTAAATATTAGCAACCAGAGGGTTGTTTACTGCAACCGAAAAAGTTTATATATTTTGAGTAATCTCAGTTTAATTAGTCACGTTAAAGGTCTAATATCCTTTTAATTGTGAGAATAATATTGAAGTTTGGTACGTGTTAGCAAGAATAGCCTTCTGCACGATCAAAGTCTGACCAAGGAGTCACAAGTATTATTCGCATAGCGATTTGGAGATTAATAGAAACCATTTAAGTGGTTATTGGTGTTTAAGTCATCAGTTAGTGCAAGTGTTTGTGTTTGTGGCATGCTGCACTACCGTTTAACAAAATATTAAACGGTTACGACAGCTACAACGAGTTTTTATGGGTCTTCGACATCTTAAAGAAGATGCTTGACGACTGTGATCAGTTTGGAGCTGATATAGAAACACACTTCAGGTACGATTTCATCTTTGAGAAGGTTAGTGTATCTTAATAACAATTTGGTACTCCAAAATTAGAATAAAACATTGTATTTTAGATTTAGAGAACATTAAGAATATTAAGTTTTCCAAATTTGAATTGATTTGAGTACTCGACGTTTTCGGCTTTTATATTTAGAAATTGTATTATTTTTGGTCTAGTTATCTTTAAGAAAGTTTAACTTCACATGGGGTAGCGGGTAGCCCTCCTTCGCGATCCCGGCGATGGACAGGCTACTACAGGGATTGGTGAACCCTGCCCCTACGCTAGCTACTGATTCTACTCCAACTCCAGTTCCCGGGAGAAATCAGGTCCTAAGCCCCTATCCCTCCTGACACATCCCACAAATTCCTAAAACCCTATCCCTACCATCTTACAACCCGTCTAGCCAGCGTGGAAGATTAAGGCTATATATCCCTCCAAGATGGCGAGTTTAAAAACAAACGGAAATGTACCCCAGGTGGGTGGAACACCAAGTGTTAAATCCCACATCCCGAAAAGGATCTGCCTCGAGGATTCTGGGGGAGGCAAAAACCCGCTAAAAACACCCAAAATTAGACAAAATCAAACTACGACACACAAATTGTACATAGCCACATACAATATCAGAACATTGAGAACGGATGAACATCTTGAGAAACTAGAACAAGAACTCAAAGATATAAAATGGAACATTGTAGGCCTATGCGAAACTAGACTCAAAGGAGAGAGAAAAACCCTCCTAAAATCCGGAAACATATTATACCAAAACAACTCAGAAACTGAATATAGTATAGGAGGAGTGGGCTTCATTGAAGGGAAGAAGAAGATTTGGAACAAGTAATTTAATTAAATATTTTGACAACCTTTAGTGTGATTATTAAATGTAATGTCAAGCCAAACATATTAATACACTATAACTGAATTAGAAGGTTCAATTTCAAGTACTGATAGTGTAATTTAAAAAGCAAGTCAAATTGATAATAATTTGATAATTCAAAATATAATTCTAAAGATATAATTTATATTAACAATAACTCATTCAGCTGAGAAGGAAATTGAGTTCTTAATTGCTAAATAAGCTGCCTAGCCGAGGTACATTTAAAAAGATTTAAATGGCATAACATCAATGTCATACATTTATTGATGAGATATGTCAATTTAGAATTCATTTGAAAGTAACAAGGTAAGTGCGAAATATATTATTATTGATACTACTTCTGTTCAATAAGCAAATAAGGTAGATATCTTAATTTAATTATTATACATAAAAAACCCGGAAGAGGGGTGGTGTAATAGCACGAGACATGAAAATTATAAAACGAAGCCAAAGCCGTGCATAAACTCTTTTAGCACGAGATTGCACACAATAGTTTTTCTACGGCCTTAAATTTACTGTTATTAATCCATAAATGTCGATTTAGCAAAGGTTTGCATTTATGACAGTTATAAATTATGTCATAGTAAAGAGATGACGCGCAGGTGAATGTTTCTGCAGCCAGTAACTGTCAAAGTTAGTTATGAAAGGTAATTATAAATCTACACATTGGAAATTAAAGAACAAGTAAAGAAAAAAAAACAGGCATGGAAAAATTACTTAGCAAATAGAGTAACAGAAAATTATGAGAAATACAAACAACAACAAAAACGCGTTAAAGATATGATAAAAGAAGCAAAGAAAGATCGCTGGGCTGAATTCGAGAATAAATTAGAGAAAGACAGTAAGGGTAATCAGAAATTATTCTTTAAAGTGATTAAATCATTACGTCAGGGTAAGAAACAGGAAGAAATACATATTAAAAATGAAAGAGGAGAAATATTAACAAATGAAAGCAAAGTGATGGATCGATGGAAAGAATACTTCCAGACACTATTGAATGGATCAGAACTAAGGCCACAAGAAAATAGAGAAGAAAACAGAATATTGACAAGTAACGAGAAGAACACAATAACTAAGGAAGAAACTGAAGAAGCACTTAGGTGGTTGAAAAATGGCAAAGAGCCGGGTAACGACAAGATCACGTCAGAAATGTTAAAGAACATGGGTGAAAAAGGAATAAAATTGTTCACTGAAATATGCAATACAAGCTGGCAGACAGAGAAGATACCCAAAGTTTGGGAAGTTGCGTTAATATTACCCATATATAAAGCAGGAGACAGCAAACAATGTAGTAACTACAGGGGAATAACACTATTAAACTCACCTATGAAAGTATACGAAAAAGTACTGGATAAGAAATTAAGATCAAAAGTAGAAAGTACATTAAACGAGGCACAGAGCGGGTTCTTAAAAGGAAGAAGTGCGCATGAACACGTATTTACGATAAAACAGATAATCGAGAAAACAACACAACAAAATGCAGAAGCAATGTTTGCTTTTATAGATCTAGAAAAGGCATTTGACAGGGTCCCAAGAGAAAAAGTATGGGAAAGTTTAGATAAGAGAGGGATAGAACCGAAGCTAATAAATGCCATAAAAAGTCTCTATACAAATAACGTTAATTATGTAATAAGGAAAAACTTGAAATCGGAAGCTTTTATTACAACAGAGGGACTTCGTCAGGGAGGAGTACTGAGCCCACTGTTATTTAACATCTTTATGGATGACATAATTAACAAGTGTTCAGGAAAAGTGACAAAGTTATGTGTAGGATATAAAAAACTGCAAAGAATTACAATATCAGAAGGAGCTTATGCAGACGACGTGGTAGTAATGGCGGAGAAACAACAAGATTTGCAAAAAAATTTAGAGATTTGGAAAAGCACACTAGAAGAATTTGGAATGAAGATGAATTTAGAGAAGACAATGGTTATGACAGTAAGTGATCAGAAGATTAAAATCGAACTGGAACAGAAGCAGATACAACAATTGAGTACAGTTAAATACTTAGGAATAAATATCGAAAATAATGGCAGACAAGATACAGAAATTTACAACAGGGTTAAAAAGGCAATAAAAACTTATCACGCGTTAAGTAATAGCTTTATAAATAAAAAGGAAGTATCAAAAACAACAAAAATGAAAGTATACAAAGTTGTATACCGACCGATACTAACTTTTGGAAGTGAGTCTTGGATACTGACACAAAGACACAAGAGTAGTATGTTACAAGCGGCAGCCATGAAATACCTAAGACGTGTGAAGGGCGTAACCAAAGAGGGCAAATTCAGAAATACCCAAATACGTGAAGAGCTAGATATTATGTCAATATTAGAATATATAGAAGAAAAACATTTAAGTTGGTGGGGACACCTGCAAAAAATGAAAGAGCCAAGGCCAGTGAAAAAAGTGTGGGAGGCAAAAATAATTAACAAAAGAAAAAGAGGCAGACCAAGGAAGACGTGGGAAAAAGTAATAGGAGAAATATTAGAAAAAAGAAGATCAACATGGGTAGAGGCTAAAACAAGAGCGAAAAACAAGAAGGAATGGACTAAATTTGTTTATATATTGTATACCACACACCATTTTTGGTAAAGTGGTTCATTGATTATATATACAGGGTGTTTCATTAATAATTGGAAATATTTTAACTGTAGAATCCTGGGCTCAAAATATTAATATTTAACCCAAATCACTTAGATAAAATGTGGCTCGTTACTGAGATATAGGGTGTTCCATTTAAAAATTTAAAAATGATTTTTCCCCATTACTTTAAAACTATTTGACGTATCCGTATCATATTTGGCAGGAAGTTTAGACACTGTAAACCATGCTAAATTGTGTTAAATAAACGTTTCTGACTACTACCAGAGGCGTACCACAGGGGCAAGTGAGTGGTTGACCCTTCCCAAATTCTACGCCACTGGCGGAATTGCCATTTTAGCAAAATTTTTCGACTCTCCAATACTTTCTATGTAAATAACATACTCTTTCTTCGTCACGATAACGTCATTATTTTTCGAGATATTTAAATTTAAACAAAGCGGAACAGTTATTTTGATTTTAATGTGTATTAATTATGTTGGTGTTTTATGTCATAAGATTGCATTTATTACGCAAATGAAACTTTAATCCGTATTAACAAAAAAATATAATGTTATTTATTGAAATTTATTGCAACGAATACATGGATACATTTTTTTTATGTTGAATGCATCTATGTATTAGTTTCAAGAAATTTCAATAAATAACATTATGTTTTTTTGTTAATACGGATTAAAGTTTCATTTGCGTAATAAATGCAATCTTATGACAAAAAACACCGACATAATTAATACACATTAAAATCAAAATAACTGTTCAGCTTTATGTTTAACTTTAAATATCTCGAAAAATAATGACGTTATCGTGACGAAGGAAGAGTATGTTATTTACATAGAAAGTATTGGAGAATCGAAAAATTGTGTTAAAATGGCAATTCCGCCAGTGGCGTAGAATTTGGGAAGGGTCAACCACCCACTTGCCCCTGTGGTACGCCTCTGGTAGTAGCCAGAAACGTTTATTTAACATAATTTAGCATGGTTTACAGTGTCTAAACTTCCTGCCAAATATGATACGGATACGTCAAATAGTTTTAAAGTAATGGGGAAAAATCATTTTTAAATTTTTAAATAAAACACCCTATATCTCAGTAACAAGCCACATTTTATCTAAGTGATTTGGGTTAAATATTAATATTTTAAGCCCAGAATTCTACAGTTAAAATATTTCCAATTATTAATGAAACACCCTGTATATATATATATATATATATATATATATGCTACCGGAAATGTATGTAATCCGTCATTATATAGAATTCCTAGGAAATGTATATAATGCCTAAAATCGTCAGGAAATGTGTGAAATAAATTTTATTATACACATTTCCTAGGAATTGTGTACATTTCCTGAACTGGAATCGCAAATGTGTTAAATTCGGGATGTTATGTCGGTAGGGTAGGTTAGGTTAGGTTAGGTTAGGTTAGTAGCACTGAAAAATCGTCTCACTGCTAAGGAAAACTTCAGTTCATTTATGTTTTATTTTTCATTCATTCACAAATTCTACAGTATAATGTTGATTTTCATACATTTCCTAGTACCATTTAGGAATTCCATACAATGCCTAGGAAATACATACATTTCCTAGGAGATGTATGTATTAAAGAACCTTTGACTAATTATTTTACACATTTCCTAAATTGGCTCGGCATTATATACATTTCCTAGGAATTGTATACAATTCCTAGGTTTCATACATTTCCTGTAACATATATATATAAATCTACACATTTTACGTTATGCGTTACATAATGCTTTAATTATTTAAAAAACATTTACCTCTAACGAAAGAAGTAACTAGAATAACTTTACAACCTCACTTCCAGTTCGAAATTCTAAATCCAACACCAGCTGTCTACTTTTAGCACATGGGCTAAAAGTAAACAGCT
The DNA here is from genome assembly GCA_940337035.1 of Agriotes lineatus. Classification (NCBI taxonomy): domain Eukaryota; kingdom Metazoa; phylum Arthropoda; class Insecta; order Coleoptera; family Elateridae; genus Agriotes; species Agriotes lineatus. The sequence continues at coordinate 65,630 of CALNHX010000436.1, read as the reverse complement.
GATTTCATTTTTAACACGCTAAATTATAAAGCCCTTTATAATACAAGCAGATGCATGTCGCACAAGATGCATAAAATCTTGCATCACAGTACTTTCGTGTTTACATGTTGGTGGCCATGATGCAACCAAAACATAACCCTACAACGTCATACAGTTCACTCGTTGTGGGTTATATTATCTTTGCTCGCTGTTCTAGCTTCTAATCTTGTGTTTGAGTTGCCAACTGTGTTCGTTTTCCTGTGTCTTTTTGCCTTTTATGCTTTGCCTCTCATATTCTTTATTAAAAAATCAGTCTATTTCAAGACTAAGGAATACTTTTTTTGGGTATAAGGTAAGCCTAAAACATTGATTCATTTTTGAATGAACTATTTACGGTCTTTTCTGTTTTTCAGATTTCAAAATCTTCGAGCATGACCGGTTGTTCAGCCTCGAATTAGTACTATTAAACGTATAGACATTAACGTATTTTCAATTTCTGAAAAGTAACTAATGGCTTATAAAAGCGCACTCAAGTGTGTGAAAGTAACAGGCTCTCAGCCTATATTAAGAGGAAGAAGAAGAAGAACTACTTTTTTGAATTTGCCGCTTTTGTGATGTGATTCAATATGACAAGCATGCCGTATTATAGGGGTGCTTTACTAAATTATAAAACGTCACTTTTATTGAAAAAAGCTAGCGTTAAAAGTCCTACTTTTAGTAGTGGTCGTAGAAAATTAGTATATTATTATACTAGCAAGTTTGAGCTACGATATTAACGTAGAAAATAGTACATTAAGTTTTAAGAACGGTAAAGACATTTTACCGATCGAAGACAATTGTTTGGAGGAGGACCGAAACGACTACTCCAATTATTGTCTAAGATCCGTAATTCTTTAACGTTCGTGATGCTTATGACGTTTTTTGCACGATAGAAATGTATTTTTCTTCAAACGTCAGTAAAATGTGACATTATACCACAGAATAATATGTTGGTGGCACTGTAAGTCTATGTCAAATGCGAGGTTACCAGGTTAGGTGTTGCCTCAGTTTGTGTCAAAACTGACGCAAAACCTAACCTGCTAACCTCGAATTTTTACTTTCCGTTCTAGAACGGTAAGCATAACTTACTGATTTGGCAACAAACGCGGTAACTAAGTAAAATCGTTCTGTCGTGCAAAAACGAAATTATGTAACACCGTTCTAAATAGGTTTTAAATCTGGCAACACCGTTAATCGATTAAGTCGAAGAAACCTTTAGAATGGTTTGTTTCTGGAATACCCTGAGAGGATTTAGCTGGCTACCTAGCTCACAGAGGATCTAAAATTGCGATCCTGGCGGACGAGCAATTTCGCGATATACTACGCAGATAAGCCTCGGGGCTGAAATTCTTCATCTTATATGTTCTTTGATTATATCATAGAACAGGTGATGAAATTCACGTACCTAGGCGGCGAGATATCTAGCTATAGTGACATATATGAAGAATGAACGGTTTAGCCACAAAAAATATTTTCTAAATCCCTACAAACCTAGTGTTACATTCCAATTACTGATTTAGGCTTTTAGAAATTTAGAAAATATTTTTTGTGGCTAAACGGTTTACTCAACTAAAATTTTGTAAGAGAGAAAATAGTTTTTAAATTAAAGTAACTATCCAGAAAAAACATTGGTAGTGATTATACAGAGGGTTAAAAAATATGGATGGAAAATTTATTGTGACGTTTTTAAACACCCTGTAATTTTCGAAATTAAGTTTTATTCCTCAAAAAGCTGTAGTTTACTTTGGAAAACGCATGGCCAAAAAATTAATAAAATCTATCAAACATTTTTCGACTTGAAAAAATTTAAAAAAGCTAATCATTTTTGAAGACCTCTAGCGGCTAAACTAAGTAACTTTGTATATAGGTAAGTTGAGTTAAATCATCATATTTTTGCTCAAGGAATATGTGGTTAACGGATTGACCTCCTTTTAGGGAGGCAGCTCGGCAGATAAACCGTCCAGCCACGCCACATATAAAATATAACTTTTGCTCCTAACAACAAAATATACTATTATGAACACACTGTTGAATAGGTACTTTGCACTTGAGTAGAGCAACTGCATGTAACGAATGATTTAATATGGCGACGTAGGGTGTATTTTGAGCTTAGATTCTTGACTCATTTGTGAACTGTGTTTTGATCGAGTTGATAATATTAGGCTTTTACGAAAATTACAACGTAATATATCTATCATTTCGTAATCGTTAGTCATGATATCGATACGACGATACCGAAATTTGGGTAAATAATTTCAAACTTTACCTGGGTTGTTACATAACTTACAATGTGCTAAACTGGGCGTTTACCGGCGTAATTTCTATATATCGAACTTATTAACTGTAAGCACCATATCTCGTAGATTCAATATACTTTTCCAATCCTCTAGGTCTAGATACTAAAACTGATGTTTTAATAACTGTGTTTAGTATGTGTAGTGTATACCTGCAACAATATTTATAAATGTCTATACTTCAGTAAGCAACTGATTAAAAGCATTTGTAAAATTAAGATTCTCTTTTTTCAGAACCACAGCAAAACATCAAGTGTAGCATCTGACGCAACAACAACGTGTCCAGTCTTCATTCTGCAGATTTACTTCACAGGCTTCAGGTAAGAGTATAAATAATTGTCATTTGAATATGAGCAAAGATGAAATTCGCCAGGTGGCTGCATTAGGTCAATGCACTCTCAGCTGATTTAACCAGTGGTTCTCAAAAGGTAGCAGGGTAGCAAACACCTATTAGGAAGTATTTATTAATTTTTAATGCAATGTACTTCGAGTGAGGTCAGTATACACCGATTTAATTTAATGACAGAATGACAGAAGAATAAAATGGAAGTCTGTAGGTGTAAAATGTGTATTAATATAAAAAACAATATTAATTCTTTCTTTATGAAATACATAGGTACAGTCGCGGAATTAAAAATCCGGGCACTTAAAATGATTCAGTGTATACCTTACTTTACTTATCATGTTGATGATAATTAATCAAAGCCAAAATTAAATAGCTTGTTGAATTTACTTTGCATTGTTTAACTGTCAATTGCTAACCTAGAAACGCAAAGCTCAATTTACATTACCCAAAAATTGCAAAAATCCTCTATAAGACTCGCCCGGATTTTTAATTTCTCGACTATATATAAAACAAGTTATATAGCTAAAGATAGGCAATGGTTATATAATGAAAAATGTTAATAAGCCCAAACTACTTATTAAAATAAAAGAAAACCATTTTTTCATATTCCTGGGAATTTTTGCCAAGCTTGTACAGACTAGATGGTGCCACAAAAGACACACATTGCTTTATTGCTTATACAAAATATTTGCATTGCACATATATCATGTAATTGCTTGATTTTTCATTTTGTCTAAAAGTTGTAACTTGTGCACAGTTAGTGAAAAATGGTCTGTAAGCAAAAATATTAGTAAAATTAGCACTTCTTAAAACACTATATTGCACTCATCTTATCTGACTCACATTGATCCCATTATTTAAAAGATAGCGTGGAAGTGTTTTTCTCACATCCTTATCCTCAACTAATACATAGTGAATAATAACTATATCAACATTTTCCTTCTCAATAACCCAACTTATTAATAACCAGTGATTGTCCCCATAGCATACATTGCTTATAGCCAGTTTTTTTGTTCTTGGGAATCCAATTGCAGTTTATTAATTTTCTTTTGGTCGTCCACGTTTTTTTATGACTCCTGTTGTTTATATTTAATGGTTTTTTTGTTTGTTGCATCAAAGTTATGCTGACCTGTATTATCGACATTGTATAGTCAAAATTATACCCATTCGGAGTCACGTGACTTTTGTCTGTCTCTGTTCATCTTTAGTAAAATAGATGAAATGGAAGAAATTTGAAATAAAGGCATGTCGATTCATAAAATTAATTTTAAAAATTTGACGTTTCTAATCTGTCAGATTATATTTTTCGTGTAAGTTATTGAGATAAGGGTAATAAAACCTAAAATTGTTGAGCCGAAAACTGGAAATTAAAAGAAACCATCGGACATGCGGTATAACGAGCAGTCACAACAATTAATTTGAATATTATGCGTTTTTTTTATGAAGAGTACAATATTAATAATAGTAAATCAACAGTTTCACCCTCCAACGCTGTTCGCCGTGCTTCTCTTGCGTTAAATATCTCGGAGAGCACAATTTACCGAAAATATGAGCCAGAAAGTGAAGAATGCAAAAACGGAAGTCGACGAAGCAGTCAAGACACTGTATATAAAATGTATGTAGCTAAAGAATTTGTAACCATAAAAAATCTAAAAAATGCTTGGTTGAAGAATCTGGAGATTTTTCACATTCAGTTTCTTCCCTAAATAGATTGTGCAAGGAAATAGGCTTCAAATGGCAATGTTCTATAACAGAATATGCATGCACAGAAATTGACTTAAAATTTGCTATACGCAGCAGGTTTTTAATGTAGCAGCTGACATATCTTTATTATATTTACATTTTACGACATGTTATGTTTTCTTTAACCTGTAAATTCAGTTTGATTTCATATAAGAGAATAAACCCGTAGCAACCTTGTTTTAGAAATTGGCATATGTCAGGATAACCTACAAAACGGAATGTCATTTATTTCCCTAAAATTGCATTTTTAAGAATCGACATACGTAAAATTACTAGATTATCACGTGACTCCGAATGGGTATAAATTTGACTATATGTTACATCTACAATTGCACCTACATGAATGCCGGTAACTTCATCTTCTAAATGCTGATAACGACTGCAGTTCACATTCGTGTCAGAAAGATACGTGTTTATATTTATATAATGGTCGAAATCATCATTGTGTGATGGTAAGATGGTAATAGATAATACAATAGAAATTAATAATTTCTAAAATTTCAATTAAAATAAATTTACTTACTTGCAAGTAATAACTTCGCGTGTCGATAATATGTGTGATCTGTAGTAAGAACTATGCAGATTAACACACACAAAATTTTGATAGAAATTTCAATGTTTCAGGTCTTTGCTCAAAATTTGCATTACTTGTCTACGCAGCTACGTCAGCTATTACGTCAGTTTTTAGTAATGCTTTCTTTCTTTTTGTGCATAAGACAGGTGGCATAGTATGTTTAAACTCCGCAGTAGTAATTGCTTCATTAATAACACTATCTGTTGCAAAATTACAAGTGCAGTTATATGGCGTAGTTTGTAAAGACCTCTTGTTTACAGTTATATCCCAGATTCTTAATTGTTTTCCTGTATTCTAGTTGTCCGATAACCATTTTGCCCATCTCGTGCATCAGACATTCTGTATATTTATTTCCAGCACTATTAACATATTAAGTATTTACAAGGCACTGCTTCAATCGGTACATTGCTCTGTAGTCATGCTGATTCTTAAGAGCAGTCTGTATGGTATAAAAATTACTATAAATTCCTCTAGAGTTATTATTTACGAAGGATTATAATTTCGCATTTATGTTACAATTGATTGTACCTACAAAAACATCAAGTGCCGTCTTGTTGCCCAGAAACAGCCAAACATGTTAAGATGTTATGTGCATCCAGAAATATCAAGAGTACAGGTTACAGAAAGTAGATTGGAATGCGGTGAAAATCGGAACTAATGGTAGAATCTAGTAATTTTCAAAGTTTCGTATTGGTAACAGTTTTACATCTATCATATTGACATTAAATTGTTAACCTTATTTAAGCTAAATGACACAATAAATCAGAGGCGTACGCAACATTGCGGTATGGTATATTATCAGTTCTTGAATGTTAATAGGATTGCGGAAATAATGATGTACGTTGAACAACCAGGCTCTGCTAAACCTTCTATCCCAGCAACAGCAATTTCCACACTTTAAAACACAGAGAATCTGTCATATGACGTTAGTCACTGCGCAAACGAAATCCCTCTACCCACCGTTACTGTTTACTTGTAATTTAAAATATAACCTAACGTTGTATGTTTTTGACAACTTTCCACATATTGCCAATTCATCAAATATGATCACAGCGCCTTTCATGACCTACCTTGACACCCAATCTACTTTCTGTGACCTGTACATGAGTGACACTAATCCTAACCTCAATTTCAAGTGTACATTGCAAGCACCTGACGACATCATTTCACTTTCCTCTACTTTGCATCGCATGCGGTGCACTAGCAACGGCGTAATAATTAACTTGTTTTTTCAAAGCTTTGAGAATTATTGCTGTTTTAGATTACTTATTGCTTTGATGCTGCACATATTTATGCACTCATCTTTCCTTCTTTGGAAATATTCTTCCCTCACTAGTTTAAGTGTTTAATTTTCAGTAAAAATAAATATTTACGACTTATAATAATAAACTCTTTAAATATGTATAATTAAACAATTGTGTGAAACAATAACATGTTTATCTTGCATTTTGTGTCCGTTACGATTCTACAAAATATTAAAGTACCTAAAGATTAGGTGTTCATTCAATTCCACGTTCTATGTGAGTAGGGTTATTACCATTACAAAAATTTTACACTGGTTTTCTCAACTCTTTCACGGTTTTGATGTGCACTTGTTGGTTGTTTTTCTTTGCAATGATAATGACATTGTACATCCGAACGTCTCACATACAGTAATTAACCCGGCATTGGTCGCTACATGAGCGATTCCCTCACGTTTTTACAAATTAATTCGCCATTTTAGTGCAATGACAGATACCGCCCCGCCAATTTTTTTAATCCCCACCCTATTCGTCAAGCACCGGCTAGTGGTATTATTTCATGAAAAAAACAAGGCACAGTGCAATTGTGACAAGTAGTTTGGTAGGTGCGTGCGCTAGTGTGAGCAAATCGCTCATTACGCGACTAACCACGTTTACTTTTATATTTTTGTATTTGTTCTAAACATTTTTGATTTTGCGATCTTGCCAACGAGCCATTTGCACGGAACATACCACATATACCTGCCCTAATTGTTTATAAGTTTCGGATGAGTCGGATACAAACTAGAGATCGAAGCAGAGTTTATATTATATCTTTTTTGGATTTGAGTTTAACAATTTGAGTTGTATTTACATATGGTGTATAAAATAAAGTTTTGTATATTCAATGAATAATTTTTTATTTTAATTTTAAGGTATGACGTGAACAGATATTGTCACATTATGATTATAAAGTAATAATTGCCAATTATGAAAAAAAGCACACGTATACATTCAAAATGTCAGCTGTGAGAGAAACGCTCACGCGCGACCAACGACGCGAAACGAAACCTAGCGACTAATCCCAGGTTAAAATATGCTTCGAATAAATATGGAAACTAAGGACAAGTTTAATTATAAAATTGAACACAACCATTCTGGCTAATTTTGATTTAATTGTCATTTTAAACTATTTTCTAACCAGAATTTTGTTCTTGCAGCATGCAAAAAAAAATGAAAAAAATTTTAAAAAATCACTTTTTAATGCTTAAACGCTTTCATATTGCTAATGCAATTATAAGTTAACGACAGCCTGCTTTTGTTGCAGGTGTGAAGATATTTAAATTCCATTGACTGACGTGTCATTAAAAGGAACTTCACGTTTAAGCAAACATCATGAACATTAAACAAGAAAGCATCGAAAATATTAATTTAGTTACACATATGAAGACTTCTACAGGAGAGAAGCCTTCTACTAGCTCTGTCTGTGATTTGAAAGCTACTGTAAAAAGTAATTTGGTTATGCATATTAAGACTCATACAGGTGAAAAGCCATATGCTTGTTCTGTTTGTGATTTTAAAGCATCACGAAAATATGTTTTAGTTAGACATCTGGGGACTCATACAGGTGAAAAGCCTTATGCTTGCTCTGTTTGTGATTTCAAAACATCACATAAAAGTAGCTTAGTTACTCATGTGAGGACACATACAGGCGAAAAACCTTACAGTTGTTCTGTTTGTGATTACAAAGCAATTGGAAAAAGTAATTTAGTTATGCATATGAAGACTCATACAGGTGAAAAGCCGTATGCTTGCTGTGTTTGTGATTTTAAAGCATCACGACAAGCTGATATAGTTAGACATATGAGGACCCATACAGGTGAAAAGCCTTACTCTTGCGGTCTTTGTGATTTTAAAGCAGCTCTAAAACATCATTTAGTTATACATATGAGGACTCATACAGGGGAAAAGCCTTTTGCATGTTCTGAATGTGATTTCAATACAACTGTAAAAAGTAATTTAGCTATACATATGAGGACTCACACAGGTGAAAGACCTTACGCTTGCTGTATTTGTGATTTCAAAGCAACTATAAGAAGTAATTTAGTTATACATATGAAGACTCATACTGGTGATAAGCCATATGCTTGCTCTGCTTGTGATTTTAAAGCATCACGAAAAGGTGATCTAGTTATACATATGAGGACTCATACAGGTGAAAGGCCTTACGCTTGCTCTGTTTGTGATTTCAAAACAACCCATAAGAGTAGCTTAGTTGCACATGTGAGGACTCATACAGGCGAAAAGCCGTACAGTTGCTCTGTTTGTGATTTCAAAGCAACTGTAAAAAGTAATTTAGTAACACATATGTGGGGTCATGCAGATGAAAAGCCCTACGCTTGTTCTGTTTGTGATTTCAAAGCAACTGTAAAAAGTCATTTAGTTAGACATATTAGAATTCATACAGGTGAAAGGCCTTACACTTGCTCTGTTTGTAATTTCAAAGCAACTGTAAAAAGTTATTTAGTTATGCATATGAAGACTCATACAGGTGAAAAACCTTACGCTTGCTTTGTTTGTAATTTTAAAGCATCACGAAAAAGTGATGTAGTTAGACATATGAGGACTCATACAGGTGAAAAGCCTTTTGCTTGTTCTGTTTGTGATTTCAAAACAACACAAAAAAGTAGCTTAATTACACATGTGAAGATTCATACAGGCGAAAAGCCTTATAGTTGTTGTGATTGTGATTTCAAAGCAACTATAAAAAGTAATTTAGTTATACATATGAAGACTCATACTGGTTATAAGCCATATGCTTGCTCTGTTTGTGACTTTAAAACAGCACGAAAAGTTGATTTAGTTATACATATGAGGACTCATACAGGTGAGAAAGCTTTCGGTTGCTCTGTTTGTGATTTCAAAACAGCACGGAAAAGTAGCCTAGTTACACATGTGAGAATTCATACAGGCGAAAAGCCTTACAGTTGCCTTGTGTGTGAATACAGGACAGCAGATAAACGTAATTTAATTAAACATATGAGGATTCATACAGGTGAAAAGCCTTACCGTTGCCCCACATGTGAGCACAGGACAGTAGATAAACGTAGTTTAATTAAACATATGAGGGCTCATACAGGAGAAAAACTCTGTTCAAATGTAAAGCAACACATGTGACATTTGATAGAAATAAGTCCCATTATTTTTTAAGTCCAAAATTGTCTGTTCAACATATGTTCATTCTAAACTCAATTGTTATGAAGTTCTGGACATTTTAAAGTTCAAGGACAGTTTAAAAGCTTTGGTTAGTGTTAACTCGCTAATTTCTACGACTTATATTAAATCTAGATTCTTCTTCAAGTGCATTTTCTTTTGAGGACGTTGGCTATTACGCTGGCCCATGTAACCTTATTCAAAGCTGTTCTGAACAGTCTTGTAGTAGTCAGTACGGACCACTGTCTGAGATTACGCAACCATGATATGCAGCGTCATCCTGGGCTTCTTCGACCTCTTTTTACCCTGTAGAATTAGTTGACATAAGCGATACCTCTCATTTCTCATAATATGGCCAGAAATTTTCCATTTTCCTTCGTTTAACTGTTGTTAGCACTTCTTTACTCTTATCAAGACGTAATTAGGGTTGTAAACTCGGGCTTTTTGAACCCATGGAGTCCGGGCAGAACTCAGTCGGGTCCGAGTCTGGGTCCGGGTAGTTGATAATTTATGTTCAAATGTATCTATATATATAATTTTCTTTTGTTTTATCAATAATTCATTATTACAACAAACACATATTATAGCCATTAACCACTAATGATGAAAAGAATGTACAAAAAAGAATTATTTGTCGAAATTTTATTTGGAAGACTAAATAAGTAATGTAGGTACTTGTAATGTCGTAATACACATAAAAAATAAGAAATTAAAAAAGAAACATTTAACTAATATTTAATATTAGAAGAAAATATTATATGTCTATTTTTGGTACTTTTCCTCTATGCATTTTATTTAAGCGTAGTCTAGCCGTCGCTAGCAGGAGACTGTGGTCGGACAGAACATCTGCCCCTGAGTATGTTTTTGCTGCGCCCGATGGAGGACTGGCAACCCCACACGGGTATCTAATCTAGATACCTTGAAAAAAGTGTAATAATTTGTAAATCTAAAAGTACATAATGCGCAATACCTCCTTCAGGAAATTATTATTACTATTTATTTACAAATATAAAAACATAGAAAAGTTATAAGTAAACTGGTACTCTTACAATAAGTTTTTTGTCTATAGATTTAAACTATGTAATATCTACTATAAAATGCAAAGCTTTATGACTTAAGTTCTTTTATATGTCAGTAACAGTTCATGTTATTAAATGTGTATTGGTCATAACTCTGTATAATTAGTTATTATTTGTATTAATTGTAAGTATGGTGGTTAATATAACTAGCTAATAAAGTAGAATTGTACATGTGATATGGATAATCTATAGTTATTGCATCAGACGTTTTTTATGGTGGATTTAGACATGTTTTAGATGTATACACATTGAGCTAGTTGCAGATCAAGACTACTGATTTGTTGGTAAAAGTTAATTTCTAGATAGAAAAGGATTTATGGGAAGAAAAACTACCAAATAGCAAAAATGTACAAGGGAAAAGTACTGAACTATTCAAAATGTATTTAAGAAATTACATATTATAAGATTTAAATCAGGTAACGCGTTTAATATTCAGAAATAAGGTTCTACAATATCAATTAAAATTATGATCAGACAGTAATTCATAATTAAAAGTTAAATAATAATTAGTACAAACTAGAAGATAGTTGGAAGTAATATGAAAGTTCTAAGCTGAGTTAATGTTGGAATAAGTTACTTATAAAATTGTCAAATTAAAAATATACTGTGTTTAAATATAATCCAGGGTGTTAATTTTAAAGATTTTGTATATTATTTATTACTATAATAAATTGTAATGGAGTAGGATAACAACTGATTTTGAATTCTAAAATGTACATTTAATCCATTTGTATCCATAAAATTGAAGAATAAAACCCTTTTATAGTCAGTAATTTACTTATGGAATGATTTACAAAGCAGCAAAGGACGAAATTTAGTGCAAAATAAAGCAATATGTAAGAATTTTTAAAATAAAAAACAAACGCTATCATGAAGGAGCACTTGATTAATTAAAGAAGAATTAAGAATATTGGAATTGGTGAGGTGAATTTGTTTGAACCTTAGTGATTGGAGGAGTTGCAGTTCAAGTTGCTGTCAAGGCGGATACGTCTGTAACTGATTTGAATGGGTATGCTGTCATAAAGTTATAATTGGAGTAAATAAATGTGGACCTGTGATTGCTGGCTTAACTGCATACGGGTTGCTGTTAAGGTAGATACATCGTTGATTGGATTTGAATGGGTATGCTGTCATGAAGTCATCATTGAAGTAAATGTCTCTGGAGTGGAGTTAGTTGGTTGGATTCCATGTGAGTTGCTGTAAAGGGGAAGACATCTTGGAATTGCTGTTGCTTGAGCTACAAAGGATTTACTATCTGGGAGAGCTGATTAGTTTTTACGATTGGTGTATGAGACTTCAATAGTGTTCTATCCATTGTGACGCTGTGAGTTCAAGTTGAAGTAGGAAGTTTGGTTGTAGATACAAACAAGTGGCAGAATAAGCTGGTTGCATTTGCACAACTAGACAAGAGAATTATATCAATTCAATTAAGGGAAGATAACCAGGTATATGTAAAATAAACATTAATCAATTTCAACAGTGAAATAATAAGTTATGAACATTAATACTTACGTTTATTAACATATTTACACTAACATGTATTGAATGGATATGAATTCAGCTTGTATGTCATATTAATAGTCTGACAGTGGCAGCTGAGAGTTGTCAAATAATTCTAAAGTAACCTTTCATTTAACCAAACGATATTTACAAATATTTTGATAGTTTTCTAACGCAAGAAGCGACCTGATTTAAGAGAGATTGTTCTATTACCTATAAGGAAATAAATAATTTGATTAAATAGATTTGAATTAGGGCAACTATTTTATTTAAAATACTTTGACTTACATAATCAAGAATAGCTTAGCAGTACAGTAGCTATTACATAACTATTGGCGTGCAACGTAGAGTCAATACTATAACAATATATTGCTATGATACCCCTTTATCCTATGCTGTTCTTAATTCAACGATAATTAAGATGGCGATCAAAAGAATAATAATAATAATAATAATAATAGATCTTTATTGAACAAAAGAATATGCATTTTCCCAACAGGCGAAGTATCGAAAAACCGTTTTTCAGCCTTGCCTACAACAATATAAATTGTCAATAATGCACAAAAATTCATTATTTGAAAAATGTATGAGGATTATAAAGGGGAATTGTTCTAACCCCGTTCGCCAGAGTGAATACGTGACAAGTACACGAAATAATAATTTATGATTGTTTTCTATATAGTACCTAAATAATAATGAAAGTAGCTAGGTAAATAACAATTTTTTTGTGTAGTGCGTTATTTTTCTATAAAAAGTAGTTGCAGCAATAGGTACTAACTAACTACTTTTAATCAAAATTAAAAATAATAGTATATCTAAAACTTCTTTCTAAATGCAGCGTTTTATTTTTAAAGAAATTTACAAACACGAAACTAGCAATAACAAAAACAAAAATCATTCCTAGAAAATAACGATGTGTATGACAGTTAAAGCTTTAGCTATTTTTTAAGTCTTTAAACAAATTAAAATAATCCATGTTGTTTCCTAAAATTTGTCTCGTATTTTCCGCTGTATATTGATTAGCTAGTTAGTTTGGTAAACATAATTTCAGATACAATTATCTCAAGAAAGGACTCGAAATACATTACAAAATACATATTAGTTAATTAGTTAACTACTTAACCATAAAAGCATTCCTGATAACCGCAGAAAAGCGTTTTCCTGGAAATATCGAAATTAAATGCCAGGAATTAGAACCTTGTAAAATATACATGATTTATGTTTATGCTACAGCTGAACTTCATATCTATTTAAAATGTAACTCGGTACACTAGCCTTAATTGGAAATAACATATTTCCCATATGAGAATATTAAAACAACAAGTTTGGTATGCACTGAAGAGCGCCAAAAATGGAAAAAGCACAGGCCCGGACGATATTCCTATAGAACTACTGAAGTTAATCAACGAAGGCAACATGGACGTCCTACCTAGCTGATCTATTTAATGCCATTTATTAAACAGGAATTTTGCCAGAATATTGGCTTGGTTCAACTTTTATCCAGGTACCAAAGAAGCCTAATGCAATGGAATGCAACGAATATAGAACCACTAGCCTAATGAGCCATTGCCTAAAAACCGTCTTAAAAGTTATACATAACAGAATTCACAAAAAGGTCGAAGAAAATATCAGTGACTCGCAATTTGGATTCAGAAATGGAATGGGGACCAGAGAAGCTCTCTTTGCCATTAATGTTCCTGTTCAACGCAGCTTAGACATGAATAAAGACGTGTATACTTGCTTTGTAGATTTTGAAAAAGCATTCGACAAAGTTAAACATGAATGCCTAATAAACATCTTAAAGTAAAAGAATGTAGACGCAGCAGATATCAGGATAGTGCAAAACCTTTCTTCTTCTTTAGGTGCCGTCTCCAGATCGAAGTTTGGCAATCATCACAGCAATTCTAATCTTTGAGGCTGCTGCTCTGAAAAGTTCCCCAGATGTGCATTGAAACCATTCCCTCAAATTACGCAGCCACGAAATTCTTCTTCCTAAATTTCTCTTTCCTTGTTATTTTCCTTGTATTATCAACTGTAGCATCCCGTACCTTTCTCCTCTTGTAACGTGTCCAAGATACTGTAGTTTTGAGCTCTTTATCGTATCTATAATTTCTTTTTGTTTACCAATTCTTCTTAGAACCTCCTCGTTAGTTATTCGGTCCATCCACGATATTCTGAGAACCCTTCTATAAGCCCACATTTCGTACGCTTCTATTTTCTTGAGCGTTACCACATTGAGTGTCCATGCTTCAACCCTGTAGAGAAGAGTGGTGAAGATATAGCATTTAACCAAACGAACCCTCAGGTCTAGATTCAGGTATCTACTGCAAAACCTTTATGAGTACCAAATAAATAGCTAACGTCAGACTGGAAAGCGAACTGTCAAAAAAATACAAAGATACAGTGACGTGTAGGGCAGGGATGTGTAGTGTCGCCGCTTTTATTTAATATCTACTTGTAAGCTATTTTCCAAAAGGCACTGAACGATGGACAAGCTGGAGTCACAATAAATGGATAACCAGTGATTAACATACGATACGCCGATGACACGGTGATAATTGCGAACATTGGAGACCTACAAGTAATGACAGAAAGAGTGAACAACGCGAGTGAAGAAGATGGGCTAAAAATGTTTTTACAAAAGACCAGATTTATGATATTCACCAAAAATCAGAACATACAAGCCGATTTCACCATTAATAATATACAGATAGAAAGAATATAAAGTACAAATATTTAGGCACATGGCTTATGTATTCAGAAGAGCAAACTTTAGAAATACGAACTCGTACAGAAATAGCCAGAAATGCCTTTATAAAAATGAAAAAAATGCTAACTAGTAAGAATTTAAATCTTTCGCTTAGAATGAGAATGGCAAGATGTTATGTTGTCTCAACATTACTTTATGGAATGGAAGACTGGACGGTGAAAAAAACAGATGAGAGGAGAGTTGAGGCTTTTGAAATGTGGACTTATAGACGCATATTAAAAATACCCTGGACGGATAGAGTCACCAACGTAAAAGTACTCAATCATATGAACAAACAGGTAGAAGTTATTAACACCATAAACAGAAGAAAACTTGAATATCTTGCACATGTCATAAGAGGAAAAAAGTACTCGTTACTCCATATAATCATGCAGGGAAAGATTTGCGGAAAGAGAACCGGAGGGGCGCAGACGAAGCTCTTGGTTGAAGAGCCTCAGAGAGTGGTACAGTTGCAGATCCGTCGAATTGTTAGCAGTCAGCAGTTAACAGAGTTAGGATTGCCGCGATGATAGCCAACTTTCCTTAGAAGAGGGCACCTGAAGAAGAAGATACGAGAATAGAAATTAATAAAATTTGTTTCGAAAAAAAAATCTGCTATTTCAATAAAACTACTAAGTTTGAGCTACGATGTTAACGTAGAAAATAGTATATTAAGTATTAAGAATGGTAAGGACATTTTACCGATCGAAGACAATTGTTTGGAGGAGGAGCGAAACAACTACTCCAATTATTGTCTAAGATCTGTAATTCCTTAACGTTCGTGATGCTTATGACGTTTTTTGCACGATAGAAATGTATTTTTTTCAAACGTCAGTAAAATGTGACATTATACCACAGAATAATATGTTGGTGGCACTGTAAGTCTATGGCAAATTCGAGGTTAGCAGGTTAGGGTTTGCGTCAGTTTTGACACAGAATTTTTACTTACCGTTCTAGAACGGTAAGCATAACTTACTGATTTGGCAACAAACGCGGTAACTAAGTAAAATCGTTCTGTCGTGCAAAAACGAAATTATGTTACACCGTTTTAAATGGGTTTTAAATCTGGCAACACCGTTAAACGATTAAGTCGAAGAAATCTTTAGAATGGTTTGTTTCTGGAATACCCTGAGAGGATTTAGCTGGCTACCTAGCTCACAGAGGACCTAAAACTGCGATCCTGGCGAACGGGTAATTTCGCGGTATACTACGCAGAACAGCCTCATGGCTGAAGTTCTTAACCCTCCAGTACCCGTTCAAAATTCTAAGACATCAGTACCCGCACCGGTCTCGCAGTCCGACACCCCTCTGCCACCTCCATAAGAATAATGAGATATCTTATGGCATTAGTTTCTTGTTCACTAACGTCTTCATAATCAGATATTTCCTGTTCAGTGTCACTGTTCATTTCCCTAGTTTACAATAAATTATCTTCGTCAGACGATGGCACATCATCATAAAAAGCGTTGTCGACATCGTTCTCCGCTATTATATCTCGCATCGTCTGTTCTAGTCGCGCCTGTTCTTTCTCATAAAATCTGCCATGACCATAATAATGTTTTAGTATAACAGTGTTACTAAAAATGCAGAAAATACTTCCTTCTCCTCACATTAGTCGTATATCAAAGGTAAAAATAAAAACAACTCGGGTACCCGCTTCGGTCTCTGAAACCGAAATTATTAATAACTTTTAAACCACTGCATGCACAAACTCAAAACTGCACACGGATCTGCAATGGCAATATATAGGAAGGTAGTGAAATGGGCGGTAAACTAACGCTAGCACATTAAGTAATATACTGCATCATGTGTTTGCTCGGTCTCACAGACCGTAAACGGGGACTGAAGGTTTAATCTTATATGTTCTTTGATTATATCATAGAACAGGTGATGAAATTTACGTACCTAGGAGGCGTGATATCTAGCTATAGTGACATATATGAAGAATGAACGGTTTAGCCACAAAATGTATTTTCTAAATCTCTACAAACCTAGTGTTACATTACAATTACTGATTTAGGCTTTTAGAAATATAGAAAATATTTTTTGTTGCTAAACCGTTCACTCAACTAAAATTTTGTAAGAGAGAAAATAGCTACTAAATTAAAGTAGCTATTCACAAAAAACATTGGTAGTGATTATACAGGGGATTAAAAAATATGGATGGAAAATCTATTGTGACGTTTTTAAACACCCTGTAATTTTCGAAATTAAAGTTTATTCTACAACAAGCTGTAGTTTACTGGTGCAAACGCATGGCCAAAAAATTAATAAAATCTATCAAAAAATTTTCGACTTACTTGAAAACTTTTAAAAAAGCTAATCATTTTTGAAGACCTCTAGCGGCTAAACTAAGCAACTTTGTATATAGGTAAGTTGAGTTAAATCATCATATTTTTGCTCAAGGAATATGTGGTTAATGGATTGACCTCCTTTTTAGAGACACCATGTATATTCCTACTTTATTCAGTTTGTCTTTGTGATTTATTAATTGTCATCGCATATGCTAGGCGCACAGAGAAAATGGGAAGGGTGCCACAAAGAAGAGCTAGGAGAAGGCTGAATAGAATTTTGGAATAATAGATTACAAAAGCGATGACTGAATGCAACTTACACGAAAGAAACTGTGAGGATGGAAGAGTATGAAAAACAGGTGTCGGACAACGTCGAGAGACGTTTCAATAATATACGTATGCTTGTACCAACAGGGAAAGCAATGAACCAGCGTGTAAATAAGCACATCCACATAATTATAATTAAGCAGAAAAAACTCCATACAGCGTATGAGCAATACCGATTTTCTTTAACTGTCATTTTATATGTATTTTGACGTTTATCTGACGAATCAGCAGACCGTTGATTTCAAATAAACATTTAGTAGTGACAGTAGTCCATTGCAATAATCGGCAGAACGCGGCAGGCTGACTGTGAGAATATACCTGGTTTACTGTTACTGCATGGCCGGTTGCAACCGTTTGAGAGCTACACTATGATGGTTTTTCTCTAAAAATTATCAATTTACTTTCAATTTAGGACTTTTGTGCACATCTACACGGTAACAGCTTTAATTTAAAAACAGAATTATCGAAATCGGCCCGGTGGAAGTCTCAAAATAGGTATATGTCGAAAGAAAACGCTTCACGTTTTAAATATATAGATGAGCTCTCTTTAGCTGCTTTAAGTGCAAGTGCAGCATTCTTTTGCAATGTAGGTTTAAAAATGTTGTGGAGTTTTGAACTTGGTATAATTTATTAATACAACATTTAATAAGTATTTTTTTTAAATTTTTATTTACATTGTTATACCAAAACTATAGTTTTATAAATCTATACAAGGGGGATGACGATTAGGTACATACACATTTCGAGTGGGTAGGTGAAGCGTAAAGAAGTTATGGAGAACTTTTCGGAAGAATATTGTTCCTTTTCTACCTATAATAAAGATTTGCACTCTGTACGAAGAACGGGAATCTTGACCTTCTCCCCTTTAATTTCTTTTCATTATTGATATCTTAATCTTTACATATATGGCAACGGTTTCGCATTAATAATAAAAAACAGTAGACTGCTTAATTTATGAAATGTATAAGAAAACCGTAGCAGCATGTAAATACATGTCTTTGACGATTAACAAATAACTATAACTGTTATGTAACTTAACACGTCACTCGTATGCCTTCTATTAATTACGATAATAAATTTTACTTAGTGCAAGAAGTATTTTATTTTAGCGATTAACTCTTGATTTTATTTCATTCGGCCGATACGAGTTCGTTCCCACTAACAGCAGATAAATTTTGGAGATAACTTAAGATTCAAATAAAGAAAAAATCAGAAAATCGTCTCCCAACCCCTTGGGATACAAAATTCACTTATAGGTATCACATAAGGAAAATACCTCAGTGTTTGTTTATAAAAAAAACAGAATGTCCAGTGCGAAGAACGGGTGCTAGTTGATAATAAAATTGGAGTTGAAGTCCATGTTTCTCAATACTGCCTATGGTATTACTTGCACTCTTAATTTTCTCTAATGACTGGGCTAAATACCTTCAACTATGCTAGTTAGAAAGTTTGTAATATTCCACCCTTCTCATAAGGGTGTATTAAATTTAGCCGCGGGATAACTCACTGTCGAAGAGGGTTCGGTGAGCTCGAGCATAAATAAATACAACAACAACGATAAATTAGTAATAAATCAATATAATGTTTCTAATTGTATCATACAGAAAATGTGAACTGAACTGTATATCACAAAATATGAAAGTTACAAATCCTGGTGAATCCACGTTGAAATTTTGTTGTCGGGGTAGGCAGCCCACTAAGCACCTCTGCGGGGGAGGTCACGAGCCTTGGAGATGCCTATCCTCGGACGGGCGGCGAGTGTTGCCTTCCGCGTCGATCCGCGAGAATTTTCCGCTCGAAGTCGATCGATGCCGAAAGTCCCAGAATTTTGCTTGTAGGCGCCGTCCTTCTGCGAGTTTTACGAGTTAAACTACGTGACAAATTTTACCTGGAGATTATTTGTGTGTTTCGAGTTTAAGATGTGACTCCTCCCTGGAAGTTAGTGCCTCCTCTAGGTGGACGCAGCGCGCAGATCAGAAGCACGCGATTTCCAGGTGCGTAGATAGTTTTTCACCTCTCGCAGGTAGAACGGAGCGCTTATCGGAGGGTCCGGCTCGTCCGATAGTGCGCTATCAGCTCCAGGTCGTTGCTTCGACTTTGTTTACGTTCGATGCGATTTGCGGACGGGGAATGTTAACTTCAGGCCTTGCGGGTCGAACGGTGGCTTCCGGCGAAGTGATATGCTGTGAATCACACCAAATTAGTCTTCGCGGAAATCGGGCAATTTGTTGACACTTCATGCACTGCGAATAAACAGGATTTCGCAGTCGATGAGAGCACGGGAACGTCTGGATATGGGGAAAGTAAAATATTCCAAGATCTCAACAGCGTGTGCTGGAACTTGTAATATTTCGGATTCAAACGCTACACTACTAACCAGAAATTTACCGACATGATAGAATAGCGTTCAGTACAGGTTATTTACAGCGGGTGTGAAATTATCCTAATCTTGCTAACAGTTCGTAACGACAAAATGGCGGTAGGAAATGCAGCCAGATCAGATAACGGATCAGGTCAGGTATCTTCTTATCGGATGAAGATCGGTCACAGAGAGAGAGCGGCAGTTGGGCGTTCTTCGTATTTATAGTATCGGGGTCCCTTATCTGCTGCTTCCGGTGGCGATTAGAGTAGGAGGGGAGTTTCGCTTGCGCGCCGCCTTATCGTAACTTGCGGCATCGGATGTCGTTCGGCTTATCGTCGGTTAGATCCGTAACGTTTAAAAAGCGCGCTGAATTCAATTCAAATGCTTTTTGAGCATCACTAGGATTTAATCTCAGGGCGAAACGTTACAAGTTTACATTCCAAATACTGCCCTTGATACTTTGTTTATGCTGTTTTGGCAATTTTTTTGAAAGTATAAAATCTTACTTTTGTGTAAAATGTGTTCAGTGGCTTTTAAATAAACCATCTAAATGGTTGTACGTTACACAAAAAGTTCAAATTTGTGGTATTTAATATCATAATTTGATAGTTTTGTCATTGGTAAAGGTTAAAATAGTAAAATAAAAATACGCCAACATGTTTAAAACACTACAAAGAAACCGAATCATTACTAAAACAAATAGTTATTTAAGCATCAAGGGAAGTAAGTAGCTTTTACCAGTCGAGAACGAGTTTGCCAGCCCGAGCGAGCTCGGGCTGGAAAGTTAGAGACTGGTTGTAGATAGTTACTTCCCGAGCATGCTTATAATATTTGTGTCCATGCCCTACAAAAATTTGTTTGTTTCATTATTATATAATTTTTTTATATTTACGGTTATACCCTAACCCTACTTCTCTTAACAAGTTTTTACATTTCAAATAGGTTAGGATCAGTTAAGTTCAAACCCGTTCAGATCACTTACAAAACTAAAATTGCTGTAATAACACGTAATTCACTTACTTCCCTTGGGGAGTAGGTTTTACCTTACTTCCCTAATGTCATGACAACCAGTAAACAAACAGTAAAATCAACTTACCTGCAATGGATATGTCAAAGTAAGTGTAACTTACTAGATGGTCACTCGCTTGCTCGGCCTGGCAAACTCGTTTTCCACTGGTAAAAGCTACTTACTTCCCTTGATGCTTAATAAATTAATAGTTATTTAATATTATAAACAAGATAAGATTTAATTTTCAGCGTTGTTTAACAGTAGATGCAGATTTGAAATTTCATTTTAAATTTCAGAACAAATTTGATGTGGAAGCACATAGGATATCCAACATCTTGAACATATGGAATTTTGGGTTTCTATTGGGGGCGTTGAAGCGGTTTGTGCATGAGGAGCCCTACCATCGCATGCTACTTCCACCCAAAGAGGATATATAAGAGAGGGAAAAGCAGCATATTTAAAAATTTTGGGAACTAATAGACGATGACGTTTGACGTTGTCCCTCAAGATTAAAAGGGTCAAGATGGCTGTTAATTGATGAATCCATATTTACTTGAAACAGGTATGAATTACTAATTTATGCTGTTTGAAAGTAATTATTTTGATATCAATATGAATCATAATTGTGTAATTTTTGTAGAATACTGGGAATTATGGAAAGAAGTCTTGGAACACGAGAACAAGCAATATTGGAACAAAAATAGGTTAGGTAGGTAGGTAGGAATAACGCTAAGGGTATTGCATGTAAAACTCTAAAAACTATATAGGTACCTACCTTAATGGTCAGTTGGTAGTCCTTCGTTTAAATTTTGACCTATGATGTAAGTCCGTATAATATTTCCTAATAATTACGTCCAGTGCTGCTTCCAATATTTTTAACACAATATCAGTATGTTTGCCACACTGAAATCACTGGGTATTAATTTTACGTAAAATGTTAATAAGTTTATATTTAATACACTCACGGTAAAGTCATAAATGCATACTGTGTAATTTATTAAATGTTTAGAAGCATATTTTAACCTCAGTTCATCGTCTATTTCTTTAAACATTGTGAAAGTATGTTGAGGTTCTACAGAAAAACTTAAGAACGATCCTTTGCATTGGTCACAATCGGGCAGATTAACTTTTTCTAATAAAGTAACCACACACATATGCTACAGCCTGAATATCGAAATCCGAGAAACTCACATCCTGTATTGATGGGATATCCAAATTACTTAGTTCATTCTCAAGTGTGTTGTCTATAACAGGTGGTTGCTGAAATTCTTGCTCTATTAAGTCTTGTAAATTTTCTAAAATACTTTTTCATCTTTTTCGCAGTTTGATTGTTTGCTATGTGGAGCGATTAAATTATTAAATACAGACGTTTTAAGTGCCGAAACAAATTGGTAACAACTAGGGCTAGTGTTTGCAGCTCTGTACTGCCGAATCATTGCAAACAAGTTCTCGATGGGATCTTGATTGAGAGAACGAGTTGCTAAGAATCTCAAGCCAACTTGTTTACATATTTTCCATATTTTCTGTATTGCTTCTATATTGGAAAGCCAAGCTTTTTCGAACGGTTATGTTTGGATAACTTTGGAATAATGATTTTTATCTATAAATGTCCAGGTGTTTATTTTTGGTTTAATTAAATTCCAAAATCTGATTTTTTCAGATAAACAGCATCGCAACTCTTTCCCACGTCAGGATGCAACGAACGCCCATTAAAACTGTCGAAAAGCTTATCCAGGTCATTGGCAAATATAGCTTCAGTAGGAAGTTTTTTGTGAACAATTGGATATCATCGATTCTATGGCACATGCTACGGTATGACTTAATGTCTGTGCAGCTCATTTTGAGTTTTGGATTTCTTTGAAGTTCAAAATAACAATCTTGTATTTTGTATAAACACCGAAATCGTATACGTATAACCTTTCATAATATGCTCTAACTTTGCAATTTTATTTATTTCAAACTGTATATTGTATTTTAATAGAACATTTTTTGTTAATTTCAGTAAATGGGGTGGATCAAATAAAGTGATGATCTCTTCATTATTAACAAAAATATATGGACGTAGTCTATCTGATGATTGTTGTAACTGATTTAGTGCTGCTCTGTTTGTCGTTCGAAATCACAAATTGTACATACTACCCTCAGACCTATTGCTTGTAAAGCCAATATAAGATAATTTTTTATCACTTTTAAATGCGCTGTTTGTATAGTGTGTTGTGTAAAATAATAAGTAATAGGTTGTTTCCACTTTTTTCGTACACCAGCTATCATAAATACTAATGCATGATTAGCAATAGCATTTTGTCTTCCCAAAGAGCCAAGATCTACATACCCCACAACTTTGTCTGCAGATATAACATACATTAATTGAACAGAAAGTTTAATCTCGTCAAAAATTAAAGTACACAATCTTTCTCCTTTGTTCGCTTTTTTAACTTTTGATTCGAGGCGATTCATTAGTGCATTGTTTATCCCAGTTTCAAAGGAAAAGTGTTGTAAATATTTTTGCAATTTTACCCGTGATGGTAACTTAAAAAATTTACTTAAAAATCGATAACATTTTGGCCCTCTTTTATATAATGCCAACGCAAACACTTTATCTTTAGTTGTCCACTTTGGGAGCATTACGAACTTGCGACATAATAAATTCCACCCTAGCAGGATTGAGACTCGTTTCAAGAGCCTTAAACATTTTTGCATTTGCTTGATTGCATGCAGTGGTTAGCTTATTTTTTGACTCAAATAGAGCTCTCTTCAAGTTGTAGAAATGCTTTTGTTGTGATCTATACAACATATACATTTTTTTCTTCTATGAAGTTACTTCGGCTACTCTACGCACATTTATGGAACTTAAAAGTGTTTGTTTTGGCTGTACTACTGCAGTACTTACTGTTTCTTGTGTATTAAATTGTGGAATATCTTCTGTTGCAGAAGTTGACGGTTGATCACAAGAAAAGGTGTGTTTGCTGGTTGATGGTTGTTCGGGCAGTTGTGAAGATGCAGTTGAAGAGCAAACAGCAGTAAATATGAACTTTCTTTAAAGTGGTCTCCACATATGTGTACCGTTTTGTTTGAATAAACTAATTGTCCTACGGGTCGAAATTTATTTATAGCTTCAAACCACTTTACTTGTTGTGCAACTGTTTTTGGCATTAAAAAAAAGTGTTTATTTTTATTAGTCACATCCGTTAATTCACTATAGTACTTATTGTTACAACCAGGTATATAACAAGAATACTTATATCTACCTGATAGAGACATTATTATCAACATTTTTAAATATAACGAAATAACCACATCCACTATGAAATCCGACCATGAACTAAAAAGAGGCTCTTTCTTGAAAAACAAAGGGGTTTCATGTTGAGAATAAAATGTATGTATTGTAGTAACTGCTCTAACATTTTTTAAACTTGAATTATATAGATTGAAATTCAATATTATTTTTTTATTAAGAACGATAGCGCCTTGAGACTCTTTTCAGGGTTGGTTCGATTATCTAGTTGCTTATTAATTGAAATTTTATTCTAATAATGACTTTAAATTGTTTAATGACATGAACTGTCACCTTGCACGTTAATCAGTGCTCCACCAATATTTTCAATCAAATATGACAAATATTAATTCTATTCACATCTTACTGACTCAATATTATATGGTAAGTACTTGATTATAGTTAATTAGACTTTTTTAATTGACTTTTATTTACTATAACTTCAATAGGACAAACTAAAACCCATCTTGAACTGGTTTCACTCTCCCTGCTTCAATGTTACCTCCAAGACAGTACTCCTTCTGATGTCTACAGCCCGGATCCTCAGTTAGTCCCGCTGTGATGCACTACTTACTGACAAACAGTTGTCAACTTGTCAAACCCTTGGCTGCTAGCAGGAATGGTCCCGTTCTACTTCACCAATGCTACTGTCACCTTACAGAGCTTCCCTCGTTCCAACGGCTTCACGGCAAGTTTGCTATCACAGATGATCCCTAATTAATATTCTTCTTCCTTAGCTCTTACTTTAGCAATCTCTGTCGTCAGTAACCAACAGAATCGCCTGAGTGCAGTAGTTCCTCTGCTATCTTCCGTCGACAGATCCACACGTCCTCATTACTCTCTCAAAATATCCAGAAATTGACAACTTTCTAACCAATGTAACTTCTTATCAATTGTATTATTCAAAATAAACCAATTCCATTCAAATCTTATTTTCTTCTTGCTTCTTGTGCTTGCTTATATCTAGTTATACCACCTTCCAAATTCTCTTCAGTAACTGTTATAATAATCTTCTTAATATTTCATTTAATTTTCACCTCGTAAATTTGTTTTAACCTTTTTTTTAAATATTTTCACCAACTATCATATCAAAAATAGGGTAATTTCTAAGTTTTTATTTAGACGGAAAAATTTTATTCAAAAGTACATTTTATTGTATACCTAATTTGTTATTTTTTAATAATCATAACAAAATTTGCTTAGCTCCTATGTTACAATTATTCATGCCATCTACAAATTAAACTTATTTGAGTTCTACATACTTCATCATATTATTTTAATAGAAATTATATTTGTCGTATGTAATATGTGCATGTATTTACCTTATAACTTTCAAAAATACTACAGAATACTCAAGTGCTATACCTTTCAATTTAATTTGCATCAAATTCAAATTCAATTAATGACTTTCATTCAGCAGCCAATTCTTTTTAAACTTTTCTAAGTTGATTGTGTTGATCTCCCAAATTTTATATTTACATTAATCTTTATCCACAACTGCTCTTTATGTATCATAACAGTATATAGTCTAGCTATAATTACAAGATCAAGAAAGGAGTTAGGAACAGTATTTGGTAAACTGGAAAGCACGGCAAGAACATATGGGTTAAGAGTAAATGAGAAGAAAACGAAGTATATGGAGATGCGACAAAACAGTGGGAGAGAAACAGAGGTCAGTTTCAAGGTGGAAGGAAGGGAATATAAATTCGAGAAAGTAAATAGCTTCGATTATCTGGGAGTAACATTAACAAGTACCGTAGATGAGAGTGTAGAAATCCAAAAACGAATTTCAAGGGGTAGTAAGGCAGTAGGTGCTATCAGTAATATATTTAAGACCAAAGAAATCTCTAGAGCCGCGAAATTAAGAATATACAAAACAATAGTACGACCATCCGTAACATACGCAAGCGAATTATGGGCAATGACAAAACATATGGAAGCAAAACTGGAAGTATGGGAGAGAAGAGTTTTAAGAAAAATACTGGGAGGAGTGAAAACAGAGGACGGCGAGTGGAGATGAAGGACTAATAAAGAGGTACAGGAAATTTATGGTGACCCATCCATAACGGCGTTCATAAGAGCTCAGAGGGTAAGATGGCTAGGGCACATCAGCCGTATGCCGGAAAACAGACATGCGAAGAGGATGCTGGAAGAAGGAACCGGTGGAAAAAAGAAAAAAGGACGCCCAAAAAGGAGGTGGCTGGATGCAGTGGTAGCGGATGTGAAAAGTGCAGGAGTGGAAGATTGGAAAAACAGTGCAAGAGACAGAGTCAGATGGAGAAGAGTGGTCAGTAAAGTTAACGAAATGTAAAACGTAAAATGTGAAATGTGAAAGGTGAAAGTTGAATGTGAAATGTGAAAAGAGAAATATGAAAAGTAAAATGCCAAATTTCAAATGGGAATTGTGAAATGCAAAACGTCAAATGTCAAATGTAAAAGGTCAAATGTAAAATGTCAAATGTCAAGTTCAAAAATGTAAAAAGTCAAATATCAGGTTTAATTGTAAAATGTAAAATTCAAAACTCAAAATATGAAATGTGAATTGTAAAATGTAAAACGAAATGTTAAATGTAAAATTTAAAAACGTAATGTGTGAATAGTGGAATGTAAATTGAAATGTAATAAGTCTAAGCCATGAGCCTAGAGGGCCCGTAGTGCTGTAATATATATATATATATATAGTCTAGAAGAAGCCGCGTGGCGCTGTTGGGTAAGCGCCAGACTTGCATTAAGCAAGTCCTCGGTTCGAATCCCGCGGGGGTCGGAATTTTTCCGCCTTGGTGATTGGAATCGGGCTCGGTGAGACCATTCACAGTTGGGCACCAAATTAACTGTGCTCTACTCAGAACCACAGACCTAAGAGATAGAGTAACAAGGTCAACACATCACCAATGCACACACTTCATACAATGGTTGCTGCGCAAGCACCAAAGGCGCGATCCAACTCTGTATCCCGAATCCGGGGCAAGTTGATCATTGTACCGCCAGATGCCAGCGCATAAAGCACCAGCCTCGACACCGCAAGGTAAATAAGGTTACAGATAATACATACATACATATAGTCTAGAACAGGGATGTCCAATATGTTAGATAAGAGCGCCAAAATTTTTACTGTTAAAAGTGAGCGTGGGCTGCAATTCTCAAAATGCACCGCAGTCAATAATTTCAGATTTTCAAGATCAAAGGCTTTAAAATAAAAAAAGTTTGCTATCAAATTTGGTGTACCTACATTGACAAATTATAGTTATATAATTGTTATTTTATTATTTTTTAATTCTTAAATTTTGAATTTCAAAACAAGTTTCAAATTTAAACCTTTTTAAGTGAACTGTTAGCGAGCGGCATTATTTAATGAAAAGGGGCACGGGTTGGACACCCCTGTCTACATTCTATGGGGAAGGTTTTACATTTTTAATTCCCTTCTACCCCTGTCTAGAACAAGGCCAAAGGGTCTGCTAGCATTTACAAACATAAACAGTTCAATGGGGTTTGTTTATTTAACTAAGCTAAATATTAGATACCCAAGCTGAATAATGTGTTAGCTTCTCTTAAATCATTGCTAGTACTTATGAAAATAATCTAATATAAACTTACAGCTTTTGGTTAAGAATTGTTTCTTTTGTATTCTAATTTTCACTTAAGTATAAGTGTTAGAATTACGTTTATTAATTATTGCTGAAACCAGTTTTACTGTATTATAAGAATAAATTATACTTTTGTAGCATGTGAATTTTTTTGTTTGTAAATGGTGTTTATGATGATATTAATAAAGTATTCTGTCAACAAGATGTACCTAACTCGTACACGATTTGCTGAAATGTTTCTTGATTTGTGAAGTGCATGTGTTACAGTTAGTAAGATGCCAAAAAAATTTAGTAAGTTTGTGAATATGGAAGGATGACAGTTTCAACATCTTTGTTGAGAAGCATTTAAGGATCCAGGTTTATCGAAACTTTTTACATTAATTTGGACATTGTGATACTTTGGTAAAGTTTACCGAAATAAATCTGTACCACCCTGAATAGTATGAACGAAAAGTAAATTCATTAGGAATACCTATGGAATTTCATGTCGTGTATTATAGCACCATAAAAAATTGCAACTGCCAGTGTCATAGACAGTTCCATATTTTTTAGTGTTATAATACGACTCCAAAATTCCGTAAGTATTCTTTATGAATTTAATTTTTGCTCGTACTATATTTCTAATAATAATAATGGTGAGGCGAGCAGTAAAAATATTTGAAATTGGCGCCATTTTTTGTTTACGAGTTTAGTTCCGCCGGTGAAGGTTGATGACGTTAGTATCGCCTTGCCGCTATAGCCCCTATATTTACATATAGTAGCGACAACGATTGATGTTGCCGCTGGGGCAAAATCACGTTGGTATCCCTTAAGTCCCTAGCATATTTAAAAATCGCCTAGGAAGTTGCATAATTAAATTAAAATGTGACATTGACAGTTGTCGTGTTTTTATTCATTTTTCTCTTCGGGGGCTAATTTGAAGTCGAGGAAGTGGAAATGCCAGGGTGTTGTGTCGATAAGTGTAAAAATAGTGGCAGAAAAGGATTTCAGGTCTGTTATTTTTTCACTGTTTACACTGAAATTTACCGTTTAGTAACTTTTTGTATTTTCATGTTTGCATCAGGTTTGCCCCATGATGTCGCTACTATTTGTAATAGAGGGGCTATACTTGCCGCCAACAGTTTATGTATCGTCTTTGCTTCGAGCAGTCGGACATAAACGTATCTCAAAGTGCCTTAGAAAACGACGCCGCCATAATTAAGAGCATCTTCCCCGAGTGCAGCATGGAGGAAATTACTGTGAAAAAACTGTTGCGCCAGAATAGCAATAACTGTCTGAAGCAGGATTCGTCCAAGCTTGTCGAAGGGAATGGCGTCGTGGCTTCGAAGACATCCAAGCTGGCTTCCGCCACTGTCGTTTTAGGTGAAGATAGTGGAGGTTAGTAAGATTTTTGCGAATACTTTGTAATAAAAAAACAAGCCATCTAGCTTGTTTCTTGTTGACAAATAGCTGTGACGTTTCTAAGAACCTGTTAAACGTTTTGTCCTGTTTATGTAATATTTTGCCATTTGCAGCTGAGTATCTTAAGTTCATTAAAATGTGTGAAACATCTGCTCAGGCGTAGCAACTACACAAACTTTCCAAGTATTTATTAAAATCTTGATTGATGTAACAGAAGTAGCGATGTGTCGATCCGGTCGGCATATTTGAGTTCGCTGGATGCCACAGCGCGGACCGGGTATGCCGGGCTCTGATTGGTCGCCAACTTCGTGTCCTTCTTG
Source organism: Agriotes lineatus (assembly GCA_940337035.1). Lineage (NCBI taxonomy): Eukaryota > Metazoa > Arthropoda > Insecta > Coleoptera > Elateridae > Agriotes > Agriotes lineatus. The sequence goes on along the minus strand of CALNHX010000436.1, from coordinate 36,323 downwards.
AATGACGTTTGAATTTGAACCAACGATTCTTATTAGTTTTAATTTTATTGTAATCTTTTTTTTTACTTACCTAAGTGCACTTGTTGCATATTAGCACCAATAAATATCTATCTATCTATAGATGAACAGACAAGATTTACCCTGTTTTGGTGTTAAGAAATCATCCTATTCAGAACCTACTTAAGGTGAATTGTATGAAACAATAAATAAGTAGTTACCTATATTTATTTGTTATTTTGAATTTCGTCGTCTTTTAATACTTATTGGAGTCGCTGCTTATATTATTTTCTTGCAAAGCTGCTGCAGTTTGTGTTGATGTACTTGAAAAGATCTATGAAAATTTATTTTTGTTATAACCTATATTTTGTTTTCAATTGTATTATGTTCATATTATTTTTAGAATGTTACTCAATTTTAAGTTGCAATTAGGTGTTGACAGTATTAGGTACATATCAGAGCTAGTCCGGGTGTAAACAAAAGCAGGTATTAGATCTATTAAACAATCATTTTACTTATTGCCTACAGAATTACCTACATAAAGGAAAACGAGGCATTGACCAAGCATTTCACGGCGCACCACGGACCAATCAGAGTTCGGCATGCACGGACTGCGCTGTACCATCGAGCTAACTCAAATATGCATCCGGTCGGATTCGATACAAATGATCGAATCCGGGGCAGGATCGATTTGGATCGAGTCCAAGTTTCGGTCCGGATTCGTTCTGAGGAACGAAAAGGTCGCGAGGCGTCAATTCTCGCGGACATTCATTCCTTTGGCATTCCGTTATTCAATCCATTTCAATACAGAATACAATACAATGTGCTGATGGGGACCAGCAAATGATGATGGTGTTCGTTTTATTAGGCTCGACGTCGACAGGCGACACATGATACGGCCAAAGTTGCATGTTTTTTTATCAGTTATCAGTGATTTATGGCTTTTGGCGGCTTTGTATGTGCCCAATTGATGTTTGAGACATATAAACATACTGAATTACCGACTGCGCGACCACTCACCAAACCAAAGATACGCGCGTTGTTCGTTCCGGGTCCGGAATGACCGAGGACCCCGGGTGTCTGAAATGCACATTCAATTTCGATGTCGATCCGAGGATCGAATCCGATGGACTCATCCACTTGCGGAATGGGATTGGAATGAACGAGTCCGCAAAAGTATCGAAACTTTCCATCACTAAACAGAAGTAAATAAATACAGTGTAAAAGACGCTTGGATCTTTAAAACTAAACTTCCACAAGATAATGTATTATTTGATGTTGTTTCATTATCAAATTTATAGTGATATTTGTACTTATACAGGGTTTTCAAAGTTAAGTCGGCACTATTGCTAACTTCGTTATTATTGGAGCTACAAAGTCAGTTAAATAGGCAAACTAGTAGTATTTTTTTCGCCAATTACGATGGTGAAAACGGAATCAAAATCGAACATCGCGTTCGCGAGTTATGTCATTGCCAGGGCCACTAGAAGCGTTTACAAGCGGCCTCAAGAATGCTTGGAGCAAGAGGGTGATGTTTTTGAGCATCTAACTTGAGTTTCGTTTTTATAAGTTCATAGAATAATTTGAAATAAACGATATTGTTTCACTTCACGGATATTCTTTTTAATTTCTATTTTACGATAAGGCAAAATTGCCACTAACACAGCCACCTTAACGAATTTGAAAAATCATCAATACCTTTGTCATTTTTGACATTAGGATACAAGGACATAGGACACTTTTTGTTCAGAATTTAATTTCCTACCGATTGTAAATATTGTATACTGAGTGTCCCATTTGAAAAAATTGAACTTTTTTATATAACTCACGAACGCGTTGTTCGATTTTGATTCCGCTTTCACCATCGTAATTGGAAAATTGGAAAAAAATACTACTAGTTTGCCTATTTAACTGACTTTGTAGCTCCACTAATAACGAAGTTAGCAATAGTGCCGACTTAACTTTGAAAACCCTGTATAGGTACAAATATCCCTATAAATTTAGCTCTAGGTACTATTTATCTATACTGGAATGGAGTGGAAATATTATCAACAAACACAAAACATACATAGCTAAACATGTGTTGATTTTTTTATTGTTAACAACGAAAACCCCATCATTGGTCTGGGTATTGCAGTAACCAACTTTGCAATCCAGAACCTTTAAATTTTTTTTAGCTGTGAAGGCATGATCCCAGTAGCTTACAAATTTGGCTATTATTGCCCTAGCTTTGCCATGTTTTGGGCGAAGTTTCTGCCTGTTTCAAGAAGTGGCTTTTATAGAATAAGTAAACTTTGAATAACAATACATAGTTATTTTATTCAAAAATTTTATATTTTTCTTAGAATAAACAATAAATTTAGCAGAAGAGCATCTCTTGTATGAAGTAACTGTGACATTGTTGAACCTGGAAAGCAAGCAAATTAATGTTTTTTAATGTTTAATGCATTTTTTTGGTAAATGAATTAGCATAACGTAATTCTTTTTTTAGTACGCATGTATTGTAAATGACGATTAAAATACGCTGGAGCGTGCGTAGATCGATAATTATAGAACGGCGTGCTTTTGCTTTATAGGTTGGTTACTAGGAAACAGTAATATTAATGTGACATTAATAAACTTCACAATTTTATTCAAATTTTGCAACTTTTTGAACAATATTAATTATTAAAATGGAAATAAAAAGTACAATTCGAATTATTGGACACTTTAAATCCATCTGTAGACTTCGTGGAATGACTTGTCGTTGCATGAAAGATTGCTGGAAGGTTCTGAGTCTCATCCGGCGTAACACTTTCAGCAATACGTTTAGAAACTGCAACCTTATTTACACTGGAGTCTTCAATACACGCTGACGCAACACTGGAAGACTTCCACCCAACTTGACGTTTTAATTCGTCAATACTCATGCCACTGTTCGCCATAATCGTGGCCGATGTACGTCTAAATGCGTGGCCGGTATATTTTTGAGGTTCAGAAAGATTCAAGTAGCGAGCTATACGAGAAAGAATTGCACCAATAGTATTAATGCCAACTACTTGTCTCCAGCACTTGCCATCTGCATACTTTAAAAATACTCTATCCGTTGCTACATTTTCAGGACGCAACGAAAAATATTTGTTAAAAATTTTTGCATATGGTATTTCAGGACAATCAACAACGGCAAATTTCCTCCCCTTTTCAGTTTTGGATGGTCGTATATTAATTAAGAAAATCCTCTTTTTTTATGTCAGTCAAACGTAAATCGCACATTTCACACCTTCCACAGGATCCAAAAACACCACAAATAGTAATAGCTTGGAAAATAAACTTATTACTTACATAAATTTGTCAAATTTGTCAATGTACCTTCACAAACAAAAAAGTATTGTCAGGGACCTCTATAAAGAATTTTCGTAGTTCTTCTTCCGTAAATGCGTATGATTTTTTGGCTTCGTAACATTTGTTGGTTGCTTTCATGAAAGCGTGAAGTTTATGATAACTCGCCAAATCTACACCCTCTTTCAGCCTTAACATTGTCTGAAGTTTTGAGTGAATACACCACAGAGAGGAAGATTTGTATACACTCGACTGGCATAAAACAGAAAAGCAAACAATTAATTATTATACGCTCATATTATAATAGTACTAAATTTTACCATTTTCATCATGTATGCTAGCATCAGTGGTTCAGTTACAGTCGTAGAGTCTTTTTCACTCATCCAGGTTTTCAACTTTTCGTACTCCTTAATGTACGTATCTCTTGATTTACCAGGAATTAGTTTTTGTTCAGCCTGTTCTGTTAATACCTCTATTTCGGTAGGAACTTGGTCAGAATTCATTTTTTGCAAACACGAAAAACCAAAACTCACAGTAAACAAACATTTATAAAAAAATCTCCATGCTAACGACAAAAATTTTTCATGTGACTACCTGATAAAAAAAATCAAGGCATAAAATCGAAATGGTAAAATCATTCTGAGAAAGGATCTTTTTATGCGTACTAAAAAATAGTGTATAAAACTCGTGTATAAGCGCCTTTAAAGCACTTACAACATTAAAGAAAACTCGTTTCACTCGTTTTCTTCAAACTTGTTGTGCGTGCTTGAAAGGCTTGCTTATACACTCGTATTATAATATACTATTTTATTATACCTGCATCAGAATCACCATTTAAAGCACGCCTGAGCGTGCGAATACAGACGATTAAAGCTCGCCGAGCTTTAAAGGTTGTCAAGGAAACCACTGAATGCAACAACGGACATGGACGCGACAAAAAGGAAAATAATTCTCGTAACTATAATAGCAATATTATTATTCCCTCTCGATTTATCACGACAAAAGTTATTTCTAAGTTTTTAGTGCGTAATTTATTTCCAGTATTGGAGGTATAATAAAAAATAGCGTAAAGTATTCGTCGAAAACTGGTCTTTAAAACACTTGCTCTATTTCGAGCACTCCGGCTACGCCGTCGTGCTCGAAAACTCGCGCGTGTTTTAAAGACCTTGTTATCCACTCATACTTTAATATACTATTTTCTGTTGGTCATATTTTAAGTCATCTTTTTAATATCTAAATCTTAGAATAAAAACAGTAGCTTAAAACACGTTTCCCGGAACAACGTGTTTTAAAAATTTTAAAACACGAAACAAATATAGCAACAATAAGGGTTTATTAAATGCGTTTTTGTATCTTGAAGTGTTACATTTATTTGTTTAAGGTAAGCAATTACATTCCCAAACTGCTCAATGCGCAGGTTTTCTTTCACTTTTAAGGATGACTTCAGCATCGAATAATGCTGCCAAAGTGAAGCATGTGACGTTTCTTGCTGCAAATCAAATGAATCAAATATAAATGGAACTGAAAATAATCGCAGACTTACCTTCTCCACTAAATAGGCAAGAATTACCTCTTCTGTTACCGAGAAGAATTTGTTATTTTCTCACCAATGGCAGAAATTTTAATAAACCTTCTCGTAAGCAGCTTTAGACTTCACGGGCAACACATTTTCTCGCAATAGATTCCCTTTTTTTGAAATATTTTCAGGAATTTGATTTGACTTTGACATTTTCGTTTATAAAATAAACAACATATCCATAGCGACTCGTGACCAACGTGGTTGATCAACAGAAAACATTTTGAATGACACTCTTGCGAAAACGCTTACAGTATCTCGGGTGTCTATGCAACTCGACTGCGTCTCGTTGCATAATAACACCCTCGAACTTTAAGCTTGTGTTTTCGCACTCGTATCATTAATAACTATAAATGAGAATCGCTGCAGTTGAATTATTTGGAAAAACTTTAAATCGTATTGAGCACTGAACAATCGTGTCTGTGATCTGTAAAAAAATATTTCGAAATGTCTTTAACCCTAGCCTGGTGGAAGTAATTTCAGTTTGCTCAGAAGGCGGAAATGGGTCTCTAGCTACCAGAATCGAATTTTAGTTGTTTTTTTCTACGACTCCTCTGAAAATAGCCAAAAATCCTAACTAACTAACTGAAAATCTTACATTCCACACACAGCGTGCCACAACGTTGTCGCACTCAAAAACAGTGTGCGACATCGATATCGCTCGATGTTTTTAATCGCTTATATTTGAAATCTAGGCAGCGGCTTGCAGTCGTAGAAAAATTATATTGTACAACTAGTGTTGAAAATAGCACTTTTCACGCATGAGGGAGTTTGGTGACCACGAGCTTGTGGGGCTTGATGACACTCGCCTGCGGCTCGTGGTCACCAAACTCTCCCACGCGTGTGAAAGGTGCTATTTTCAACACTAGTTGTACAATATGTATGTATGTATGTATTATCTGTAATCTCATTTTAACCTTTGGTGTAGATGCTGGTGCTTTATGCGCTTGCGTCTGGCGGTGCAATGCTCAACTTGCCCCGTGTTTGGGTTACAGGGTTTGAGCGCACTATTATCAATTTAGAACCACCACAATTTTTGTATTTCGAATAAATACTTGCACATGATAACGGTAATCATAAAACTTTTATTGTTAGTGACCTGCAGACTAAAAAAAGGTTATAAATTCGACATCCACAAACAAATCTTCTAATAAACAGCATAAAATAATAGTTTGTGCAAAGAGAGTGGATATGATATACATATCGCACGAGGATGAAGTTTGATAATTATCCGAGAGCAATATGGACATTCCATTTGAGTTGCATAGCATATCTCTTCTACAACCTATCAACGATGAAAAGAATGATAGGAACCGTAAATTTTCGAAAATTTTATGAAATGTGTTGCAAGTAAATTCGAATTAACTTTTGGATTTCAACAACGTGTCGTACGTTTCATTAGCTGCTGAACGAATATCTGGCGGAGTCCGTTAATCGATTCATCACTAGATTCACTAATTTTTAACTAGTTTGACAGATTACGCTAATTGATATTTTACCTTGTCCATAACAAACGATAAATGAAAGTTGCCTAGGTAACCACGACTAACGTGATTTGTGATTGGTGGATTTCATATCCGTCCGTGTGTGAATATGAAATCATATTCGTTCAGTTAACTAGAATTGCCTACTTATCCATTCTATTGATTGCGAAGAAAACAGAATATGTATATGTGTAAGTAGAAAATAGCTATTTATGTATTAAATACGCAAAATATAGTTTTAGGGGATGATTCGTAATTAAAGAGTAGGCGGCGAAGGAGCCGAGTCTTTAATGGGAGAAGTACCCTAAAACTATTTTGCGTACGTGTTGCATACAAGATTTTTGGCAAGTTCTCTAAACCACCAAATTGATTTAAAAATTGGTTTTTAAATACCGGGATGTCAAAAATTATCTTGGTCAAGGGTGGTCATGACTTTAATATAATAAGTCGGAGCTAGTTGGTGATTCTGTAAGTCTATGTCAAATTCGAGGTTATCAGGTTAGGGTTTGCGTCAGTCTGTGTCAAAACTGAAGCAAAACCTAACCTCGAATTTGACACAGTATTGTTTTGTATATGAAAAGAATCCTCTAAATTGTTGTCATAGCAACTTTAGAGTACTAGGTCTCCAGAGATCCATTTTGCGGCGTGTTTTGGGTTCGCAAAATAGTCATTTATGAAAACGAATGCAAAAAAATATTTTTTACTTAATTTGCATTCTCTTTGTATTATCCTTGTTACGTGTAATTTTACATTTAGATACAGTTAAGGATTGTTTGGATAATTTCTTAGCTTAAATGCATTCATATAGTTAGATTCACCTGCATACGTTAGGTGTAGCTTTGGTTGCATACTCATTTTTGCAATTTTTGGGACTTTTGAAAAATCCTTGTTTAGGGAATTTTGAGTAACAATTTTGAAGTACGATTTCCGGCGACCATTTTTAAGTTTTCCTTTTTGGAGCTGCATGTGATTTTTGGGAATTTTCACTTAAGTGGATTATATAGTTTCCATGTTTCTTTGAGAAATCTGCCATCCAGAAATAGGAAATGGGTGTTATATTGCTAAAATGAATCCGATTGTATTGGGATAAATATATATTTCTGCAATTTACTTACTCGAGGCCGCATTACAACTCTGGTATGTTAATTTATGGTTGCCGTAGAACATTTTTCGATAACGTCTCGTATTTAGGCCTCCTCGTCCTAGTTTGCTGTATCGTTCTCCGATTTTTCGGGATCCATTATGCCTGTGGCATTGGTGTTGCTTGGCTAAGGCACCTGGAGCAACAATTCCGTTCCAATCCGAGCCCCTCAGCACATGTGATAGTTCGCATGCAAGGCTTCTCCCCATGGTGACTGCACTCGACTGCGTTTCTCACCTGCAAAGTTAGATGAAGCCCTGACTCTTTGGAGGTTATTCAAGCTGGTGGACATCTTAATAGCTATCCCCCATAGCTGTTGATGTAGCGATCCTTCTGTGCACGATCCAGGTATCTGCAACACCTAGTGTTATCTACCTTTTGGTGTTTATTGAACTAAAAATATCGTTCGTTATGGCACTATGATCTTTACTTTATGTATTGTACTTACCTAGGTATATGATAGCGAAATTCATGTCGTTTTACATGCGAAATATTGTATAGCTTCGTTGTTACATCACGTGCAATTACTTTGGTGTAATAGGATAATGTCATTTTATGCATTTAATATCTTTACGTTTGGTAGTACTGCTTTGGTCGCATTCGAGTGTCAGATACTTGTCAATGTTCAAAATTTAAACCATTATTGGCGAGGGTCTCCGGGAGCATCAATTTAACATTTAACATAATATGAGCACCGTAAATACACCATGTTATGTGTATTAGCACTCCCCTAGGCGAAATGGTACCAATTCGAAGAGGTTCGCGACTAGATAGAGTATTTACCTAATTAATCAAGCGATATAGAACTTACTATTCTCCCGCATTCCGGTATCGCTGTTTTTAATTATATTTAAGTCACTATCGTAGTTGATACACGGGTACTCGAACGAATTGCGATTATCGTAGTCACATTTTAGACTTTATTAATATAAAATCTTGTACATTACATACCACTAAAATTACATTTACAAACTATTCCATTTACATACTATTATCACAGAATTGTGTTGCCTTTTTCCAAGTATGACACAGAATTTCGAAGGTGTACAAACTGAAATAAATAACTAGGTTATTTCGAGTCTTGGTGTTTTGCTGACTTTTATTATTTTTTTTTTGTGAAACAGCTAGTGGTTTAGGAATTTACACGGCCATCTGTAGGTTTTCTGGTTTGGACCGTCTCAAACCAGTGGCGCTTCCGGACAACCCACCCCATCCTGCTCAGGACCTAGCTTGGCAAACGTTTGCTACACGACTAGACGATTCTTGTACCACCCTGCTGTAAAGTATTTATAATTTTTGTTTTTACGTGCGAATAAAATTTCCGTGTGTAGCAAATGTAATATCCTATCCATTTGTCTGGCAATAGCTATTTAAGTAACAAGGAATGTAAGTACCTATTAACATTTGAGGTAGGCAAGTACAAGCCGAGGCTTGTTGCCTGCCAATACATTCCCAGTTATCTTATTATATTTTTACTTCCTTTTACGATAAAGAAAGTATTGGATTCACCCCAAAAATTCGAAATTGAGTTTTCAACAGATCTTTACGTTTTAGAGTCTCCTGAACTCAAAAAACATGTTTTTCTTCATTGTTCTGTCTGTCTGTGTGTGTGTTTGTGTGTGGCTACCTGTGAACAGAATATCTCAAAAACGAAAAGAGGTATGGTGTTGAGACTTCATATATAAGTTTTGTGTACTATGTAGATGCGACAGTAAGTAGGTGTTTACTCTTGTAATTTTTCAGTTTTCTTCGATTTTTTCAAAAACGGCTGTAACGATTTTTTATTTTTGTATGTATGTATCTATGTATAATCGATAACCTCGTTTTACCTTTCGGTGTAGACGCTCGTGCTTTATATGCTTGCATCTGGCGGTACAATGCTCAACTTGCTCCGGATTCGGGATAGAAAGTTGGAGCGCGCCTTTTGTGCTTGCACAGCAACCATTGTGTGAGGTGTGTGTGGGTGTGTGTCTGTGTTATGTTGACCTTGCTACTCTACATTTTTAATGTGTATTGATGTGAGATAGATGATTTTCCAGTTGAATACTTCTAAAATGGGTTTCTTTTGTTTTTTCTATTTTTTTATAAACTCCTATTTTAAATAGAACACCCGGTATATTATTACATTTTTGAAGTTAGCTTAAAATCTTAGAGAAAATTTGTAATTTTTTAAAATTTTTGACAAATGCTTAAAAATTAAAAATAAATTGTTTGGCTAATTATAAGATCACTGTAAAAGGAAGTTATGTGAATGTACCACATCAGTTTTTTTAAGAAATTGTTTGGTTTGTCACCTGTCACCAGGATTAATGTTAATTTCAATCCCTTTCGTGAGTCGTATTACCTGTGAGTGTCGCAATTATAAACAAAACTTTTAAGTCTGCATCTTGCATTGTTAATTATATGGCACTACTGGGCTCGTCCATGTACAGAGCTATGTATTTTGGAATGTTTGATTCATTAAAGTGTTTGTATGTTCACTATGGAACAGTTGACCATGGTGAGATTAAAAAGCTCCCAGTGGCGATGGAATTTTTATTTTCTGAGACCGTGACAATAATGGCTGGTTTGAGTACATACCCTTTTTATACAGTTGGGCGAAGACTCATGATGGAATCTGGACAGCCCAAAGAATTAAAACCATTTGGTGGCACTACCCACGCTTTCACGCACATGAGTATTCATTGAAGGATGGAGTGACAGGGTTCTATAATGCAGACGAACTTCTATATATCGGAGTCTCAAGGGACCGCGAAAAAACTATGTTATATAGAAACTTCGATATTCTAGACACTTAAGATTTTTACAGTTACCAGTTCTACTTAAACCAGATAAAAATGAAATGCAGTCATTTAGAAACGTTTAGACATGCTTCACCTGAGTGTTCTTTAACTTAAGCTACTTAATTGCTATGCGCATTTAACAAGATATAGATGATTGGATGTGTGGCCCACGGTCGCCGTTGAGAATTACAGGTGTGCGTTTCATTTGGACTCTTGTCTGTCCCCCGCCCCCCTTCCATCCCGAATTATGTAACGTTCTTTGACTATTTTTAACCCTCTGATAATGTTGTTTCATTTAAGTAGCTTTGTTAACTTACATACTCACCCAGATTGAGTTATTGATTTTTGGTTTACTTAGCTTGCTCTAGGCGGTGTCTGTTGTCCTGTAACATTGACATTGGTAGGATTGGTAGGACATATCTAATTGAATCTGTGTGTGATATCTTGCATTGTCTTAGCCTATCGGGCATTTTATTGGAATTTGGCGAGTCATTTGCTCTATTTCACGAATTTATCGTATTGTCACTGTGAATGATAGCGCGGTCACCTAACAATTTCCTTCTGCAGTCAGATTTTCTAGTAATATTTTTTTATGTTATGGTGGTAAAATTGGTTACTAGTCTGTTTTGTTTTCGATGCTAACAACTTTGGGATTTAGTTAAAAAAATCAGTTCAATGAAATCTTTAGAAACTGCATCAGACCCGTTATGGTGGATTTGTGATTCAGTGATTGCTGCATCACTGTAAATTTTCGATTCTCATTGTGTCAGTTCGTAGAATGGAATCTGGAAGATACACCAGTTGGTAGATGCATTGTACGTTTTTAGGGTACGCCTGCTCATTGCACAGATGTAGGCCATTGGTCGTTATGCAACTTTCATCCCAATTTTAGATCCCCTTCTATAAGTATGCACCTCTTGATTACGCTACGTAGTACTGGGGAGAGAAAGTTCATCTGATTTGCATCAGAAGTGAGTAGTTTTTAGACACTCTTTGCCTATGCGCTAATGCCGTTATATTGTTTGAAGTGCTTTTTTTTCTTTTTGTTTTTATAGCCAAAGCTTTTTATGTGTTCTTGCAGTCTGCTCTTCTAATTTAGGAACTTCTCACTTTTCTATTACGTTTTGACTTGATTCCTTTGTTTGCTAATATTTCCCGTTTAAGTTTACTATAAAACGGTTGGAGTTTCATTCTGCACTTCTAGAAGGCTCGTAAAGAAACTCAAGTTGAGAAACACATGATTTATTAGATTTTTCATATACATGTGTATTTTCACATGTGAAAAGTGTGTCTGTTATCACCAGTCAGTTTATTAGTGTGGGCTGTATCTTTCTCTGTATACACAAATAGCTACATATGTACAACATTAGGCCGGTAGCTAAGCATTTATGACCGAGGTAGTACATCACGGTCACGAAGTAAACTGGAGCCTTAAATACGGCGCAGTTGGCACGCTTTAATTTAAAAAGCGATTGTTTGCGGCCGATCCTCGGCCGTAAGTACCATTCCGCCGCGAAAAAGGGCAAAATCGAACTGTGACGTTAAATGCCGGTGAATTTGTTGTTGAAAGTAACGGCGGCGGATGCAAACGAGGCCCTATTATTTCGAGCAGTTATTTTGTTGCGTCAAAAATGCGAGAAGCGGAAAAAACTAATTGTTTGCGATCTGCGGTTTTATCGCCTCTATCGTGCCAACTCAAAGGTCATAGTGCAATTTACCTTAAAAATAAATTTATAAAGTTGTATGTACAAGTTTAAACACAAATCTAAGCATTCAGAAATTTGTGAAAAGCCCTTAATCCCGGCGCAAACAGGTTGGTAAATCACTAATGACATTGTAAAATTCCTGGTACGGGATAAGCTACCTGGCATTGGAATTTGCAAAACAACTTTCTACTCTCTAAGGGAATAAGTATACCATTTTGTTAGAGAATTTTACGTTATGTAGAAATTCAAACTTCAATATATGGAGATAAATTAACATTAAAAGTGCTCTCAAGGTCAAGGCTCCGGAAAAAAATTCGTTATATGGAGAAATTCGATATATAGACGTTCGATTTATGGAAGTTTGACTGTATATATAAGTCCTAACGCTTGCAATTTAGGGATAGTTAATGCAAGCCCAACTGTTTATCGAATAGAGCAACACTGAGCCCTTGTTTGAATTTTTGAAGTTAACTGACTTAAGCTTAGGGGGAAGTGAATTATAGAATTTAGATATGATAAAAGTATGATCTTTGAAACAGAGAACTGGAATGTAAGGTCATAGATATTAATCCCCTATGCCTTAAATTGAGCTGATGTACATCTGTTCTAAAGCTAATCCGGTTGTATAAATACTTAGGACATTTATGCTTAATGATTTAAAGAAATAGTATTCCAGAATGTAGCAAACGGCGACTGTGCATATTCAACCAGTTAAGTTCAAGGAGTCTGTGTAGTAATATAAATTACCCGGGTATTTATTTTTAGTGGTAAATACCCGGGGTATTTAAACGGGTGCTTATAGCTTTATTTACCAAATATTAAAAATCTAATCTAACCAGTATAATCGCTTAGTAAGTGAAGGTGCTCTATTCGAATTTTATAAAAATGTAGAATACAGTAGCTGCACTGAGAACATTTACTACCCAAACTACTGATGGGGACATAATTATATAGGTTGTCTAGAATTGTACGGAACCTGGCGATTCCATGAGTTGGAAAAGGTTCGAATACTATTTGCCATAAGAGTAAGTGAAAGAGAAAATGCAATAAATACTTTGGTAGCTAGGCAACAAGTAGCTATTATACCTACTTGTTGTCTAGCTACCAAAGTAATTATTGCATTTTCTATTTCGGTTACTCTTATGGCAAATAGTATTCGAACCTTTTCCAACTCATGGAATTGCCATGTTCCGTACAATTTTAGGCAACCTGTATATAACAGCACTGAAATAGCATGAATAGAAAACAGAATTAAATAGTTGAATAAGAAAGAGATGAAAATAAAAACAAATATTTGAGTAGACTTAACGCTCATTTTAATTATAGCATGTGTCTACTGAATATGCCTACTAAAATAACTTTTGTGAACAGTTATCTCTTTCTTATTCAACTATTATGTGCTTTTGTTTATGCTATCTCATTGCTGTTATACATAACTAGCTGACCCGGCCAACGTTCTTCTGCCCAAAAATAATTTGTCTGTGAAATCCTGTTTCACCTCTATAGGGTTTTAATTTTATGTCGTGTCCACCGTTTTGGACTTAAAAATAAATGCCATTTTCGCAATCAACGTCCCAAAAAACCTCAATAACGACACCTATTTTTAGGCTTATTTACCCCATTTTACCCCCTAAGGGGTTGATTTTCGGAAAATTACGAAATACGTGTTTGCTTATTTGTTTTTAGGAGTGCTCCTACGAAGTTTCAAGTCGAAATGTCTATTTAATATTATTTTTCCATACAAAATTTGAACCCCCATTTTACCCACTTAGGGGTCGCATTTCGAAATATCCTTCCTTATTCCTTGTATGCATCACAAAGGGAACCTCTGTGTAAAAGGATTTGGGCTGGGAGTTGATGAGTGAGTCAGGACTTTTCTTTATATACAGGGTGTTTACTGTCTTGTGATTTTATTTTTAAAGGATGATTAAACACCTTAAAAGAAGGCCATTAACGCCAAAATGCCTTAACAAAAGTTGTATAATAAGAGAGATATGACTTTTTAAAATTAAATTTTAGATTTTATTTTCTTATTTTTAAGGGGTGATTAGACATATTAAATTAAATTAAACAAATACACAGTTTATTTTTATTCTTATTTTTTTAAGAAAACCATCTTACACTAGGTGTTCGAAGTTATCGCCATGTTGTTGAACGCAAAGTCTAGCTCGACGTATGCATGAGTTGGCATAACGCGGTTACGAAGATCATCTAAATCAATTATTTTGTATACCATAGCCTTCATAAGGCCCCATAAATAAAAGTCTAGGGGATTAAGGTCGGGTGACCCAGGAGGCCATGGAACAGGACCACCTCGGCCAATCCATTTATTTTCGAATACATTATTCAGATGTTGGCGAACTAAACGATTAAAATGTGGAGGTGTACCATCTTGAAGAAACCACATTTTTTAACGTACATTCAAAGGTACTTCTTCTAGCAGTTCTAAATTATTTGGCCAAAAAAGGAGATAATCAACTCCAGTCAATCGGTTTGGCAACACAAAAGAGCCAGTAAGTTGTCCGTTGACTAATCCGACCCAAACGTTTATCGCAAATCTGTGCTGGAAATGATTACGACGAACAGCATGTGGATTTTCAACTGCCCAGATATGAGTATTATGACAGTTGTTGATGCCGTTAGTGTAAACGTTGCTTCATCACTTGCCAACACAATGGAAGAAAAGTTTGGAATTTCAGCATATTTTTGCAGAAAGGATTGGCAAAAATTCAAACATAAAGGATGATCTGCAGGTTGTAATGCTTGTACTCTTTGTACATGGAAAGGATACAATTGATTTTCGCGCAGTGTTCGCCAGACAATTCGATTTGAGACACCTACTTGGCGAGATATTTCTCGATTACTACTGGAAAAATCTTCTTCAACAAGGTTTAATATTTTTTCTTCGGCATCCAAACTTTGTTGCTGTCGGCAAGGCCCACCATCCCGACCTTGACGTGTTAGCAGTACACCAGCTTCTCGTGCACGGAGTACTACAGAAGTGAATTTTTGTGGAATCGGAGTTAGTCTGTTAGGAAACCGCTCAGTATATAATTGGCTTGCAAACAGCAGAATTGTGGTGTACTTCCCCATAAATTCACATGTCAACGTATTCACTGTTAGTGCGATAGACCATGGGCGTAACTTGGGGCATCACTTTGGAGGGAGGAGCCAAAATTAAGACTTCACAACATTTTTAAACCTAAATTGCAAAAAATGCTGCACTTGCACTTTAAAATTAAAATTTTGGGGGGGCCACCGCCCCCCCTTGTCCGTCCCAAGTTACGCCTATGAGGCCCCTCCCAAGTTACACCTATGCGATAGACCATTTTTACGTTCCTTATTAGAATGTATTTGGAAGAATTTATGCCAAATAAACAGTGCAGTTATAACTACCGAAATAGCTTGACAGATGGGAATAGTTATTTATGTACCTAGAGCGAAAAATGATGCATTAGGCGTGAGTTCGAAAGTTTTGGGCCGAGCGAAGCGAGGTCCGAAAAAACTCGAACGAACGCCTAATGCATTTTTCGCTCGTGTTGCATACAAAATTTTTCCTGCGACTGTAAAATTTTCGGAAATAGGTTTAAACTGGTGTTTTTTGCAATTTCTAAAATTTCCAGCGGCGTGCAAATTTTTAAATCAGAATTAGATATTTTATCGCCCATTTCTTATTTTTCTTGACTCTTAAACACCGACAATACACAAAATAAAGCACAAGTAACTTTAAATCGCGAAAAAAGATTTAAATCGAATTCACAGTGACAGTTGTCAACTTTGACGTTTTCAAATAGCCGACCACTAGCCGACTTAGGTATATAATCATGAATGCTTATATAAAATTTATGTATGTTGCTATGTATTAGGATTCACGGTTATATACTTACTTATAACGGTTGCCACGATAAACTGTTTCAAAACAATCAATTTTTGACGTACGTCAACAAGGCGGAAAGCTTGATTTTAGAAGCAGTGGTATCAACCTACTTAGTAAAAAATTCAGTAATAGCTTATCGTTTGAATTTATGTTTACATTGCACAATTTTTTGAATAATTGTTTTAACGTTAATCGTTGTGTGTTATCGACAATCATTTTAGCATCAATAACCTTCTTTTAAAGCACCTCTTAAAATGTAAATCATATAATATCCCTCTTATTATAAGACTTTTATTAAGGCATTTTAACGTTAATGACATTCTTTTAAGATGTTTAACCACCCCTTAAAAACAAAATCACAAGACCGTAAACACCCTGTATATAAGTAGTACAGTAAAACTAAGGTTTAAGCCAAAGATCCAAAAAATAAAGTTTTACCCAGCGGCAAACTGTTTAGTAACCTCCTCTTAGTAAGTGGTAAAAAGTCACACGACCTTGCGCGTCAGGTTTAGGCGGAGGGGGGTGGAACGGTGGTAAAATGGTAGGTTTCAACAGTTTTTCGCAAATATCTCGTTAAAGATGAGGTTTAGAGCAAACTTTGTCTTATACAAAATTAATCTACATTTAATTTACAATAAAGATGCTTTTATGCACTTTTGCGCTTCAGTAAAGGATTACGGAGATATGGAGGGGGTAAAAATGTAACTTTCTGCTTTGGCTAAAAAAAGCATGAACGCCTATGAACTCGTAATATTCGCTCCAAGTGTATTATATAAAGGGTTCAGGGAAGTGGGGAGGCCAGATGGTTATGGTGAAGAACCCAGCACAAAAGACGAAGAACATTAGCACAGATCATCCACTACTACGCATGTTGAAGTGAAAGTGGAAAATGCAATTAATGTCACTCTTGGGCAAGCAGAATTTCTAAGTAATAGTAAAAACAAGATGCAACTGATTGCTCTCATCACGGTACATTTTCAGCAAGCTGGCTGCAAAGTGATTCAGGCAGAAGGTGATGCTGACATCAAGATAATTTTTACTGCAATCGACGAATCAAAAAAGGAAAAAGAGGCTATCGTGATTGGCAATGATACCGATTTATTGGTCTTGTTGGTTGTTCATGCTCCAGTCAACAAGCAGTTGAAAATGGCTGTACCGAAGAAAAAGTTTACTGCATTGGAGACATTTAGCGTGGTATCGGAGAAATGAAGGATGTTCTCTTGACAGTTTACATTTAGAGATATGGAGGGGGTAAAGATGTCATTATTTTCCAGTTAGCTTGGGATTCATCGTACTCCCTTGAAAATGAGTAATGTTTCGTTATAAAAAGTACTTAGTGACGCATGAATAACATAGGAAAATTTGTATGTATGTACGTCTATGTGTATATATCTGACTATTCAACACTATAACATATAAGCCAATCATATTGCAGACATTTGTTTTTTACAACCAATAACAGCAGTATATCAGTGAATGTTGGGCACCATGCAAAATATTCACAAAACAATGTACCTACTCAAAAACTAAACAACCTTGTTGCTAAATATCGCTTAGCAACGATGTTATGTCGTTAGTGATATCGCCAGGTTACGTAAAACTAAACACTAACAAACTGTGTGAACAAAGTTCGGCTTGCCTTAAAAATTTTAAAATGTTGTATTTTTGAAGTATTCCGCTGCATTTAATTGAGAATGAATTATATTAATTGTTGGATTATTTTTCAATAAAGTTAACCGTTATGTATTAATATTGTTAAATAGTCGTCCCAAATACCACTCGAAGTGGATATATATTTTTTAAATATTTTGCAATTTCCATAGAAATTATTGCAAATTTCACTCAACAAAATCACATTTAAATTTCACTCGCCTTCGGCTCGTGACATTTTTAATGTGATTTTGTATAGTGAAATTTAAACGCAATAATTTACATGGAAACCCCAAAATATTTGTCAAAAATATATCCACTACTTGTGGTACTACCCTTGATTATGACACACAACAGTCACATGACTGATGGGAAACTTATCAACCGATAAGCTTCCTAGTGCTAATTATCGACCCCGTAGATGGTGTCATAATTAGAAATAGAACTGCAAGAAACAAGCAATTTGTGTTTTTTTGCATTGTTGGATCAATTCTAAATCATAATTCGTATACGGGTTTTGTGTAATAATCTTCAAAATATAAACGGGGGTAACACAATTACTTATAATTTTGTCCGTGCCAAGAGTCATTGTGCTGGTTGCCCTTAGAAAACTGCCCTCGGGACAGTTTTCATTGCAACCAGCACTCGACCCTTGGCGTGTGCAAAATTATCGGTAAGTATGCCTCGCCCTTGTTACAGTTTGTCCAAATTGAGGTGGCGCAGTCCAGGTATACGGATTATATAAGGGATTTGCCGTAGTTAATTGGCTTCGGAGCTTACCCTATTCCTTTGAGATTACGAAACCCCTTTACCTGCAGAACAGGTCCGCATTTAGTTAGCAGTGGTTTTTCGCACAATTAATATATTGAAAATCAAGGAATCAAACAAAAGCAACTAGGTATTTACATATATTATTATAAGTACCTAGAACACAGCAATTTTTGTATATTATACAATTTAAATAAAATAAAGTGTTATGCTATTTATTTAGAAAACGGTACAGAAATTAAGAAAAACAGTTATGACGCAACCAATTGGCATTAGATGCTCCGCCGTCCAAAGGCAAACGAATAATTATTATTCACGCCGGAACTAAAAATGGATTCGTTCCTAATAGTCTAATGTTATCGGCGAAAAATATTGCAAACAGTTCTGCAGATTATCACTCGAATATGAACTTCGAACTCTTGGTTTTCTACCAAGCTTTGTAAAAATATGGCTCTTAATTCCGTTATTGTAATCGATAACGCTCCTTATCATTCACGACTTTTAACAAAAATACCGACTACAGCAGCCAAGAAATGTGAGTTTTTTAGTGAATCACGGTTTCTAACTACCCAAAGATAAAAAATTAAAGAAGGCCGACCTTCTCGCTGAAGTGAAGAAGTTGAATTTAAAAAAGCAATATGTTGTTGATGAATTTGCAAGAAAAAACGGGCAAGAAGTTGTCAGATTACCACCCTATTATTGCGAATTCAATCCAATAGCATTGGCGTGGAGTGCAGTAAAACGTAAACTTAGAAAATGTAATACAGAACCAAAAGTAAATTCCCCAAGTGTAGATAAAATAAGGTTAATTATAGAAGATATGGCCAAAGACAAGACATGGGAAAATTGTGTGCGACATGTGATTGAAGTCGAAAACAGTTACAAATTGCCACGTGTTAAACCGCTAAATATCAATCTAGGTGAGGACAGTGACGACGATAATGATTTGGTCTGGAATGGTTTTATATCTGAAGACGAGGAAGATATTTAAATTACATATATGCTGAAATTTGTTTTTTTTATGTATGTATTTTATAAAGCTAATTGCTTTCTCCTTGTATATTAAATTATATATTATGTATGTAAATTTGTGTTGCTATGTTATATGATGGTCTTGATTTATTTATAATTATTAGTCGAGTTCAATTAAATCATTAAAAGAGTTTTTACTCTAAACAAATAGAAAAAGTATAAATATGGAGCGTTATTGCTATTTTATTTAGTTAATTACAATGTGTTTCCAATTAAATACAGTTGAGATTTTTGTGTTACTTGGGAATGATAAGCTGAAGTTGACTAAGTTTATTAATTTTAAATAAATGAATTTAGACTTATTATTCCATGTGAATAATTAATATTTAATCATGTTTTCATATATCTGAACTTATGTTACCTACATTATAATTACAAATTTGTTTAGTTTATACTTGCACATTATGATTTAATTGAAATTTGAATGTGGTACGCTCTTTTCTGATTGGCTATAGGAAAAAGGAAATGTAAATTTTGTTTAATCAGAAAGGACGCCGTTCTGAAATATTTGTAAGTTAGAGGACTTCCTGTTAATATCTAATAACGAAAATATAGCGTTTTTATGTGCTCTTAATTAAAAATTATATACCATAACAGTGTATTATTTTAGTACTAAAAACTGGGGCTCAATAATTTACCTAAATACGTGCAGGTTTTTAGAAGTCGTCTCAACTGGTAAGTAGCATGTACAACCAGGGATTACATGTAAACAAAGTATCACTTACAGGAAACCCCGCTTAATCCGTATACTTGAACTGCGCCACCTCAATTTGGACAGACTATATTGCGATGGTCTTTACCCCTGTACTCGGCTCTGGTTGCAATACAGAAAATACAAAATACAGTCACAAAGGCACAAAGTCGAGGCAATGCAAATAACTGGGAAAAGTCATGTAATTTTATTAAATCAGAATAATACTGGTAGAATGGACGATTAACTTTAAAAGCATTCAAATGAGTATACAAATAAGGGAACTCAATTTCAAGTGTTGGAGTTAATAAAAGAATTTCAATTATAATTTTAAAAGTTTGGCAATGTAGAAGCCAGACATGAATTAGTTAAAATTGACACAAGAATTCAAATTGTGCAGAACTTGAGATGAAGCGTTAGTTAGTACAGTAATTAAAGAAAAACTGACGTTGTGAACTTATTTGATTAAGGTAAGAAAGGATTTACGAATTGGATAATGCAAGCAAGATTAGCATAAAAGAGATTTTGGCAAAAAGGACACAGTTAGTTATTTTTGAAGAAAATGAAACAGTAAACAGGAAATAGACAAGTTTAGTGCTATTAGTGAGTCAATGACGTGATGTGAGCAAAAAGACATTTGTTATAAACAATTTAAAGGACAAGAAGATAGGTTATAAACAATTTACTTTGAAAGACAATAATTTTAGTATTAAGAGTTCTAGTTAAATGTTTGTAAAATATAAACTTAATGTTAAATGTTGTTCATTTGTACTAAGCTGATTTCTTAGTATTTGATTTTTGATGTTCATTTGTTTTTAGAAGCTTGGATATTCAATTATTATTAAACGTTGACACCAGCAACATCTGCCTTTTACTCTGCAATTAATTAAAGTTTTTATATGTTAAAATAAGGATACAGAGTTGAAACTTTACCAAAGTGTGCAGTTTTATGTGTGTAACCAGTGGTGTTAAAAAGCGATCCATCTTGAAAAAGAAAAAAATTTTCACGCCTCTTTCGACGAACCAGCAACGGTAGGCACCCGAGGAGATTGCAATCGAGATCCCAGCGTTCCGGAGGGCTACGAACGGGTCCAGAAAGTGCAGACAGGCTGTCCGAGGGTCCCAGCAGCGATACCGGCATCAAAGGGCGACCGCAGGTACCGCAGGCACCAGGGAAGGCTTTCCGCAACAGCTACCGATGCAAGAGCGAGGTTAGTGTGGGAATTTTTATTAATCGACCGTAAGGGAATGAAACATATGAGCCTACCTGTGTCTCGTGAGCTTCACAACCGAGGGCCAGCACTAGTTTCTGTCCAGGCAACGATAATCTGCCAAAAATCTCAATTTAATCCAAATTTGGAGGTTAGAATGCAAGAAACAAAAGAGTAGGCACAAACAACGATGATCCGGTTTTCCTAGAACAAAAGAATGTACAGACGCTACCACAAAGGCGCGAAAATCAATCCATAACTCACCTGATTTTTAATTTGCTCATAATTTGATTTTACTAGTCATTTCACAACGCAGAAAGTCGCACAAACTGAAATTTATTTAGCTCAATGTTAACTGTCAACTCGAGCACCGGCGCAGTGCAGTTTTGATATTATTTCCCAGTGGCGTGCTGCCATTTTCAAATAAATTTAAGGAACCCGACACCTGAGAGCTGAGTTTTCATGTTCTTAATTTTGGAGCTAGCAAATATTATCAATAACGGTTATATGCAATGTTTAAGAGGGCAAAATACCATAGATATTACTAGTTAATTTGGTGAACCCAAGATTAGTCAGTTTAATGTAACATTTACCGATCTTTGAAAAATAATTGGTATGG
The DNA here is from genome assembly GCA_940337035.1 of Agriotes lineatus. NCBI lineage: Eukaryota > Metazoa > Arthropoda > Insecta > Coleoptera > Elateridae > Agriotes > Agriotes lineatus. The sequence goes on along the minus strand of CALNHX010000436.1, from coordinate 14,470 downwards.
TAGACAATTTTAATTTAATTTATTTTATTCTATAATAATAAAAACACACATATCATATCAGAGCAATATATTACTATTGATAATTTACCTACATTGCTCCCCTTCTTTGTAGTTTTTACTTCCTTTTACGATAAAGGAAGTATTGGATTTACCCCAAAAATTCGAAATTGAGTTTTCAACAGATCTTTACGTTTTAGAGTCCCCTGATCCCAAAAAACATATTTTTTTTCATTGGTCTGTCTGTGTGTCTGTCTGTGTGTCCGTCTGTCTGTCTGTCTGTCTGTGAACAGAATATCTCAAAAATGAAAAGAGGTATGGCGTTGAAACTTCATATATAAGTTTTGTGTACTATGTAGATGAGATAGCAAGTTTTTAAAGAAAATCGCATAACAGGAAGTAGGTGTTTACTCTTGTAATTTTTCAGTTTTTTTCGATTTTTTCAAAAACGGCTATAACGATTTTTTCAAACTTTACATTTTTATTACATTTTTAATGTGTATTGATGTGAGCTAGGTGATTTTCCAGCTGAATACTTCTAAAGTGGGTTTCTCTTGTTTTTTTTTCTATTTTTTTATTAACTCCTACTTTAAATAGAACACCCGGTATATTATTACATTTTTGAATTAGGCTTAAAATTCTAGAAAAAATTTGTCTCTTCAACTAACGCTCTGTTTTGTACCGTTTTTATAGAATTTGTAATTTTTGAAAAATTTTCACAAATGCTTAAAAATTAAAAATGAAATTTTTGACTTATAAGATCACTGTTTAAGGAAGTTGTGTGAGTGTATCACACCAGATTTTTATCTTTATTTTGTCTATATTTCCGTTTGAATGCTTCATCATATCGTTTTCCCGTTTCCCATTTGTGCTTTTATAATTACACCTACTTAAATTACCTCCATCTTTTGTCATATTTACTTAAAAAAAGAAAATCATGTGGACAGAATTAAACCAAGGTTAGCTACAAACTTTATCTAATAAGCTTGAATACAAAAAATAATGAAAACTGTTTTTCTTCACAATACATGCTTTTCAGTAAATTCAATGAAAAGTATATCGTACGAGGTAGTTACATAATAATAAATAACAGCAATCAGTAACCTAAAAATCTTTAAGCCCTTCTTCATGTTGCAGATTAACTTCATAGATGCCGTCACCAATCCTTTTCCAACCCCATTCTAGTGAATTTTTATTGACGTTGAGCTATTGCTGCATTTGATGGCAAACTCTATAAGAGTGTTTTTGTGCAGCTGTTGAAGTGGGGGGAAGTACAGCCAACCTGAAATTTCTGTGTACAGGCTCCTTTGCGATGGTCTGCAAGTACAACCGTTGATGACGCAGAGTATCCAAATTATCTGCATTTGTTGATGTAAATATCGGAAGGAAGAAATGGTTTCCAGCATCAGCTACTGCATCTGGGTCTTAATTTGGGTTGGCTTTTTCTTCTTGGTTACCTTTCTTTGGTACAGCCATATCTTCAACTGTTTGTTGGCTGGAGCATGAGCAACCAACAAGATCAATCCATCGGTGTCATTGCCAATCACGATAGCCTCTTTTTCCTTTTTTGATTCGTCAATTGTAGTAAAAACTATCAAGATGCGAGCATCATCTTCTGCCTGAATTACTTTGCATCCAACTTGCTGTAAGTTAGTGTACCGTGATGAGAGCAATTAGTTGCATCTTGTTCTTACTATTACTTAGAAATTCTGCTTGTCCAAGAGTGACATTAATTGAATTTTCCACTTTCACTTCAATATGCGTAGTAGTGGAGGATCTGCGCAAATGTTGTTCGTCTTTTGTGCTAGGTTTTTCACTATAACCATCTGGCCTCACCACGTCCCTGAACCCCTTATATAATAAACTTGGAGCGAATATTACGAATTCATAGGCGTTCATGCGTTTTTTGGCAAAGCAGAAAAAGTTACATTTTTACCCCCTCCATATCTCCGTAATCCTTTACTAGAGCGCAAAAATGTGTCAAACCAGTTTTATTGAAAATTAAATTTACATTAATTTTGTATAGGGCAAAGTTTGCGCTAAACCTCATTGTTAATGAGATATTTGCGAAAAACTGTTGAAACCTACCATTTTACCACCGCTCTATCCCCCTCGGGGTAAACCCGACGCGCAAGGTCGTGTGACTTTTTACCACCTACTAAGAGGAGGATACTAAACAGTTTGCCGCTGGGTAGAACTTTTTTTAATGTTTATTTATCTTTCTTTTTTAAGTATCTTCTTCTTTTAGACTTCTATATATTCTTTTACGGATTCTTTTTTCAGTGATAGAACATTTGGCAATAATATGTGGGAAGCCACATTAATATTCTATTTAGTTTTCCTTTTGTCCCTTTATCATTATTTTTGAAATTTTTTCAAGCTCCATGGTTTGAATATCTCGTAGTCATATCTAGACGGTTTTTTTATCCTTCTTTAAGTATCTTTTTCTTTTAGACTTCTGTATATTCTTTTAAGGATCCTTCTTTCATCGATAGAAATTTTGGCAATAATCTGTGGGAAGCCACATTAATATTCTTTAGTTTTTCTTCTCTCTTGTTATCATTATTTTTGGAATTCCTTCAAGGTCCATGGTTTGAATATCTCCTACTTATATCTAGACGGTTGTTTATGCTTCTTCTTTTAGATTTCTGAATTGTCTTTTAAGGATTTTTTTTTCAGTAATAGAAAATTTGGCAAGAAGTTGTGGGAAGCCACATTAATATTTTATTTAGTTTTCCTTCTGTCTCGTCATCATTATTTTTGGAACTCCTTCAAGCTCTATGGTTTGAGTATCTACTAGTCATATCTAGTCGGTTTTTTACTTTTTAAGTATCTTTTTCTTTTAGACTTTTGTATATTCTTCTAAGGATTCTTCTTTCAGTGTTAGTATATTTGGCAAGAAGTTGTGGGAAGCCACATTAATATTTTATTTAGTTGTCCATCTGTCTCGTCATCATTATTTTTGGAATTTTTACAAGCTCTATGGTTTGAATATCTCCTACTCATATCCAGACGGTTTTTTATCTTTTAAGTATCTTCTTCTTTTAGATTTCTGTATATTCTTCTAAGGATTCTTCTTTCAGTGATAGAAAATTTGGCAATAATCTGTGGGAAGCCACATTAATATTCTATTTAGTTTTCCTTCTGTTTCTTCATCATTATTTTTGGAATTCTTACAAGCTCCATGGTTTGAATATCTCCTAATCATATCTAGACGGTTTTTTATCCATCTTGATTTAGACTTCTGAATATTCTTTTAAGGATTCTTTTTTCAGTGATAGAAAACTTGCCAATAATCTGTGGGAAGCCACATTAATATTCTATTTAATTTTCTTTCTGTCTCGTCATCATTATTTTTGGTATTTCTTCAACCTGCATGGTTTGAATATCTCCTAGTCATATCTAGACGGTTTTTTATCCTTCTTTAAGTATCTTCTTCTTTTAGACTTCTGTATATTCTTTTAAGGATTCTTCTTTCAGTGACAGAACATTTAGAAAGGATCTGTTGGAAGCCGCATTAATATTCTATTTAGTTTTCCTTCTGTCTCTTCAACATTATTTTTGGTATTCCTTCAAGCGCCATGGTTTGAATATCTCCTAGTTATATTTAGACGGTTTTTTATTCTTTAAGTATCTTGTTCTTTTATACTTCTGTATATTCTTTTAAGGATTCTTCTTTTAGTGATAGAAAATTTGGCAATAATCTGTGGGAAGCCACATTAATATTCTATTTAGTTTTTTCTCTGTCTCGTCATCATTATTTTTGGAATTCCTTTAATCTCCATGGTTTGAATATCTGCTAATCATATCTAGACGGTTTTTATATTTCTTTAAGTATCTTCTTCTTTCAGACCTCTGTATATCCTTTTAAGTATTCTTCTTTCAGTGATAGAAAATTTGGAAATAATCTGTAGGAAGCCACATTTATATTCTATATAGCTTTCCTTCTGTCTCTTCAACATTATTTTTGGAATTCCTTCAAGCGCTATGGTTTGAATATCCCTTAGTCATATCTAGACGGTTATCCTTTAGGTATCTTGTTCTTTTAGATTTGTGTATATTATTTTAAGAATTCTGCTTTCAGTGATAGAAAATTCGGCAATTTTCTTTGGCAAGCCACATTAATACTCTGTTTAGTTTTCTTTTTGTCTCGTCATCATTGTTTTTGGAATTCCTTCAACCTGCATGATTTGAATATCTCCTAGTCATATCTAGACGGTTTTTTATCCTTCTTTAAGTATCTTCTTCTTTTAGACTTCTGTATAATCTTTTAAGGATTCTTCTTTCAGTGATAGATAATTTGGCAATAAGTTGTGGGAAGCCACATTAATATTCTATTTATTTTTTTTTCTGTCTCTTCAACATTATCTTTGGAATTCCTTCAAGAGCCATGGTTTGAATATCTTCTAATCATATCTAGACGGTTTTTTATCTTTTAAGTATCTTGTTCTTTTAGACTTCTGTATATTCTTTTAAGGATTCTTCTTTCAGTAATAGAAAATATGGCAATAATCTGTGGGAAGCCACATTAATATTCTATTTAGTTTTCCTTCTGCCTCTTTATCATTATTTTTGGAATTCTTTCAAGCTCCATGGTTTAAATATTTCCTAGTCATATCTAGACCGTTTTTTATCCTTCTTTAAGTATCTTCTTCGTTTAGACTTCTGTATATTTTTTCAGGAATATTCTAACTAAATGTATTTTAAAACCTTATTTTAAATAAGTATTAAAATTGTACTTTTTTACTTCTTTTTACAATAAAGGAAGCAATTATTGGATTCACCTCAAAAATTATGAATTGATTTGTCAACAGATCTTCACGTTTTAGGTTCCCCTGAACCTAAAAAGCATATTTTTGTTCTTTGGTCTGTCTGTCTGTCTGTCTGTGTGTCTGTCTGCCTGTCTGTCTGTGTGTCTGTCTGTGTGTCTGGCTGTGAACAGAATATCTCAAAAAAGAAAAGAGGTATGGCGTTGGAACTTCATACATAAGTTTTGCGTACCATCTAGATGCTACAGCAAGCTTTTAAAGAAAATCGCATAACCGGAAGTATGTTGTTTACTTTTGTGATTTTTCAGTTTTCTTCGACTTTTTCAAAAACGGCTCTAATATTTTTTTTTCAAACGTTTTAAGTTTTTATTACATTTTTAATGTGTATTGATGTGAGATGGGTGATTTTCCAGTTGAATACCTCTAAAATGGGTTTCTTTGTTTTTTAAAAATTTTTGTACAAACTCCTATTTTAAATACGAGTAGAACAGCCAGTATATTATTACATTTTTAAATTCAGCTTAAAATTTTAGAGAAAATATGTCTCTTGAACTAACGCTCTATTTTGTACGGTTTCTGTAGAATTTCTAATTTTTGAAAAGTTTTGACTTGCTTAAAAATTAAAAATAATTTTTTTTTGCTAATTATAATATCACTGTAAATAGTGTAAATGGAAGTTGTGTGCGTGTACCACACCAGATTTTTATATCTAGAAATAATAGTAGGTTTTTATGATACGAGTGTCAACCAACAAAATGAGTTCAACAGTGACACAAATACCATAAACACATTTAGCTCAAAATGTAAACAATATTTTTTGTATAGCTTATGAAGGAAATATGTATTATATTCACCTACTCGCTTTTTTCTGTATAATTTTTCAGTGTTAGAAAATTTGGCAATAATCTGTGAGAAGCCACATTAATATTGTGTTTAGTTTTCCTTCTGTCTCTTCATCATTATTTTTGGAATTCCTTTAAGCTCCATGGTTTGAATATCTCCTAGTCATATCTAGACGGTTTTTTATCCTTATTTAAGTATCTTCTTCTTTTAGACTTCTGTATGTTCTTTTAAGGATTTTTCTTTCAGTGATAGATAATTTGGCAATAAGTTGTGAGAAGCCATATTAATATTCTGTATGTTTTGCATAAGTTTCGTATTGGTAGATTCTTGCCTCCACTATGTCCCTGCATTGTTTGCTGAACCAGGTTTTGCTATACAGGGTGTTATGTAAATGAGTGCAAATATTTTAACCAGTGATAGAGCTCACCAAAATGAACAACTTTCTTATTTATGATTTTTCTTTTAATCGCAACTTTTTTCATTTAACTCCCCTAAATTTGACGAACCGCGTCGTAAGCAAATCTAAGTGGTAAGCATCCTTGCTACTGATCGTAGGGTCGCGAGTTCGATTCCCGGTCTCGGTGAGGTTTTCAAAAATAAAAAATGCAGATGAAAGCCTCTACAGAATGCCATCATTCGGAAGTGATGTAAAGCCGTGGGTCCCATGTTACTACGATGTGTAGCATGTGAAATTTCCCTTGCTAGGGTTGGAACTCCTTAGTCTCGGCAAAATTCTAAGTAGGACTTTGACCATATGACCGTAGCAGTCGGTGTCTAAGGTATGCATTTTTAGAGTAAAATTGTTATGAATTTTAACTCAGTTTCTTGGGCGTTTTCGAAAAAATGATAAATGGAGAAGTTGTTTAGTTGGCGAGTTCTATTACAGTTTAAAACTAGCAGTCCAGTGAGACAAATGTCTTATTTAAAAAAACAAAAAAGATCGTTTTCAAATAGAACGCGTATTAAATAAAAACTGTACCCAGACCTGGAAGGTGTCAAAGTGGTTGCCTAACCAATCGACGTTTTAAGGTGCAGATGGTCGCAGCTCCGTTTGGCTGCTGAAACAGTTTTTATTTAATACGCGTTCTATTTGAAAAACGGCCTTTTTTGTGATTTCACGAAAACAGGAAGTGTCACGTGACTGAAATTCGGTTCCTGACCTGACATGACCATTCCAAATATATAACTTTCATAACTTTTTTCTCTATCTCTTACGGTTTGGCTGCTGTAACAGCGTCCCAGACAGACAAAACGGCGTCCCAGACGCGTCTATTAGATAAAGGATATTGGCACTCATTTCTATAACACTCTGTGTATTTTTTGTGTGTAGCATTTGAGCTGTTTGTGTTATAGTAAGTTTTTTAGTAAACCAATTTCTCACTTACTTTTATATAATCTCTTCGCTCTCATTACTTCTGGCAGTTTTTCAATCAATGCTTTTCCGTATTTCTTTGTGGATGATTTTGTTTCTGATAGATTGCCGTTATCGATGTTTTTTTCTATAAACACATTGGTCCATTACAGGTTGTCCTGTTATCTTTTCTTCATTTTTATTTTACAGCTACCTCACGCATTAATATTTAAGCATAGCCCCAGGAGTGTTTTATTATTAACCTTTATTTTTGTCCCAAGAAAGGTACAACCTCTACAAACACCTGAAGGAAATGTTCGCAGACATTCCCAAAAAGGACATTAAAGCCGTCTGTGCTACCTACAACACAAACAAACTTGAAAAGCCCTGTCCTGGTCGCCTAAATGCTATCATTACAGAACTGCTCTTAATGAATCCAGGGTCTCCGGGCATTGTAAATAGTAATTTACGATACAAGTGCGTAAAGCTACTCTTTAGGCACGAGTGGGGTAGAGTTAAAACGCGAGTGAGCGAGCGTTTTAAGCCCCACGAGGGACTAAAGATGCTTTAGGCATGTGTATCGTACAATATTTTATCTACGATAGAATCTAAAAAATACGGTAAATATAAAAAATATTTTACGTGTAAATTAGAATTACTAGCAACCGGTCGTAATTTTGAGTGTTTTAAAAATTTTAAAACACGTTGCTACTAACTACGTGCCTAATGAAATTTTTTAAGTACGCTGCTATTAACGACGTAAACTAATGAAAACATGTTATTAAACAGTCGTTTTACAAACTTAAAACTGCCAACTAAAAGTAAATTCTACACACTGTCGTAGATAAAGATAATTTCGATGAGTGTAACTTTTACAATTTATAGTACATTATAAGACATATTTGTAACCAACGAAATTTTTACAGCATCTTCAAACGATGTGCCTACGCCAAGAAATATTGTTCGTAGAGTGAAACAGGGAAATATTCACGTAGCGTCGATACAGGATGTTGGCACCAGTTCGATCACCATGAACGTTCCAGAAGCTCCTCAACCCCATGTAAACGATGTAAATGTGTATGTACCTACTTTTATAATCTTGTTTAACATCGTGGAAATGTGTTATACTAAGGAAAGAATTGGTTGATTATGACAGTATTGTATTATATAGAGTACTTGATCTTATTTGGTGCTATCCGAATACGTTTCTACAGGGTTAATCAAAAATTTTTAATGCTTTAATGGCATGAAAAATACGTAAAAGTGTCTGCACTATGTGGAAATCTAAATTTACAATTTATTTTTAGTTCACAAGAATGATCACCAACTTTAATTCTTTAAATGGTGCTCTTGTAAAGCGCATGCGTTTCTTCCTTAAACGAGGGGTAAGCACACATAAATGGAGCCCTACGTTGGGCGCTATTTATGTGTACTACTTTAAACGAGGGGTGAACACAGCCGTAGCTAGCTCTAACTCTTGGCAAAAAATATGGTGTGAGTAAGGTCTAGGCAACGATCCTTAAGGTTGAAAATAAACTTCATAATTAACAAATTTTGGGCGCCTGTTGTTAAACACAACAAAAAAAACAACCTATCTACCGAAACTAAACACCACTTACATTGTAAGCCTCGCACTTTAACCTAAATCTTAAAAAGATCAAACGATCCAGTTCAAGTAGGGCCGCACCATGAACAAAAATAAAAAATATAAACCAGTAACATTAAATAGACTTTCATTAATTCACAACAATTATAAAGCACAGCCTACTGCATAAAAACAAATTGACACAAAAAGTGTTCAAATCATCAACAATATTGAGTCCAAAAAATTTCTACCAGTATTTTTATATGAAACCTGAGTATTCAGTAAAAGTAGTGATAGGAGGATTTGGCAGCGGTTCGAGATACGTGATAGTTCATGCTGGAATGGAAGTACCTTTGGAAGTACTGGCTGCATGGAACGAAGTTATCGAGAAGATTCCACCTGAACACAGGAAAAATTACGTAGCACATACCAAAAATGTAATTAAAGATCCCTGCCAAACCGAATTTGCGTAGAATGTTATGGATATTGAACCATTAGTAATAAATACTTCTGATGAATGATTAGTTTTTAGTATAACTGTTACCAATTATAAATAAAAAAGTAGGTTTTTCTATATAAACCATTTATTTTATACGGATTCAAATACTTTTTACTAGAAAATTCAAGTTGTTCTAAAGAAAAATTTATAGATAATTTTTCCCTGCAACGTATGCATTTTATTTGTATTTAGTATCACAGTTAAAAATAAGGTAGGACACATTATTTCTGAATTCGGACTTTTGTCAGTTGCAACTTTATTAGATTTTTCATAACAAGGAAACGTTTGAGGTTATGCACACGTCAATATATATAATCGGTTATCAAAGCTGTCATATTTGATGAATTAATAATACACGTACGTTTAGTAACTAAAATTAGAAATAGGCAGTTGTTTTTCCGCTGGGGTAACATTTCCACTATAGTAATTTTTTAGAATGAAATTTTTCGAAACAAGGCACAACGCACAAAAGTAAACGTCATTTGGAAAGTAATATGCTTTCATCAATGCATAGTTCCAATTTGTTCTGAAAGAATTGCGAAATGTTTTCCTCATATGGTAAACGATTCCTCGTATTTTCTATAAAGTATCTCCATTTTTCGGCTGGTTATTACTGCTAAAATGCAGCATTCGTAATAAGATCTACCTCGCGGCATTGTTGGACCAAAGAAAGGTGTAGCAAGGAACAGATCCCTGCTTTTTGATTTATTTACAGTATCAAGAAATATTTTATAGAAATTCTGCAATGCAATTTCTGAATCAGTTGTATGTGTGATGGTAGACCAATTTTGTTTTTTAGTAAATTTTCTAGGTTATGATAGTCTATTTTAAACATTGCCTGACTTTAAGGTTTGGGAATTTTTTGTAGGGTTGCTACAAACCGGGCATTTCTGCGCTTCGGCCGAAGCCAAAGCAGACTACGCCAAGAATTTCGAAGCGGAAGCTTCCGCTTCAACTTTTTCCAAATACATGTTAGGTGTCCTTCAACGTGTCCGAAAACGAACTCCTCAGGAGTTACAGCTCATTTAATCTTAATGGCACAGGTTAATATGAACTTTTTTCATTCTTATAATGAGAGAAATCTAATCCCTGATTTTGGCCAACTGTTTCAAGTCCACTCTGTATAAAACAAGTAGATTCAATCTTAGATTCAATATTAAACTAAGTAATAATACAGTTGGTTAAGCGATAAATATTTTCGTATCAATTATTATATTATTAACATTATCTCACGAATAATAATAGTTATTTATTAGACGAGTGTGGAATGTTACACATTAGTCACGCCAGAAATATTAGCCACGAGACCGTTAGGCCGTTACGCCTCGTTTGATAAACTGTTCTCTCGTTTACAGAAAATGCTACTTTCGTCACTCGTTAAACAATATACTATTATTTCCAACTGCACTGAATCAAAGTATCTGCTGATTTTAAGTTATTTGATCATTAGCTGATATTTTAGCCGAACCTACCTTTTCAATTTCCCGAAGCTACTTCGGCTATTTCGTTCTGCTTCGACTATTTTGCTCTGCTTCGGTGGAAGCGTGTGCTTTTTTTGCCGAAACCAAAACTTCTTGCGGATTAAAATTATCTTTATCAGTATTAAACATTACAGGCAGGTGATCTGTAATAACCAGGTTTTTAAACGTTAATCTTACCCCTAATAGTTACGCCACTGTTGTGAAATAAGTTTGAATCAAAAAATTATTGACAGATGAAGACATTTTCTTTGCTTTTACCTAAATATTATATAAGAACTCTAAGCGACAATATTGTGTAGCTGTTTTTGCAAGCTCTATATTGACTTCTCACCCTATTATAGAAAGCAACATTTTTGGTAAGCGCTTTGTTTAATGCGACATTCTTCAGTATGATTTTTATAAGCGACCTTGTTACGAAACGCTGTTTACAGGCACTATATTGACTCTAAACGCGTTATTTATACATAGAATACTTGCAATTAAACCGCTATGTCTATTTAAAACAACATACCAGATTCAACAATTCCCAGTTCGGAACTAGAAATTTAATGTAGTTGATTAAAATTCTGTGATATTGTGTATTTCAATTATATATTCTCCTGCAGGGTATAGTATTCCAACCAAAAATTGGAAAGCTATTTAAAATCCAGTACACCACGAAAAGAGTAAGTCATGTCTAAGTTGGTTTCATACAATCAGTAAATAATATTCTAATGTCAATCAGCTTTCAAGTAATGACAGTTCATCTGCAAATTGTACATCTAACAGTTTTATAAAGGCATTGTAACATTGTGCATGATTTAAGTAGGTACTAGTTGAGTTTTTAAAACCGTATAGTAACATAGAAAATGTTGAAAAACGTATATGTCTTCCAAACTTCCCAATGCATCTGCCACATTTGAGGGTTATTATCGAAGTGTTATTGAATGACAATCAAACAGTAATTTTATGAATTAAATTGCGAAGTGACTTACTGTTCTCAATGCTGGCCTGATTTTAAATAGCTTTCCAATTTTTGGTTCGAATACTATACCAATGGGCACTCAACAAAAGGACTCGAAAGTTATGTTAAGAAATACACCTAGGCCTTTGCATGCCGATTTGAGAGCCTTACTCAATTCACTTTCTGCTAACCATCCGATTGCACATTTCAGAGTTCCTCCAGCTGCCACAGTAGTTAACCAACTCCAACCAACCGTGTCTCTCAATGCCGACTACTTTCTACCTACGCAATTGATGACTGGAAGGCCCACTAGGGCCTTTGGAGAAGATCACAACATTCCATCCCCCCAGGAGGTAAGTTTTTTGTTTTCTACTTAAGCTAGAATAGGCTGATGTGTACTTGAAGTCTTGCTCCCTTCATTATGTCCCAAATGGAAAAAAACCGGTTGTAAAGAGGTTTTAATAGCGTGAGTATATGTGGAAAGGAGCGTGGCCTTTCCATTCGCCGGATTTCGAAGGAATTCGCTTTGCCGGAAGTAGGTAAGGGGTGGGCGGGAACCGAAAACGTAACCCCACTTTTTGTTACGCATATCACTGCGCTTGTAACCTCACTTTTTGTGAGCGAGGATTTTCCCCAGTGTGAAGGGGTCCTAGGGCTCCGCCCCTCTCCAAGGGGGCCCTCGCTACTCCGCCCCTTGGGACAGCTGAGCGTAGGAAAATTTTGATAGGCATGGGAACCTTGCTCAAAAATCTCAAAATTAGACTTTTAGCCCCAAAATCTTTATTATCTTGTCATCTGCCCAAGCAACCGCAAACCGAACGTTCCTCTTCAACCAAGAACAGGGAAACTGTAAGATGGGTGAGAAAAAGGAGGGGTGGAGAATGAAAGAAAGGTCAGAAAAGGAAAGGCGATGAGTCGTCCGAGGCTCCTACAGCCGACATGTCACATGACCATGGGGGGGGGGGCAGGGTCAAAGTGTAGCTAGGGGGATACTGGACCAAACATGTCTCCTGCGCAGGTTTCTGTGCATACGTGAAAGGTAGGCATTGCACCGTCATAAGTCATAGTACCCCATCTCAGTTCTGGTTTTTGTAATCCAGTCAACTTTCTTGTGTTTCTATTTCCCCAATAAACATATTGTAAGACATTATTAAATACAACACAACAACAACTATTTTGCAGAGTATTAGTCAATTTAGACCACATTTTAGCAATTGAGACAATATATTGGAGCATCTTGGAAGCATATTTTACTAGTTTCCAATAAATTTAGCGCAGGTCTGCGCGTCGTTTTTGCGCAGGTTTTTGACGGGACATTCATATAGATAAGAAAAGGGGGTTGGGTTGCTATTCGGTTACCTTGTTTCGGCTACCCCTCATCGGCTTAATTAGGTCGCTTATTAAACATTGGTACATGTTTTGAAATAACAGATTTTATTTACACAGTTCTCAGAGCGAAATTACGAAAATTTTGAGCAGCTGTAATAAGCAGTTCTGTAAACTTACTTATATCGGAGGATAGTTTTGATCTACAGCAGGAGGCTTTCGCATTGAATAACCTCAGTGTCTAGAGGTCTAGAATCCTCGAATTGATATTTTTAGCATAATTCCACTTTCAGATATATACAATCCACAAATAAATTAGCATTATTGTATTCAGAATTATGTTCATCCACGCACTATATGTTTTAACTACATTTTTATTCTGATTAGTCTCCCAAACAACTGAATAATTTTTTATTTGAAGACTTTAAAACTTTTTGTTTCACTTTGTCGTGCAGGTAATGTTTGAATAGAATCTATCGCGGACGGAGTTCTTCATTTTACTGCCGCCAGCGAGCGCCAATTTTGTGAAACACAACTTTGATTGAACAAATTTACTTGCATTTTTTAAGGAATTGATTGCTATTTGCTGGTTATTAATAGTCAAATCTTTTTGCGATAATAATTCTTTATATCAATTTGAAAAATCTCCATTTGATATATTAGCGGAGGCGCAATATTACCTGTAAGACTAATCTCACTTTCGTTGGTGATGCAGCAATTTATTTACTTCTTGTGTTAACACCTTGGTTTTAAGAACGTTATGGTAATACTAGATGTATATACGAAATATGTGAGATTACTTCGAGCTAAAAGATGCAACACTCAAAATGTTTTTGAAAAAATTTAAATGAATATTTTATAGAATTTGGAAAACCAAAGAAAATATTAGCAGATAATACAACTTATTTTTTAAAACCCGAGGTTTATAAATACAATAATACAGCAAGACATAAAAGTTGGGTTTTTGCAGTATAAGATATCCGCAAGCCAATCCTAAACTGTTAGGAACACATATAAGTAAGGCAGATCTTAAATAGCAGAATTTTATAATACAAAACGGAGCGATGAAAGAGTCGTCTGTTGATCATATTTAATCATTCAGCATCTTTCAGTTTATAAGTTATCCTATCATCTCTTTTATCAGTGTGGCAGGTGTTTTTGGCAATCAAACTCGTGTCGTTAAGTTGCTCATAATTAAACTTGTATCGTTAATATCTATAACAGAAGTGTGTTATGTAACTAATTTAGAAAAGTGAAGTTTTACTGAACAAGTATGGCTGGAGTGAGTACAAGTATTAGCGAGTACGTAAACGGCCACAATAAGCAGCTCCAGTTGATGTTATGCGTTTGACAGTACTGACGTGTATTGTTGGTGGCACTGTCAGTCTATGTCAAATTCAATGTTAGTAGGTTAGGTTTTGCATTTTGTGTCAAAACTGACGCAAAACTTAACCTGCTCATCTCAAATTTAACATAACCTGACAGTGCTACCAACAATACAATATTGAGTGACTTATGGTTTTTATCTTACTAGTGATACCACCACAGCCATAGCAGATATATGTCTCGCTTTTGTAAGCGTCATTAATAACAACTTTTCCTATTTTTGAAAAAGATTAGTATTTTATGATAAAATAAACCGTGTTACGATATACATAACGGTATCTGTTTTCTAC